>QRFJ01000281.1:20550-93693 GCA_006176705.1 Cocos nucifera | reverse complement strand
GCCTCAGTCAAATGACAAAGAGAAGATCTGCAAGAAAACCCTAAGTCCTGAGATCTTGGCTGTGAACGAAAGATAGGAAAGATCAAAAGGAAGAAGACAAGAGGAAAAATCCAAGGGCAGATCAAGTCTCGCGATCAAAGGAATGATATTGAAACTGTTATAAATATCATCATAGATGCAAGAGGGTATCCTTTTAGATCAGAAAAAGGAGGCCAGCAAGAAAGATGATACAGCTTCTGTGAGCAGTGGAGAAGACCTCGTCTAGTTGTATCAGTATGGACTACGCAGTGTGAACTAGAGAATATTAGATCAGTATCTTGCACCCACTAACTTCTTATCGTACAAGTGGTTTGCTATATTACCAGTATAGGTCTGGTGAAAGTGTCATCTGGAGATGATCACTATGCAAAGTAGCTGGAATTGGCTCTATCAAGATGAGGGAGTTGAAGGAAAATCTAATTTTTTTGGACCAGGTTCGTTCAGTATCTAAATCATCAGAGATATATTTTCAAAAAATTTTTTTCTTTAATCTAGATCAGATTTGAATATTTAGATCTGCATTATTTATATTTTAGAAAATTAAAATAAATTTAGATAAATTAAATCACAATTTAATTTACCTTGAATGGTGGATTTAAAGGAAACAATTAAGAAATGATTTAAGAATGATGATCATTCTAGCTGTACGACATCAGAAGGGTTTCCTGATCATGAAAGGAATTTCGATGATCGTCGAATGATAGAGATTTCATTTTGACCCAACATATTCCATTACCATCTCAGTAACTGATCCTGAATAGGGGTCACACAACAAGGTTTGAATATCAGGTGAATACATCAAATATGAAAACTGATCCAGTTCAATTATCTGAATGAGATCAATTAGAGTTTCAAGGAAGATCGTGCTAGCACTCGATTGAACCTAACGTTTCTTCTTTTACTATCATAAATAGTTATCCTGACTGAGAAAGGAAGTTTTTGTGCTCATTTAGATGCCTTCACTTTGTCTGACTGAGCTTTGTCTAAGTCAGAAAGGTGTCTTATTTTGTAAGACATTACCTGCCACTTTTTTGTCACCTACCATTTCTCGGCCTTTGACTTTGGTCAAAAAGTGACCTTTGACTGATCAATATGTTGACCATTGATACTTTGAACTTTTGTCCATGGTGGTCACGCACCTATTGGAGGGCTAGTGGGGGCTTGTCCCCCTGCCAGAACTAGCAAGGAGAGGGCCACTGCCACCCTTGGCGTGTGCCCAAGTTGGAGGTGCCAGGAGTCCCTGATCCAAGGGACTCCATCCTCCCTTTTTGGATTCCAATTAGAGTTCTCTCTGAGACAAACTTTGATGATCTTAGGTGCCTCTAAGAGAATCCAGGGACTTTATTCCACCAATCAATTTAAATCTGAATTTCAACAAAGGATTGTGAATTGGTTGGGAAGAAGAGGAGTTGGATACGCTTAGTCTATAAATAAGACCCTGCGCCAACTCAAAGTGAATAAATTCTCCACACCCCAAGGCTACTTCTCCTCTCCTCCTTCAATGCAAACCTACCTTCTCCCTCTCCTCTCCATGTCCAAAAGGAGTTTTGGACCTTGGTTGGTGTGATCGTAAATAGAAAGCGACGAAAGGCGAGTGAAAGCTAGAAGGGCTGCACTGTATAGTAGACAAACCTATAACGAGGCATATCAGATATCCTCCGAGAAATGGCTAGAGGCATGTAGTCAAAAATTGACTCGATGCATTCGAACCAAGTCTGAAACCTTGGTAGATCCACCGAAGGTATAGTATCTATTGGGTAAATGGATCTTCAAGAGAAAGATTGGTGCAGTGGGAATGTGGAGACATTCAAGGCTAGACTAGTGGCAAAAGGTTATAGTCAACGTGAAGGCATTGACTATCAGGATGTTTTTCAGTGGCTATGCTAAAATCCATCCGCACATTGCTTGCCATTGCACCTATTTCGATTTATGAAATATGGCAAATGGACGTGAAAATGGCATTCTGAATGGATATCTTAAGGAAGATATCATATGGAACAGTCGCTAGGTTTCACATCCAGTGATACTGATCACAAGGTTGCAAGCTGCAAAGGTCCATATATGGACTTAAGCAAGCATCTCGGAGCGGAAACACTCATTTTAATGATGTGATCAAAATATTTAGTTTCATCAAAAATGAAGAGGAACCATGTGTCTTCAAAAAGGTCAGTGGGAGCGCTGTTGTCTTCCTCGTATTGTACGTGGATGACATCCTCCTTATTAGAATGATATTTTCCATGACAACAGTCAAATTGTGGTTATCTAAGGAATTCTCCATGAAAGACCTAGGAGAAGCATCCTTTATTCTAGGAATTAAGGTCTATAGAGATAGACCGAATAGGATGCTAGGACTTTCACAGAAGATGTACATAGAGGAAGTACTAAAGAGGTTTAGTATGGAAAACTCTAAGAGGGAATTAGTACCCTTCAGGCACATGGCATTCATCTTTCCAAGAAGATGTGCCCTAGCACACCTGAGGAAATAGAATGCATGAGCAAGATCCCTTATGCTTCTGCAATAGGGAGCCTCATGTATGCCATGTTATGTACACGACCTGATATAGCCCATGCTGTGAGTGTCACGAGCAGATATCAGTCAAATCTAGGTAAAGAACACTAGACTTCTATGAAATGTATCCTTAAGTACTTAAGAAGAACTAAGGATATGACATTGATTTTTGGTAATGGAGAACTCCAAGTCTAGGGGTATACAGACTCGAGATTTTATGTTCGATGTAGATGATCGAAAGTCGACATCTGTGAGTTTTTTTTTGTGCAATGGGGAGCTGTCAGTTGGAAAAGTTTTAAGCAGACAGTGATAGCAGATTCCACTATGGAAGCAAAATATATCGCTGCATCAGAAGCTACGAAGGAGGCATTCTGGTACAAGAAGTTTGCTATAGAAATCGGAGTAATGCCATCAGATGCCATTCCTCTATACTGCGACAATAATGGCTCCATAGCCCTTGCTAAGGAGCCGAGGTCTCACCAAAAATCTAAGCACATTGAGTGGCGATACCACCTCATCCATGATTACCTCGAGAAGGGTTATGTTGAGGTCAAGAGAGTCAACTCCATAGATAATGTGACAGACCCGCTTACAAAGCCGTTGGGCCAGCAGAAGATCGAAGCCCACCTTAAGAAGATGGGACTTAGACTTGTAGCCAATTGGCTTTAGGACAAGTGGGAGATTGTTAGATATATGTGCCCTAGAAGCTAGAATTGGCTGACACTTGTAATACACTTCTAAGGGCAAAATTATAATTTTGACTAAAATCAATAAAATGGGTTATTTTCTATCACATATGTGTATTTAGTGTCTGTGATACATCCTTTGACTAAAATCAATAAAATATATATGTGTATTTCTTCTCTATCACATCTCCAAAAATCAGATCTGGATCTGATTTGGAGGATCTTCAAAACTCCTTTTGAAGATCAGCAGTTGTCCTATGCAGCAGTGCAGCCTTCTAGCTTTCAGTCACCTTTTTCTCATCTAGATCGCACCAACCAAGATCCAAAACTCCTTTTGGACGTGGAGAGGAGAGGGAGAAGGTGGGTTTGGTGTGGAGGAGGAGAGGAGAAGCAGCCTTGAGGCATGGAGAATTGTTATTCACTTTGAGTTGGGCGTAGGATCTTATTTATAGACTAAGCATGATCCAACTCCTCTTCTTCCCAACCAATCATAATTCTTTATGAAATTAGATCTAAATATGATTGGTGGGAATAGAGTTTCCTGGATTCATCCTTAGAGGGCACCTAAGACCAGCCAAAGTTGGTTCTTAGGAGAACTCTAATTGGAATCCAAAAAGGAGATGGAGTCCCTATCCAATAGGGACTCCTGGGCACCTCCAACTTGGGCACACGCCAAGGGTGGCGTGCGCCCTCCTCCTTGCTAGGTTCTGGCAGGGGGACAAGCCCCCACCAGCCCTCTAATAGATGCGTGACACATGGACAAAAGTTAAAGTGTCAATGGTCAATATTTGACCAGTCAAAGGTCAGCTTTTGACCAAAGTCAAAGGACGAGAAATGGTAGGTGATAAAAAATGGCAGGTAATGTCTTACAAAATAAGATAACATTTTCTGACTTGGACAAGCTCCAGTCAGACAAAGTGAAGGCCTCTAAATGAGCACAAACTTCTTTGGCTTAGTCAGGATAACTATTTATGATAGTAAAAGAAGAACGTTAGGTTCAATTAGTGCTAGCATGATTTCCTTGAACCTAATTGAATCTCATTCAGATCAATTGAACTGGATCAGTTCAATTGATGATCACCAAATTCAAACCCTTGTTTGTGTGACTTAGTTAGGTTCAGTTCTGTATGGTAATGGGATATGTCATGATCTCTATCATCGACATCATCGAAACTCCTTTCGATGGATCAGAACTCTTCTGATTCGTACAGCTAGAATGATCGATCATCTAAATCATTCTAATTGCTCCCAAAATCCACCAATGACACCTAGCAGTATATGGTGGCAATCCATCAGAGCTGAATGTGAACCTCTTGGTGCAGCTACCTGTATGATTAAGTTCTTCTATCTTAAGCCCCGATCAGATTAGGGTTAAGGTGAGCTCGTCAAACCCTTATCTCTGTCATATGATGTAATCATTCGATTTCAAGTCCAATGTGAAAACCTAAATAGAAACTCTTTCTATTATTTCACTCTGCCATGGCCATGGACTTCGAGACTTGATTCTCATGATCATCATAGGGCTGCTCCTCTACCATCGAGGTAGATAGATTCCATCTTGATGCTATCTAGTTCCTACAATGAACATGCTATAGCCAACATACACCTCAGGGTTCCATATAGCTAGGAGACCGAGTAATGGTGTAGTCAAACTATAGCACCCTCAAGATGAATTATTGATACATCTCAGGTCAAAGAACCAGATACACTACTACAGCATCGAGTCAGTCATTGATGAGAAGGTAGACTTTCTAATGACTACTCGAGATGGTCACGCTCAGTGCCCTCGTTCTCTAACGAGTATCTGTACTCTCACTCCGGTGTCTCCACACCATAGACTCAAGACTCATCTGCTAAAGAGAAGCAATTGTACACCAATCTTTCGAATCAATCACCATCCTCGTGATGATCCTCTGGTCGAGAGTATTTTATGAGTTAATAATAATTATTCATGTCTTAAATTTTCAACTCTTGAAAATATGAATTATCATTACCATTAACTTAAAGGATGTATCACAGACACTAAATACACATATGTGATAGAAAATAATCCATTTTATTAATTTTAGTCAAAATTATAATTTTGTCCTTAGAAGTGTATTA
This sequence comes from Cocos nucifera, assembly GCA_006176705.1. Lineage (NCBI taxonomy): Eukaryota > Viridiplantae > Streptophyta > Magnoliopsida > Arecales > Arecaceae > Cocos > Cocos nucifera. The sequence continues at coordinate 88,356 of QRFJ01000281.1, read as the reverse complement.
CAAGTGTCAGCTAATTCTAGCTTCTAGGGCATATATATCTAACGGATGTGCGATGAGATCATTCGTACATTATCAAATATCAGGCATGTACTGGAGTTGAAAAAGAATTTGATTTTTTGGGCTACTTGGAGGAGCAGGGTTATGCTTTTAGTAGCCAAGTTGGGCGTGGATGTCTGAAAACTTTTAAGGAAGCTTTGGTGGTGATGAGAGGTAGAAGACTGAGCAACAATCTTTATAGAATGGAAGGCTCAGTGATAAATGATAGTGCACAGGTGCTAGCAGCAGCACAGGAGGAGCAAATTTTATATCGACTTTGGTACTATCAGATGGGTCATATGAGTGATCGTGGGCTCATAGAACTAAGCAGAAGAGGTATGATCTCAGTCCTGAAGAAGAAGGGCACAGATCTTTGTGAGCTGTATATCTTTGGCAAACAGCATAGGATGAAGTTTGCTAGAAGTACCAAGCATAATGAGGGAGTGCTAGATTTAGTGCACTCGAATGTATGGGGACCAGCTCCTGTATCAGCTAGAGATGGGGCAAAATATTTTGTTACTTTCATTGATGATTTCTCAAGGAAGGTATGAGTTTTATCTGATCAGAGAAAAATTAGAGGTGTTTGCTCGGTTCAGAGCCTGGAGAGCTAAAGTAGAGGAGTTAGAAAGATAGGTAAAGTGTCTGAGGTCGGATAATGGAGGAGAGTATACTAGGATGGAGTTCAAGAGGTACTGTGAGAAAAATGGCATCAAACATCATTACACGGTGAGGATGACTCCCCAATAGAATGGTGTCGCAGAGAGGATGAACCGAACACTGATCGAGAAGACACGGAGTTTGAGGCTACAGACATCACTCCTAAAGTTCTTTTGGGGTGATGCTCTAACTTTTTCTTATTTTTTTGTGAATTGGTCCCCTCATTAGAAGCTGAATGGAGGCATTCTACAAGAGGTCTGGAGTGGAAAGAAGGTGGAGCTTGGCCACCTGAAAGTCTTCAGTTGCACAGCCTATGCACATGTGGAGGCAATCGAGAGGAGCAAATTAGATCCAAAATCTCAAAAGATGACATTCACAGGGTATCCACAAGGAGTCAAGGGATATCTGTTGTGGGACTCTCAGGCACAAAAGTCAGTGATCAGTAGGGATGTTATCTTTGATAAGAAGAGCATCCTAAGGAGGTCTGGGATAGATGAAACTAGAGAAACAAAGATAAATAGTAGTGGCCAATCAGAGAATGATGGCATGCAGGTTACATCCACTTACAAGAGTGATCCTATTAAGGTGGAGCTAGAGAGAAAAGTATTGTCTTAGATTGAAAATCAGCATGAAGGGTCGGCAGTTCAGACCGATGTGCAGGAGCAGCCACAGACATCAGGTAGAGATATGCCAGTGGGAGTGGCTTTGCACAAGTTCCAGCATATATTAGGAGATCGATCAGATATGGCATTGGTAAGGTTATCTCCTATGCACTCATCACTATTAATAGAGATCCAGAGAGTTATGAGAGGCCATGGAGAGTGAGGATCATGATTCATGGATGCAAGTCATGATGGAGGAGATGGAATCACTTAAAAAGAATTAGACATGGCAGCTGGTGGATCTTCTAGAGGGTTCTCGACCTATTGCCTCAAAGTGGGTGTTCACAAAGAAAGAAGCACCTTCAGAATAAGGTAGAGTCAGATTCAAAGCAAGGCTAGTAGCAAAGGGATACTCACAAAGGGAAGGGATTGACTACACAGAAATTTTCTCTCCTATGGTGCGTCATACATCTATTTGAGTTTTGCTGTCATTAGTGGCACAGTATAACATGAAATTGGAACAGATGGATGTGAAGACGACCTTCCTTTATGAGACTTTGGAGGAAAGAATCTACATGAAGCAGCTAGGTGGTTCCATGGAGATGGGATAGGAAGAAATGGTATGTTTACTCAAGAAGTCTTTGTATGGTTTGAAACAATTCCATCGTCAGTGATATCGAAGGTTTGATAGCTTTGTCTTGAGCCTAGATTTTAGCAGATGTGAATATGATTGTTGTATCTACGTCAAGAATGTAGATGAGGAGGATGCCCTGTACTTGTTATTATATATAGATGATATGCTCATAGCCAGTAGAAGCATGGATGTTGTGAAAAGATTGAAAAGAGCATTATCATCTGAATTTGAGATGAAAGATTTGGATCCAGCTGAGAAAATTCTTGGAATGGAGATTTGCAGAGATAGGTGCAAAGGAGTGCTCCATTTATCATAAGAAAAATATGTTCAGAAGGTTCTAAAAAGATTTAGGATGGAGAAGGCCAAACCTGTAGAGACGCCATTGCCGAGCCATATGTCTCTCTCTAAATTACAGTCCTCCTAGTCAGAAGAGGAGAGAAAGTATATGGAACGAGTCCCTTATGCAAATACTGTAAGTAGTGTGTGTACACTATGGTATGCTGTAGACAAGATATAGCACATGCTGTGAGCATGGTTAGTAGATATATGGCTAACCCTGGGAAGGAACACTGAAAAGCATTGAAATGGATATTGAGATGTCTGCATGGGACAAGGGATTATGGTTTGATGTTTGGTGGGCAACCAGAAGGATTTGGAGAATAATCTATGAAGATGTATGAAGGTTCAGATCCTCTGGAAGGATTTGTTGATGCAAATTATGCTGGTGATCTTGATACAAGGAGGACTACTACTGCATACCTCTTCTGCATATATGGTAGATCGGTGTTTTGGAGATCAACCCTTTAGCCAATCACGGTCTTGTCTACCATAGAGATTGAGTACATTGGGATAACGGAGGCTGCAAAGGAAGCCCTTTGGCTTAGGAGGCTGATTGATGAGTTGGGGGTGGAGCAGAGCAAGGTTACACTATTCAGTGATAGTCAGAGTGCTCTGTTGTTGGCACAGAATCCAGTCTATCATATGCGCATAAAGCATATAGATGTGAGGTACCACAAGATCAGAGAGTTGGTAGAGGAAAGTGAAGTGAAACTGATGAAGGTCCATACCAAGAAGAATCAGTCTGATGCACTCACGAAGGTACTTCCCAAAGATAGCTTTCAAAGATGTGTGGCACGGATGGGTCTGTTGAGAGAAGATGAGTTCACAAGGACTTAGAAGCACCAAGGTGGAGAATGTGAGCTCAGAAGTGGCACTCCCAAGTCTTGAAAATATGAGAAGATAGGTCATGGGAAGACAAGAGTGAGCCAAAAGAAGAATTAGTCTTAATAGTAAAGTTCAGAAACTAGGCCGGCTCACTCTGAGACTGAGTCAGCTCAGTTGGGAACTGGGTCGACTTAGTTCAAGATTAGATCGGCTAAGTCTCAAAAAAAATTCGAACAGAGAGTAGCATTTTCAGACTATTGGCACAGTACACAATTGGATCGGCTTAGTTTGGGACTGAGTCGACCTAGTCGTAGGTTAGCCGGCTCAGTCTGAAACTGGGTCGGCTCAGTTTTCATGGGTTATTATTTTGTGTACGTGGATTATTTAGATTTGGAAAGTTTTTCTATGAGCTTGGGCTTGACCCTTTGTAAAGTATATATACTGAAAATAGGTCAAGATTGTAAGAGTGCTGAAATATACAGAATAAAACCTCTTTTTTTCCAAAAATCTCTTCCTCTCTTCTTCTCTATTTCTTGATTTATTTGATCGTGCCTCTGTTGAGATCTCTAAGAAGTACTTCCTTAATTGCTTGGCTAATTACCGACGGCCATGCCGATCCATGTGGGAAGAGCGCATATTCTCAATAATTTGATCATATGCATGAATAGATTAATATGATTAATCTTTTGTCTTCCGTTGATTTTATTTCAAAAAAGTTTCAAAAGGCATGCATGAAATCCTACTAGTTTTTTCTTCAATAACCTCCTCTAGCCGACACATCAAATGGGCCATAGATATCAGTATGTACCAGAGCGAGGACCTCAGTGGTCCTTTTCTTGTGTCCTACGAAGGATAGCTTGGTCATTGTTTCTTAAAGGCAGGATTCACAGACTGGATATGACTCATCTGGGAATGAGTCTAAAAGACTTTCTTTTACTAGTCTGTTAATCCTTTCTTCTCCAATATGACCTAGCCTAAGATGCTATATGTACTTTAAGTTAACCTGATCTCTTAGATCAAATGGCACTCATATTTTATTTAGATTATTTGATTCATCTACATTGATATGCAAATGATAGAGACTATTGATTAAGTGACCATGTGCAACCATTTTATTTTTGAAATAAATGATACAATGATCCCTATTGAAACTAATTTCATAATTGTCTTGTGTCAAGTATGAAATAGAAATCAAATTTTTGCTTGCATTAGGTACACAGTAATAGTCTCTTAGTTTTAGATAGAAACTAGATGATAATCGAAGGGGATAGGTTCCTATGGCAACAACAACAACCTTTGCTTCATTGCTTACTCATAGGGTCATCTCTCCTAACCTCAACCTTATACATTCTTTAAGACCCTGTATTGAAGTGCACAAGTGTACACTAGAACCAGAGTCTATAACCTAACTGATAGTGGAAGAAACTATAAGGTTAGTCTCGATCACGAGTAGATCCGATATACCTTATAAAGGTGTGTCTCTTGAACTCTTCAAAGTTCCTGTTAGCATTTCCTGGTCCATGACACAACCTAGATATTCAAAACTCAAAACACCTTTCAAGTCCCTTTGCCAATCCTTAAAAAGGAACTTACAATTGGTTGATTTTTAAAATGCATGCTAAATGGTTTAGAGGCAGACAATTTTCCCATAGAGAGAATTTTCTAATTAGACTTTTGTAATTGATTTTTAGTTTGTTTTAGTAATTTTATGTTAAAAAACAAACTACCTCTCACTATTTTTGTGAATCCCAACACTCCTTGGGCAGCAAAACAAGAATCTCTTCATGAGTCAGGATTCCTAGTGGGTACTGCGGTCTCATCAATTAGCACACCATCTCATCTAATAGATATGGTGAATGTGTCAACCAATGAGTGAATAACTCTTGCCCAATGCTTCTTAAGAAAATTATAGCAAACTTGATTTCTAAGTCCTAAGGCCTCACCTAACAGATTTTGGCCTTATTCCTTAGTTAAGTCAGACCCACCATTGAGCGCAAGTAAAGCCATCATTGGATCCTCACCTGATAGATCTTGGATCCAACCCCATCTCCACCCCGCTATAAATAGAATGGTTGCTTCTTTCCTAATGCAACTGAACCACTATATCTAGCTAAGAATAATCAACATCAGAGAGGACACGACACTCTAAAATGGTGGAAGATCCCTCAACTTAATATTATTAAGGAGATTTTAATTTAGGTCTCTTTAATCTAAATCAAGTCAGCACAATCTCATGTCTGACTGATCAGATTCAAATCAGCACAATTACATGTTTGACTAACCTAGTAGGCATAGGTGAACTCGAATGACTAAGCAATCTAATTCAAAACTTAATCGACCAAGTTAGCTAGATAAGTATGATCATAATTAAAAATCATAATCTAGACTTACCTTAGACTCTAACTTGTTAATTAGAATTGAATAGGTCAGTCTAGACACTGGCTCGAACTAATAAGCCAAATTAGGTCTTGAGTTAATCGATTCACGTCAAATATGAGTCGATGTGATCAACTACAATTGAACTCGACTTCGAGCCCCTTTAATCTAATCCTAATCAACCATTAATTAGATTTGATTAATTACTCAAAATTGACAAAAGGTTCTAATCTGATCTAATCAAAGATCCTAATTGTAGTTCAATCACTAGACCTAATTATTGCATCCATACCCTAACCATCATGTTTTATTCCTAAGATTAAGATTTTAAATTCTCAATTTCAGATTTTAATCTTAATTTAGATCCTTAATTTTAGATCTTTAATTCATAATTTTAGATCTATGATTATGTACGTTATAAACATGAGGTAGTTTAGATGTCGAAATAATTTTAGATCTAAACAATAAACTATATATCTTATATATAATTAACCTAATCAATTTAGATCTAATCTAAATTAGGTTCAATCAACTATCATTTTATGTATCTTTAGATCTAATTAAACATGTATCTCATGCAAAAATCAGATTTAATAATCATGCATCTTATATATGAACCTAGAGTTTCAAATCTAAGGTTTTGCATAAAAATAAATTCTTTTTTTTCATGGTTCTTCCTCTTGATTCGTACAGGCACCTCTTCCACCATAGTCCTCTATAGTAGGATGTTCTTTATTATGATTTTCAAAGAGTACTAAGCTATTAAGAAATTAATTCTAATCTACACATATCATATATGCATAAAATAACAATATATATCATATATCTCATGTATAATCAGTATCATCACTACATTTTTTTAAATTAGATTACATGTTTTTAAATTAGATCTAATCTAATTTTTTAAATCTAATTTTAGATCTAATCATACATCTCATGTAACATAGATCTAACATACATCTTATGCATCATATAAAAATTAGCTTTCAATCATATAATTCAGATCTAATCTAATTACATTTCATGCAACATAGATCTAAACATGATCCTTTATTAAATACATCTCATGCATCAACTAAAATTTAGATCACAATCTCATGCATTATATTAAAATCAGATTTTAATCTTATGCATGATAGAAATTAGATCTAAAAGTCCTGATTAATATGTTATCAAATAACGTTCAATGATCATTCTAGGACAACAACTTATCAAAACAATCTTGAACTTTAACTAGAAATTTTCAGATCTATTAAATCTGATTTTTAGATCTTAATCCAATGCATGTGAAATGACTTATGCTCTGATACCGCTTGAAGGATTTCTTTGAAAATCTAATCTCCTAGTGCATGCTGAAATTTCAAAAATCTAGCAGTGAAAAAATTTCAGATTTGATTAAAATATTTTCTTATCAAACATGCATGCAATAGATTTAATCTATTGCTACCCTAGGATCTATCACATGCAAAATTAAAATATTAAAAAATAAAAATCAAATTTAAAAAAGATCAATACCTTTGTACAGATTAGGATGCTAGCTCTCTTGTAGAAGATGCTTCTTGATGGTAGATTTGATTTCTTCTCTGGATCTCACAGACTATCTAGAGAAGAGAAGAAATAGGAGGAAGAAGAGACCGAGGAAGAAGAACCCTTCTTCTTCCTTTCTCTCAAATCCAAAGCCCACAAAGAAGAGACCCTATCCTCTATTTTTCCTCACATCTAAGATAAGAAACCCGTGCCCTTATTTTCTATTTTGTATATTAAAAACCTTATTATTTCTTACACCTAAAAGCCCTTAAAAGGGGGCGTCCCATAAGAGATTTAAACTAGGTCAATGACCTAGTAGGATAGGGACTCCTTGGGGGCATCCAACTCTTGGATGCCTCCAAGGATTTTTACATTGAGAAAACATGGGGCATGGCCCCTTTTTAATGTGAGGTTTCTCATGATGAAGCATAAAAAAGGTGGCTTCTTATATGTGGGGCGTGAGGCTTTTATGTGGCACAGGAAGATAGTGAATCCCAATCCAATTGGGATTCCTTTCACGAGTTGTTTGAAAACTGATTTAAATGGGTTTTAAACCTAACTAATTCTTGATCAAAATCCTAACTAACTTAGGAATTGGTTATAACCAATTAACTAATTAGGTCCAGATCCAATTAAGCCCTAATCTAATTAGGGAGTTAATTTAATCAAATCCTCATCAAACTAGGGATTGATTTCTTGGATAATTGGGTTATCTCATGACCCAACAGGATTTGATCCAATCAAATCTAAATCAAATCAAATTGAATCTCATTCAATTAGATTTAATTCTAACCCCATTGCTTAATCAAATTGAGCCCATTGCAATCTAATTGCAAGTTAATCCTCCTATGACTTACTAACTTTTAGTAAGTTTGATAATTGCAGCAATTGTATTGGATTAATCATCAATCTCGTTGATAATTAAGTTCATACACAATTTATAGTCATGAATTAACCATCTAATCAGTCAAAAATCTTTTTTGCATGTGACCTCATAGGTTCAATTCTGACTAGTAGTGGGATACATTGTGATTTCTATCAATAATGTCATTGAAACTTCTTTCAGTGGACTGAAACTCTTTCTAATTCAACCAATTAAGAATTATTAATTATTCAAATAATTATCATTGGTTTCATAATCTATCAATGATACATAGCAGTATGTAGTGATAGGTAGCCCTTGAACACCGAAGAAGAGCATACTTTATCGACTTATCCTCCAGCCCATAAATTGGGTAGGCAGCTAAAATCTCCTTATCTCTATCTCTGAGAAGAGTTCGTGTCGGTAGCCGATCCTACGCTACCTTTCAAAGGAATAGTTTGACTCTTGGATGGATAAGCATACTCCAGATCCAAACTATCTCGATCCTCCTCTCTGGCATTGGCCTGCACATCACAATGAGGCCCCTAATTAGCATCTTGGGATAGCAAGATCGGCCCCACACCCTCAGATCATGGCCATGATGAATAGGAATAGGGTAGGAATAGGGATGGTAAGGACTGTGATAGCAAGTTGATCCCTAAATATATGGGTCACATCCTCAACCTTCCAACCCCTGCCATTCTCAGTGATCAGATCTCGGACCCTTATCTTGTCATCCACCTTCATGCTGATGTAAGTCGGCCAAAGTGAAAGGGAAAGTTGGAAATCCAAGCACCCTGACTCACCTCAACTAAAGTCCCATCGTCAATCAGCCATCTGACCTAGGCCACCACTGCCAGGGCATAGATGCAAATCTCCTTCTAGATGAAGGAGCAGCTATACCTAGTACGGGTCTGGCCCCCTTGATCTCAGGCTCCATATCGAGCCCTCATCATCCTGCTCCATAGACACTCTGGCTGAGAAAGAAATCTAACAACATGTCTAGTGATCATAGCCTCCCTCCTGACTAGTAAGGATTGGATCTCCAGTCCTCCATCCCGTATAGGTTAGCAAATCACCTCCCAGGACAATAGATGAAGCCCATGACCTCCCTGAGTGGAGCTCTAGAGAAAGCTCTGAAACTGCTGTTCTAGCCTCCTAAAGCAGGAGCAAGGTATAATAGTGTTTGCCAAAAGGTAGACCAAAATAAAGCTAAGGATATATCTGACAAGGGTAATCCTCTCCATCATGGAAAGGGCATTGGCTTGCCAATCCTTTACATGGCCCCAAACTTGTTACTCCATGGCCCTATGATCGGCCCTCCAAAATCTCGGCCCCTTGATAGGGACCCCAACATAGATCAAAATTTTGGTCTACTCAAGGATCCCCAGCCTATCCTGCCTGCTAAAAGAAATCATAGACTTATGTAGATTCACAAACTAGCCAAATGCTTGACAATAAGCCTCGACAACAGAAGCGAAGCATCTTGTGTTCCAAACTAAGGTCCGATTAATCAGCAGATAGTCATCTACGAATAAGAGATATGAGAGCGACTGAGTCCCAGGGATAGGCTAGTAAGGCTCTAGCTTTGCCCCCAAAACCGCCACCCAAAGAGAACAAGATAGAGTATTAGCACATAAAATAAACATATAGGAGGAGAGAGGAAACTCTTGGTGAAGAGCGCCCCTTGAGTGGAAGAACTTCGTTAGAGTGCCATTGACTAGGATGGCGTAGCTTAAGGCCTCCATGAAATCCATGGCCTAGCCAATCCATTTGTCTTGGAAGCCAAACTCCTGGAGTGACCATCACAGAGATTGCTGGCTCATATGGTCATAAGCTTACACCATATCCAGCTTGATCGCCATCAAGCTCTGATAAATGGGAGCCCACCATAGATTATGCATAAACTCTTGGGCAAGTAAGACATTGTTAGTGATGTTGTGACCATTGACAAATGTTCCCTGCTCCTAGCTGATCAGATGTGGAATAACTGGCTTGAGTCGTTTGACCAGAACCCATGCATACATTTTATAGAGAGTGGTGCAGAACCTGGTTGGTTTGAAGTGCTCTGGGGCTGATGCAGTAGATCTCTTCGAGAAGAGGGTGACTAAAGTCCTCTTCCACTGCTCAAGGATACTGTTGGAAGCAAGAACCAACTGCACCATCTCAATCACCTCTCCACCAATGATCAGTCAATACTGACGAATGAAGAGAGAGATAAAATCATCTGATCTTGGGGCTTTGTCCCTCCTAAGGGACCATAGGGCTCCCCGCACCTCTTCAACCAACATAAGGCAAGCCAGGGCCTCATTCTTCTCATCGAAGATATAGCACACTGGATGGAGCCCCTGGAGAGGGGCGTTCTCGTACAAGGAAGCAATCTAGCATGATCTAAAGAACTAAAGGATCCGGTCCCTGATCTCATCACTATCTTCCACCGACCTACCATTGCTCTCCCTCAACAATCTACTATGATTGGTAGACCTCCAGACCATCATTGATTGATAGAAGAATTTAGTGCTCCAATCACCCTCCCTAAACCACTGCACCCTAGACTTCTGCCTCCAAAGTGTCTGCTGCTGTCTCAACAAATAGTGATTCTTCCCTTGTAGGTGGTGTGGTGCTCCCAAGCCTTGGGAGGCCACTGGCGGAGCTAGGGTGAGGGCTTTGAGGAGGCTAGGATAGGTGTGGTCCTCGGGCTAGGACAGAAGTTGTCCTAGGATGGAGACGGCATATAGCTCTCCACAGGTTTGAGGGCCTTAAGGGGCTTGGTTGGTGCTTCGAAGATTTAAAATTTGAGGTAGAGCAAGAAATCAAAGTTGGAGAATCAAGATTATAGAAAGAATATTTTTTATAGGTTAGTCAGCTCAGTCCAAAACTAGATCGGCTAAGTCTCAAAGCATAGGCAAAATAAAAAGATCGAGTTTCGAAACTGCAGGCACGACATAGAACTAGATCGGCTCAATTTTAGACTGAGCCGACCTAGTGAAACTTAGCTGGCTCGGTGCTGAGACTGAGCCAACTCAGTGCACGGGCAGAGTTACGCGAGGATCTATTTTGGATCAGGGTTTGGGTTGATCCTAGGGGTCTTAAGGCTTGGTTTGAGAGGTCTTAAGGGGGCTAATTCATGTATGGATTGGGATTAGACCCAGAGGATGAGAGCATGTAAGACTTAGGCTCGGTGAGTGCTTTCATGTATTGGGTTAGTCTAAGGAAGTTTTTAAGCTATGGTTTATTAAGGTTTATGTGGAAACTCTAGGGTATATAAACCGGGACATTGTAACTTTTACAATAAGAAGTGAATACAATTGAGCTTTTCTCCCTAACTCTCTTCTCTCTTTTCTCTGATTCTAACACCAAAACCCTAGCTTTTTTCATCTTTCTTAGATCTTCTTTAGTTTGTTAGATTAACATCCAGGTTCACGCAAGAGATCTAATCTATGGCTGTGGCTCCGAGTAGCCGTAGGAACAATAATTGGTATCAGATCAAGGTTAAACGTGAAGGAGGAAGAAGATTAATTTTTAGTAGAAATCAATAGCAAGATTCAGATCTAAAGACTTTCTTCAGGCTTCATGAGGAAGAAAGAGATCATAGGACTGCTGTCCACCATCCCTAGTCAAGGTATTTCTTAGATCTATCTGTTTGCTATTATTTGATTTGGATTGATTATGGAGAATAGCGGGTTGAAGGTAGGATTAGAGAAGTTTGATGGAAAAAAAGTTTTAAGATATAGATGGTAAGGATGGAGGATCTGCTGGTTCAGATGTGGTTAGATTTGGCCTTGGAAGATAGGCCAGAGGAGATCACAAATAAAGTGTGGGTGTCCTTGGAGGAAAGGGCATGTGCCACGATTAGAGCTTATTTGGCGGATGAGGTTTTGTATGGTGTGTTAGAGGAGAGAACACCGAAGGGATTATAGTCGAGGTTACAATAGTTGTACATGGAGAAGAACATGTGCAACAAGTTGATGCTAAAGAAGCAATTGTATAGCCTTCGAATGTAGAAGGACGAGGATGTTGTGGGGCATATTCAGCGGTTCGATCGATTGAGCATGAACTTGCTCAATATAAGGGTGGATTTAGAAGAGGAGGACAAGAGTCTATTATTGCTGTGTTCACTATCCGGGAGCTTCGATCCGTTGGTGATAACTTTGCTGTATGGTAATGAGACATTGGTGTACGAGGAGATCGTATTAGTGCTCAGATCTAACGAGCTGTGAAAATGGATGATGAAGAGAAAGGTCTTCCAGGAGAGTCTTGTGGTTTCAGAGAAGCACAGAAAAAGAAAGAAGGGTGAACAGAGGGGCAGCAAGGGATCCAAGAGATGCTTCAAGTATGGAGAAGCAGGACACTTTAAGTGGGAGTGTCCACTTTTGAAGAAGTGCAAGGGAGGAGAAAACTCGGATTCCATCAGTACAGTCACTGAAAGTGAAGATTCAGATGAAATCTTGGTGGTCTCAGAGGAGCCCACAGGGTGCGGTGTATCTAAGATAATTTTGGATAGGTCTGTGGAGTGCAGAGGGTTCAAAGGGGCAGCGACGGTGTTCGAGGTACAGCGACAGGCCTAGCAGTGCAGCGTTGGATGGTTGGCCTTGAGGGACTCAGAGATAGAATCAGCTTCTACGGCATCAGGGGGACTTCAGCTTCAGGTGGAGCATTGGGCAGAGATGGCTTCATGGGTGGAGGAAGCTGTGATACGAATTTAGAGTAGAGAGGTACAGATGGAGGACCTATATTCCAGCACCAGTGCCGGGGCTATACAGATCTAGGTGGAGAGGATTGTGTAGGGAGATACGCATGGATCTAAGGGGACAGTATCAGGTGGAGCATCAGGATATGCGGTGAGTGCTAGTAAAGAAACATTGCATGATCTTAAGAAAAGTTTAGGACAAGTGATGCAGCTGCCAAGGAGAAGGATATCTACAACTCCAAAGGTGGTGCAAAGAAACAAGCCAAGAACTTCAGCGGTGGAGGTGGTCATCTCGAAGACCTCAAAGGGAGCTCAGTAGTTGAAGAAGAATGACAGTGGTAAGATGAGCACGAGGGGCTATCATAATATGCAGGGACAGCAGGATCGTACAGGATGATGTTGCCAGGTGTGCCAAGGCTTGGGTGCACCAAGGTGGAGATTGTAGGTGGTGTGGTGCTTCCAAGCTTTGGAAGGCCACGGGCGGAGCTAGGGTGAGGGCTTCAAAAAGGCTAGGACAGGCATGGTCCTAGGACTACGATAGGAGTTATCCTAGGGTGGAGGCGACATGTAGCTCTCTGTGGGCTTGAGATTCGAATATTGAGGGCCTCAAGGGGCTTGGTTGGTGCTTCGAAGACCTGAGATTCAAGATGGAGCAAGAAACCAAAGCCAGAGAATCAAGACCGCAAAAAGGATATTTTTTGCAGGTTAGCCAGCTCAGTCCAAAACTGGATTGGCTAAGTCTCAGAGCACAGACAAAATAGAAAGATCGAGTTTCGAAACTGCAGGCATGGCACAGAACTAGACAGGCTTAGTTTTAGATTGAGCCGACCCAGTGAAACTTAGCCGACTCAGTGCTGAGACTGAGCCGACTCAGTGCATGGGTAGAGTTACGTGAGGATCTATTTTGGGGTAGGGTCTGGGTTGATCCTAGGGGTCTTAAGGTCTAGTTTGAGAGGTCTTAAGGGGGATAATTCATGTATGGGTTAGGATTAGATTCAAGGGATGAGAGCATGTGAGACTTGGGCTCGGTGAGTTCTTTCATGTATTGGGTTAGCCTAAGGAAGTTTTTAAGCTGTGGTTTATTAGGGTTCATGTGAGAACTCTAGGCTATATAAACTAGGATATTGTAACTTTTACAATAAGAAGGGAATACAATTAAGCTTTTCTCCCTAACTCTCTTCTCTCCTCTCTCTGGTTCTAACACCAAAACCCTAGCTTCTCTCATCTTTCTTAGATCTTCTTCAGTTTGCTGAATTAACACCCAAGTTCATGCAAGAGATTGGATCTACGGCTATGGCTTCGAGTAGCCGTAGGAACGAACAGCCCCATCCCCTTGATTTGCTTGAAGATATCGCCGACCTTGAGGTGGTTCCACCAGATAAGCCTGCACCATGCCAACTTGAGCCTCCTAGTCATTTGGTATCTCGCATCGTTATGGATCAGCATCCTCTAAACCTTCCTAACTAGGTCCCACAATCTTGGATAGAAGGTCTAGAACTTCTCAAATCTGAACAGGGCTCTGGTGATGCGCTGACCATCAGTAGAGATGAGAAGCAGGCAATGGTCTGAGAGAATCCTCGGATGGTGCTGAACCAAGTGCCTTGGAATGCATTGAAGCCAATTTATGGTAGCAAGGGCCCAGTCAATCCTCTCCCGAATCCTGGCACTTCCAAATCGGTTATTGCACTAGGTAAATTTGAGTCCAATGTAGTCAAGGTCGATCAAGTCCAAGTCACTGATAAACTCTTTAGATTCTCTAGAATCAATAGTATCCACATGCTGCCTGCCTCCTATCTTCTCATGGAGCCCTACAATGCAATTGAAGTTTGCTGCAATAAGAGAAGAGAGGCTTTCCTCAACCATCCTAGATATCTCAGACAAAAGAGCCCTGCACCTCCTATGCTCAGTGCTTGCATAAACACCCACCAGTGGCCAAGGGCTTCCAGTCTGCTCCGAGATAACAGCTCGTAGCCATAGAGAGCATCCACCTTGATCAAGCCACATTTTCTTTTGAAGATCTATTTACACCCAATGGGTTTAACCCCTTCGAATGGGTCAACCAATGTCCACACATCATTGACCTTCATGGACTTCATTTTAGATTTCATGGCCTCAACCCATTTCTTGAAATCAGATCTCTGTATAGCATCCATATAGGTGATCAGATCCTCATCATTCTGATTGAGTTCGATGGGATCACCATCTTGGACCAAGAAACTATAGTATCTATTTGGATGATGAAGTACTCTACTGGATCGCCTTAATGGTGTAGGTACACTAGGTTCCGAATCTGATCTAATCAAATTCGACACAGGTTCAGCTACAGGTATCAGTTTTTCTATCTATTGAACTTCATCAAGTTCAACATTAAAGGCAATAGTTCCTTCACCAAGGAACTCCTTTTTTAAAAAGATCGCCTTAAGGCTAACGAATACTTTTTATTCTTCAGCATGGTAGAAATAGTAACCCTTACTTTCTTTAGGATATCCTATAAACACACACTTATCAGATCGGGGTCCAAGCTTATCTGTATGCAAACGTTTGACATAGGCCAGACAATCCTAAACCCATAGGTGAGAGAGTGTAGGCCTATGCCCAGTCTATATCTCATATGGAGTCTTTGCGATAGATTTACTCGATACATTGTTCAATATATAATATGTAGTCTCAAGAGCATAATCCCAAAATGAAACAAGCTGACTAGCAAATCCCATCATGGATCGAATCATGTCCAACAAGGTTCGATTTCTCTTTTTCGATATATGTTATGGTGTGCCAAGAGGAGTCCACTATGAGAGAATCCCATTCTCTCCTAGATATGTCAAGAACTCACTAGATAGATATTGACCTTATCGATCCGATCGAAGAGTTTTAATACTCTTTTCAGTTTATTTTTCTACTTCATTTCGAAATCTTTTGAACATTTTAAATAAATCTGATGTATGTTTCATCAGATAAACATATCCATACCTGAATAGATCATTTGTGAAAGTAATGAAGTGGAAATATCCACCTCTGGCACCAGTGCTCATTGGTCTACATACATCAGTATGTACTAGACCTAAGAGCTCAGTAGCTCTCTCATCTTTTTTAGTAAAAGGTGACTTGGTCATTTTACCAAGAAGGCAAGATTCACAGGTTGGAAGTGATTCATAATCACTGACTTTGAGGATTTCCTCTTGAGTCAATCTATTTATCCTGTTCTTATTTATGTGACGTAGCCTACAATGCCATAGGTAGATATCAGAGACATTATCTAATCTAGGATATTTTCTAGAAGTATACATCATACTCATAGGCTGTGATAAAATATAAATACCATTTCTTCGTTGTCCTTGCATTATTATAATGTTATTTATAATAATGTCACAATAATCTTTTTTTATTGATAAATAATAACCATCTTTGGCCAAAAGGCCAACAAAGATTATATTCATCAGAAAGGAAGGACAATAATGACATTCATTTAAAAAAATGGTATTAGTATTGAAAATGAGTTGAACTATTCTCATAGCTAGAACTGGAATAGACCTTTCATCTCCAATATTTAGGAATCGCTCATTATTTTCAAATCTTTTACTAATTTAAAGTTTTTGCAACGTATTGCAAATATGGACTGGACTTTCGGTATCCAATACCCAAGTAGAAATATCATAAATAGAGAAATTACAAGATGTTATCATATAACATTCTTGATTAGCAACTACTTGCTCATCTCTATTATTCAGCCTATTGGGGTCATCAAGATACTAAGGATAATTCTTCTTCCAATGCTCCTGCTTCTTACAATGGAAGCACTTTGCCTAATCTAGGTTATTCTTAGACCTTATGTTTAAATTTAGCATAGAGACCCCAGCACAAACCACTTCGTGCTGCTTAACAACATTCAACTTTCGATACTTGTTGTCGAAGTTGGATCCCATAAGTTAATCACTGTCTACTAGTGAATGGAGCAACTATGGTTTGGATATAACTACATAAAGAAGAACCAAAAGCTTAATTAATAATTGATTCATTAAACTTAAAGATTTAGACTTTAATCAAAAGGTTTCTTCTACTATTTTATTCGAATTGGTAGCCTCTACCTTCAATTCGAGGAATTATCTTAATTTCTTAGTGGGTACTAGAATCCACCTAGACTGCACACAAGCCCAACTATGGTTGGTCAACCTATGTACATCTAAGGATAGGTTCATAATCAATTATTTCTCTAAATAATTTTTAGTAATTTAATTTTATCCTAGGTATCTTTTCAGTAGGCTAGGGCCTCCACTGAAAGTTTCGATTAGGTCCAACCATTAACATGATCATACTTGGTCCATCTAACTAATGAATGATTAAGTCCAACTATGGTTGGTCAATCTAACCATCTTTTAGAGAGACGCATCCAAGAAATCATATTATGAATGATAATTGCATTAGCGGATAAGCACCAGGCCTATGGGCGTCTAATGATTATCCAACTATTGGATCCATTATCATCCACTTAATGGGAGGCTATGATCTAATTATCACCATAATTATTGTATTTTATGGACCTAATAATTTTAGAAGATTTAATTGATTTGATTTAGAGGAAGAAGGTCAGATGAACCAGCTTATCATGATCCTTCCATTGGCTTCATCAAGTTAGATTAAGGGAGATCATTAATAGGCTGGTCTAGAAGCACCTAAATCAGTCACACTGATTTACTAGCTGACATGGGTCAACTCAAATTGTCAAGTGATCTGATCAAAACATAATCTCATCAAGAGGCCAGGTTAGTTCGATCAGTGGGAGGGTTTGCCAAAGCTTGCCTTAGACACCATCAGAAATAGCCAAGTAAGTAGGTTGCCAATTAAAGACCACCAATCTAATTTATCTTAGATACTAACTGGTTTAATTAGTTTCAATTAGATCAACCTAACAGTTCGTGCTAGACCATGTAGCTAAGAATCAAGTCCATCTTGGATCTCATTAAAGACATGGACTTGACCAACTACAACTATTGTAATTGATCTAGAGAATCCTTGATCTAATCTAAGACAATAATTAATTAGATTTAGTCAATTCTCGAATTAAGTTCATTCTTTAATCTAATCCTAGGTCTAATCCAATTAATGGATCTAATTCCTACTAACCCATTTAACCCAATGTGTTATGATTCGTGTCTTAGGATCTTCAATTTACAATCCTAGATCCTAATCAAATAACTTCTTAATTCTTAATTAATTTTTAGGCTAAGGATTGGGGTTCGGCTTTTTGAAAATAACTTTTATATTTGTAAAATATTTTTGCAACATGGTTCTATCAACCAAGTTGCATGTTTGATTCATAATCAAAATGCAAGTAACATAAATATAAATCTACTTTAGATCTAATCTAAATAGGTTTATGTAATTAAAATAGTTTCAATACCAATCAATCATAAATCTTCCTAGATCAAATCTAATATATTTATGATGATTAAAATTAGATTAAAATATTTTTAATTAGATAATAAAATCTCTTGTATCTAATTTAAAATTTTATGATCAATATTTTAGATCAGCATGTATTAGGACAACCTTTCCACTATAAGGGATAAACCTTACAGCAGGACAATCTTATAGCAGTCCGTGCAATTTAAAAATTTTATTTTTAGATCTAAAAATATTTTAAATCTATTAAATTAAAAATAAAATTAGATTAAATTTAATAAATTTTTGATTAGGAGCAGATCATCATGAATTAGGATAATCTTTTCACTATAAGGGGTAAACCTTACAGCAGGACAATCTTATGGTAGTTTGTGAGATCTAAATTTTTAATTTTTAATTTAATAATTAAATTATAAATTAGATCTAATCTAATAAATAATCTAGATATGCTCTAGAAAATCATGTAATAAGAACTTGGTTCTGATACCAATTGAAGGAATCAGATCTAGAATTTCATGGGTAGATCTTAAAATTTTTTCAAGATCATGTAGCAGAAGACTTAAATAAATTAAATATTTATTTAAATAAATATAAAAATATCCTAGATCTATGATTTATTATATTATCAAGGTATGATATTAAATTAAAAATTAAAAAATATAAAGAAAAGATTAACATGTTGATCTCATCAATATGCTACACTACTACATCTAATGTAGCTATAGAATAATGGATTAGATCTGATACCTGAGCAAGTTAGATATTCTAACTTACTGATCTAAGCTTGAGGATGAAGTCATGAGCTACACATGCGTCCAGCCTCTAGGAGTCATCCACACGAGCCCACGAACACGATCTGAGATCCTGATGCAGGAAATCAGCACAGTATGCTAGTACTGTGCTGATCTCTCTTTGACGGTCGATTTAATATTTTTTTCTTTAAGACTTGGATATTTCAAAATATTAGAAGAAAGAGGAAAGATTTTAGATCTAAGACTCTCTCAAAAAAAAAATCTCAAAAGGAGGAGGAGAAGAGAAAATCAAAATAGCCCTAGAAGAAGATCCTTTTCTTCTTCTCTTTTCTCTCACCTAGACATATAGTTTGGTGTCTATGAAACCCCAATGTCCAAGGATCCTCTCCCTCTAATTTTTGGACACCCCAAAGCTCTCCTAAAGTTCTATGTTTCACAAAAATTTTAAGCCAAAATTCATCCAAAATATATAGGAAAAGAAGAGTCCTTGTCTAGGTCAAATACCAGACAAGGAAAGTTCAAACAGGGCAAGGCAAGGGGCGCCCAACTCTTGGGCGCCCCCTTCCAATTTTTTTGGTGTGTACCAGTAAGGAGGGGTACACAAAAAGGGGCCTTTCTCACATGGAATAAGAAAGAAAATAATATGAAGAGGGGGTGGGCACCTATTGGGAAGAGTTTAGGTTTGTTAGGATTCTATCTCATAGAATCCAAAATCAAAACAAACTCCTTCTTTGACTTGGTCCTCCATCCAATTACCATATGAGAAAGAGAGAGAGAGAGGGGGCATGTGTGAAGACCAGGGAAAAATAGATTTGTTGCATAAAATAAGAGAAGAAATAGGGCATGGGGCATGGAGGGCTAAGGTGGCGCAAGGTGGAATCCTAGTCTCACTAGGATTCCATCTATGACTTGGTCAAACATGGTTTCTCAAACTAAATTAAATCAAAATTAAATCAATCAAATTAAATTAGATTCTAATATAATTAAAAACTTAATTAAATTAAATTAAATTAAAATAAATTTTAATTTAATTTTTTAATCAAATTAAAAAATTGGGTTGACTGGAGTCCTAGTTGAACTAGGACTAGTTCTTCCCTACACTTGGTTTATCCAATAAGCCAATTAGACTTGATCCAATCAAGTCCAAACTAAATCTAATTAAATTATATTTAATTAGACTTAATCTTAGCCCTCTGACTTAATCAAATTAAGCTAAATAGTAATTGAATTGCTAATCAATCCTCCTACAATACTTGCGCTAGGTTAAACATCAATCGTATTGATTGTTTAACCCTAGAACGATTCTTAATCATTGATCAACTATCCGATCAGATCATTAGCTCTAATGTGTGTGACCTCATAGGTCCGAACCTAAGTTGATAGCATAGAAATATATTTCTATATCAATCGAAGTAACTATCTAGCAATGGTATCCGATGGTTGGATAGGTCGAATGTGTAGAACAACATCCTTAGAACCCATGCAGATATAGTTTTCATATAATTCATCCCCTTAACCAAAATGCTCATAGGACACCTCAGAGTTCAACTATCAACTCTGATCAGGTTATCCATATTGTATTTCAAAATATCAAATTCATCTGATGGATTATCCTGACCAAGGTTTTGCTATATTGAAATACAGTAATACATTCTTCTCCAACTTTTGGAGTGATCAATTCCATCTTGATCATACTCTAACTTTGCAAGTACTTGACTATGTCTAAAAGTCTTCCGTTACTAAATTAGAAATTTAGTTAGTCTGGTACCAAAGCATAGTGAGTTGCTTGCAAGTCACTGAGATGATTTTAGGTCTAAGGGACACTTATACCTATATCCCATTAGAGACATTCTCAATAGTAGAATGCTCTAGAGTTGATCATGTTTAATAATAATATGTCCATACATCTCACATGTATGCCATACTAGTGTCTCCATACTCCTTGGTTAAGAGAACAATCAACCTATATGGCATACAATGATCTATGCTCGATAGATGCTGTCGTCCTAATTAACAGCCTATCATTTGGTCATGAATAAATTTAAGGACTAATCGATAAATTCTCTCTTTATCGAAGCTAAATAGTTCTAAGAACTTCATCACAATAATGAAGTTCATTTGAAGATGAATACTTTATAATAAAAAATATCAAAAATATATTTTATTTATTAATGAATCAATTATAGGTATAATGTAGCTCAACCATCAACAGACTGATGATTGACTTTAGAACATATTTTCTAATAGCCTTTACGTATATCTACCAAATCTCATAGTCCAAATGGGCAGCTATCACAAGCATTATCTGAATGAATTTGAGCATTACCATAGGAGAGAATGTCTCGTCATAGTCAATATTATAATGTTGATGATATCCTTTGGCAACCATACGGACTTTATAGATCCCCACCTTCCTATTTGCACCCCTCTTCTTCTTAAAGACTCACTTACACCCGATGAGTTTAACCCCTTCAGATGGATCAACCAATGTCCATACATCATTGACCTTCATGGACTTCATCTCAGATTTCATGGCCTCAAGCCATTTTTTGAAATCAGGTCTCTGCATAGCATCCATGTAGGTGATCAAATCCTCATCATTCTCATCGAGTTCAATGGGATCACCATCCTAGACCAAGAAATTATAGTATCTATCCAACTGATGCGGTACTCTATCGGATCATCTTAATGGTGCAGAGGGCTTCAGATTTGAACTGATCAAATTTGGTTCAGGCTCGGCTATTGGTGTCGATTTTTCTACCTATTGAACTTCCTCAAGTTCAACTTAGAGGCAACAGTTCCTTCACCAACGAACTCTTTTTCTGAAAAGATTGCTCTATTGTTGATGAACACCTTTTGTTCTTCAGTATGATAGAAATAGTAATCCTAATTTTCTTGGGGTATCCTATAAGAAAACACTTATTAGACCGGTGTCTAAGTTTATTTTTATGCAAATGTTTTATATAGGCCGAAGAACCCAAAATCTAAAGGTGAGAGAGTGTAGGCCTACACTCAGTCCATATCTCATATGGAGCCTTTGCAATAGATTTACTTGATACATTATTTAATATAAAACATGTAGTCTCAAGAGCATAATTCCAAAATGAAATAAGCAGACTAGCAAACCCCATCATGGATCGAACCATATATGTCTATAAGGTTTGATGCCTCCTTTCTGATACACCATTGTGCTATGGTGTCTCTGAAGGTGTTCATTATGAGAGAATCTTATTCTCTTCTAGATATGTCAAGAACTCACTAGATAGGTATTTACCTTTTTGATCTAATCGAAAAGTTTTAATATCGTTTGCAGTTTATTTTTCTACTTCATTTTGGAATCATTTGAATATTTCAAATGAATCCAACTTGTGTTTCATCAGATAGACATACCCATTCCTAGATAGGTCATCTATGAAAGTGATGAAATAGAAATACTTACACTCATAGGTCCACATACATCAGTATGTAATTGATCTAAGAGCTCAGTGGCTCTTTCATCTTTTTCAATAAAAGATGACTTGATCATATTTCCAAGAAGATAGGTGATCGCTGTCATAGGCGGTCAAAAATAAAATCTAACTCACTACTATATAGATAGGGTGAGTCAGAATCGTATCCTTAGGAATCATATTAATTATATTTAAATTATAAATTAAAAGCAAGATTAAAATTAATTAAAAGTTAATTAAAAGGCTACTTAAATTAATTAAGAAAGCAAATAAATAGTAAATTAATTAAAAGTGGAGTTGTAAGTTTGGAGAGGAATTTTTAGGATCTTAATTAATCTCTTATCTGACAACTGGTATTCTTTTTGATATATTGTAATTGATATCTAATCAATAAAGATATAACCTATCTTAGAGAGCACGACCTATACCCTTGGATTACAATCCATCCCTTAAAGTTATAGGCTAATTTAAATTAAATTAGATATAATAAAAAAAATTAATCTAAATATAATTTGTTTCAAGAGCGCGAACCATATCCGTAGATCATAGCTCATCCTAAGGGTCATAAACTATTCCAGATCAATCTTATAAAGGTACAAAAATATTATAAATAAAAGCAGTCTTTACTGTAAATTAAAAAAAATACAAAAGATGGAAAAATAGAAAATACTATCAAAATAAGATCATAATGATCTCCTTTGAATAAGATGATTAGCCGGACGTCATGAAGCTTCTTGCTAATGTCTTCATCTTGATGCTTTGCAGAAGAACCTAGTAGCAGCTGGGTGCAAAAATCAGGAGTAGAAGAGAAGTTTTGGTAGAGAAATTAGAGGCTTTTGTGGTCTGTTGGAGAAAGAAAGAAGAAGACTTAAAGAAAAAAGGGTTTTAGAGAGAGAAACAAGAAGAGAGAGAGAGCTTCTGATGAAGGGAAGGCTTTGGAGAGGTTGATGCTTGATGAATTGGCTTAGGAGGCTTTTTATAGAGGAGAAATTAGAAGAATTAAAGTTAAAAAAGGAGAAAAACTAAGGAAAATGAGTCTGGATCGAATTTTGCTCCC
Source organism: Cocos nucifera (assembly GCA_006176705.1). NCBI lineage: Eukaryota > Viridiplantae > Streptophyta > Magnoliopsida > Arecales > Arecaceae > Cocos > Cocos nucifera. The sequence goes on along the minus strand of QRFJ01000281.1, from coordinate 65,150 downwards.
TATGATAATTTCCAGCCTCCAGATCGGATTTAAACAGTCCAGATCTAGTCAAAATATGCCTTTTACAATTTAATCAGGACTCAGATTAAATTATAGCCATTGGATAACCTAATGGAATGATTTTAGATTGTCAGATTGTGCTTAAGATCTCTTGAATCAAGTTAAAATGATTTTTGGCCATTGGATCTTCACCGACACGAATAGGGACCATCGGATCATGCAAAATTGCTGGATGTAACCAAGATCAACTAGGAATCCTTCTCCACCATCGAATCCTGATCGGGATAAATGCCTATCATTAGATGGTGCAAAATTGTTCATGTGGACCACTGTAGACCAAGCACACTGAAGACCTGGGCTAATCACCGCATGCTATGCCACCAGAAATGATCCTTTTACCCTGTAAGCTGTGTGGGTTTTTCTATAAACCCCTTAGCGATCCAGGTCCACTATGCGATGGTCGTTGATTGGGCATGCCTGCTAAGCTGATCGGTCTGCACCTAAATATATGGACCGATTGGCCAGTCTACCATGCATCAACAACCTAATAGGCTGGATTCTGGGACATTTTGGACCAATTTTATGTATATATATTTTTCATTTTTTTCCTTTTTTTTCCTTTAAATCTTCATTATGGGTCCATTTTAAGTCTGATTTACTTCAAATTTTCTTTGTTTTGAATCATAAATTAAGCTCTTTTTATTGATGATCTTCTTTTCTATAAAAAATAAATAAAAATATTAATTTTTAAAAGTAAAGATAAATTAATTAATAAATTAATATTTTTATAAATATATTTAATGTGTTTATCACACCTTCTAATTTGAATTTTGCTCATCCTCAAGTAAAGTAGATTTAGCAATATATACCGACTTAGTCTTGAATTAAAAGTTAGGTTTAGACATTCATAAAGACAACTGATATACGATCAGACGATTAAAAAGGTATGTCATCGGATTACTAATTCGATTCAATTAGTGGTTGAGTATTAGCTATTAAAATTTTTAAAGATCTTCTTTCATCAACTCCCCACTTTACTCTTTAAATCTTCTAACTTGATGTGAGAAAAGCTTATTGTCTTCTTGCAATTTAGTCCCTATATTATCCACTTTTTTTATTTTTTTCTTACATCTCCTTCTTTTGATGTGAACCATAATACTTAGGTGAAGAAACCTGATTACTCAGTGAGACAATGCTAAATCTCTCTTTTTAATTCACATTGCCCATTTTTCGATGCAAAGCATAATGCTTACTTAGGCGAACGAATTCGATTACTCAATGAAAAATTAATAATATATATATAAGTAGATTTTAAGATAAATTTTTGCATATTTTGATCTTTCCATCCAACTCCCATGAAGTAGATTCTTTTTTTTAGATCAGTAAGAAGAAGATTCTAGAATCACTCTTAAAATTTGGTCTGGTTTAAATCCTACCATTCATTGGATTTCATTAATATTTTTCTTCTTAATATCTCTGAAATTATCTAGACCGTTAATCATTCATTGATTTAGGATGCCTAATAACTCTTAATCAAAATAAAGTTTGGGTATATAAAGCTAATTATTTCAAATCATACTTGGAGACTCACAAATTTTAAAGTTAGTTATTCTCCCCCCAACTTAATTTTCATTATCCTTAATTTAAGAAGAGAAAAATAAAAATATTTATCAAGAAGGGATACCACCTGGTTTGTTATTTGCAGATCCTTCATTATACTCCATTAAGTTCATACAGGATGTTTTGATGATGTGCTCTCCTCTAACTTAGGCTAATCATCTTTATTGATTTTGTACAAAAATAGAAACTAAAAATTTGAAAGAAAGAAAAAAAAAAGAAAAGACGTTGGATTGCCTCCTAACAAGTGCTAAGTTTAAGATCTTCAGCCAGACCAAGCCAAAAATTTATGATGGTTCATAGATCGATTCGATCAGATCCACTGACTCAATTTGCTCTCCATCCCTTATACCATCCATATAAAGTTTGATCCATTGGCCAGTATCCTTAAAAGTATTTTTCTGATTTGGATCTCTAAGTTCTACTGCTCCATGGAAAAAAACTTGGGTCACAATGAATGGTCCGTCTCGACATGAGTGAAATTTATTAGGGAATAATCTTAACCTAGAATTAAAGAGCCATACTTTTTGATTAGATTTGAATATTTTTCTTGAAATAATCTTATCATGGTAAGCTTTGGTTTGAGTCTTATAAATTTTAGCACTCTCGTATGTCTCATTACATAATTTCTCTAATTCATTTAATTGCAGTCTTCTTTCTGATCCCATATTTTTCATATCAAAATTAAATTTTTTTATTGCCCAATATGCACAGTGTTCTAATTCTACCAGTAGATGGTAAGATTTTCTAAAAATAAGCCGGTAAGGAGACATTCCTATAGGAGTTTTATAGGAAGTATGGTATGTCCATAGTGCATCATCTACTCTCTCGGATCAATCTTTACCATCGAGCCGAACCATTTTCTCTAAGATCTTCTTTATTTTTCTATTGAAAACTTTAACTTATCCACTAGTCTGGGGGTGATATGGGATGGCTATTCTATGTGTTATTCCATATTTCTTCATCAAAGATTTAAAGTGCCTATTCATGAAGTGCATACCCCCGTCACTAATTATAGCTCTAGGGCAATCGAAGCGACTTATAATGTTTCTTTGAATAAATTTGATTATTATCTTATGATCATTGATTTAAGTTGCCATAGCTTCTATCCACTTAGAAATATAATCTACTACTATCAAAATATATTCATAACCATAAGAGGAAGGAAATGAGCCCATAAAGTCAATTCCCTAAACATCAAAGATTTCAACTACTAAAATTAAGAACAGGAGCATCATATCTTTTCTTGAAATATTTTCTATTTATTGACATTTTAAATAATTATGATAGAAATGATGGGCATCCTTAAATAATGTTGGCTAGTAAAGTCTACTTTGCAGTACTTTTGCTGCCATTTTTCTTCCACTAAAATGTCCCCCACAAGCTAATGAGTGGCAAAAAATTAAGATACTTTGAAATTCACTCTCAGGGATACATCATCAGATAATTTGGTCTGGATAAATTTTGAACAACTCTGGTTCTTCTCAAAAATAGTGTTTTACTTGAGAAAAGAATTTATTTTTCTCTTGTTGGGTTTAGTGAGATGGGACTTCCTATCATCAAGTAATTAACTATATGGGCAAACCAGAAAAAAATATTAGAAGATACTAAAAATATTTGTTCATCAAAAAACCTATCTCCAATGCTTTCACTATTATGTTCTACCAAGATCCTTGAGATATGGTCTGCTACCATATTTTGGAAACCCTTTTTATCTAAGATTTTGAGATCAAATTCTCGTAACAAAAGAACCTATCTAATCAGCTCAGGCTTTGTATCCTTGTTTGATAGCAGATATTTCAATGTAGCATGGTCAGAGTAAACTAAGACCTTAGAGCCCAGAAGGTATGACCTAAATTTTTCTAGGGCAAACACAACTACAAGCAATTCTTTCTCATTGTGATGTAGTTCAATTGAGAATCAGAGAGAGTTTTGCTAGCACAGTAGATTACATGAAGTTCCTTATTGAATTTTTGTTCCAAAACTGCCCCTATTGCATAATCAAAATTATCACATATAATTTCAAATGGTGGGGTCCAATCTGGTGGTTTAATAATTGGTACAGTAGTCAATGCTATTTTAAGTATATTATAGACGGCTAAATAGTCTTTATTAATTTTAAAAAAAAAAAATTTTAGCCAAAAGATTATATAAAGGTTAAAAAATTTGGCTAAAGTCCTTAATAAAGCACCTATAAAATCCTGCATGTCCTAAGAAGGATCGTACTTATTTAATCGAGGTTGGAGCTGGTAGTTTTAATATTATCTCAACTTTAGCTTTATCTACTTTGATCTCCTGCTTAGATACAATGTGTCCGAGTACGACTTCCTCACGAACTATAAAATAGCTCATTTTCCAACTTAATACCAAATTTGTCTCCACACATCATACTTTAGTTAAATTTTGATGAGAGACATCGAACATAGAGCCAAAAATAGAAAAGTCATCCATGAAAACTTTTAAAAACTTATCAACCATATCAAAAAAAATAGCCATAATACACTACTGAAAAGTGGCCAATGCATTGCATGGTCCAAAAGGCATTCTACGGAAGGCAAAAGTACCATAGGGGCAGGTAAAGATGATTTTTTCTTGATCCTCTAGAAATACAGGCACTTGATTGTATCCTAAATATCCATCCAGGAAGTAGAAGTAGCTCTGACTCGTTAACCGTTCTAGAATTTGGTCAATAACAGGTAGTGAAATGTGGTCTTTTTTAGTCACAATATTGAGTTGCCTATAATCCACACATACTCGCCAGCCAATTACTGTGCGAGTGGGTAATAACTTACCTTTGTCATTTTCTACCATAGTGATACCCGACTTCTTAGGTACCACCTAGGTTGGGCTGATCCATTTACTATTAAAAATTGAGTAGATAATGCCTGCATCTATCCATTTTATTATCTCTTGCTTTACTACCTCCTGCATGTTTGGATTCAATCGACGTTGCATGTCTCTATGTAGTTTGGCCTCAGCTTTGCAATGTATGTGATGTATGCAAATAGAAGGATCAATGCCTTTCAAATCAGCAATTGTCCATCCTATGTGATTTATGCTTTTTAAGCACATCTACAAGTTGATCTTCCTAATCAGTAGTTAATTTGGAGGATATGATTACTGGAAGGGTCTCATCGGGTTCAAAAAATAAATACTTTAATGTGTTAGGAAGAGGTTTTAACTCTAGGGTAGGTGGTGCTTCTAGGGATGGTACTAGAGGGCTCGACTAAGTTGGTAATTATTCATACTTTATAGTCCAAGAAGGAGTGGTGCTAAAATTGGATGGCTTTAAAAGTGCATTAATCTCTCTAGTGTACCCATCAATATCAAAATCATCCACTCCAAAGTAAGCTAAGCATGCCTGTAAAGGGTCTAATCAAGCAAGGTATGGATTTTATCTTCTAAAACTTCTTTTAGTAAATTAATTTCACCATGGTCAAAAGTAGGTGGTCCCTGTGTAGCGTTAAAAATATTCAACCTTAGTTTTTTATTTTTGAAAGATATATCCATAACCCCAATCCTATAATTTATGCAAGCATTGGCAGTTACTAGGAAGGGTCTACCTAGGATGATAGACACTTGGTTGGGATTACTACCAGATTTCATGTCTAATATCAGAAAGTCTATAAGAAAGTAAAATTCATCTACCTTGACCAGCACATCTTCCAACATTCTATGAGGTACCTTAATTGATCTATCAGCTAATTGTAGGACTACCATTATGGGTTTTAATTCTTTAAATCCAAAAGATCATATACAGAATTTGGGAGAAGATTAACACTTGCACCCAAATCTAACAATGCTTTTTAATGGTCAGGTCCTCTATAACACAAGATATGATTGGGGTACCAAGATCCTTAAGTTTGGATGGGGTTATTTGTTGAAAGATGGAGCTATCTTGTTCAGTTAAGTGGACTTTCTTAGGTGTGTGTTCTTTAGTTCTTCATTTTTTAGCATACAGATCTTTAATGAATTTGGCATATGTTGGGACTTGTTTAATAGCATTAAGAAAGGATAAATTAATTTAGATATATTTAAATAATTTAAGCATTTCATTCATTTTAATGCCCTTCTTGTTTAAAGGCAAAGAGGATTCTAAAGCATTAGAGAATGGAGCCTTAGGTGCAGGTACTGGATCAGTAGGTTCTTTTCATTTTATGGTTTTATTCTTCTTTGATTTGGCTAGTTTTGATGGTTCTGGTTCTTAAGTTGTTTCAAGCTGATTTATAGTTTTTCTACTTCTAAGGGTCATAATAGACTTGGCATGTTTGAAAAATATTTCTGAGCTAGTGGAGCTCTTAGCCATGTACTGCCCTTTTGGATTATTAATGGGCTGATTTAGAATTTTTCCTTCCTCCCTTCTATTAAAAGCAGTGGCTAGTTGCCTTAGTTGGATTTCTAACTTGGCTATTGATTGAGTGTGGGAGTGAGTGTTCATCTTGAGCTTCTTTAATGCTTGTAATATTTTTTCCTCCAAGAAAATATTTGAAGAAGGCTATGAATTTTGTGCAACTTATGGGTATGGCGTCGGTTCATAGGCTCCTTCAATATAATTAGGTCTAAGTACTGGTGGCCTAGTAGTAGATTGTTGGGCCCAAGAAAAATTCAGATGGTTTCTTCAACCAGGATTGTAAGTATTGAAGTAAGGATTGTATCCTGGCCTAAAATTGTTCTGAGTTTGTGTTTGATTTACTTGTTCGTGTATAAACTCAGAAAACTAGGATACAATAGGACAATCATAAATAGTATGTGCAGGACTTGAACATATTGAACACAAATCTATCATGGGTGTGAGTGGAGTACTAGTGGGAATTGCTTGTAGTAGTCGGTTCATCTTTTGAGATAATTCATTTACTTAGTTATATATGTTTATCGAGCTACTAATTTCATAAATTCCATCCTATTTAGGTCCAGACATGGGAGGGTCTCTCCTAGCAACAGATATATGATGTAATGAATTTTCACTTAGAATTTCAAATAACTACCAGGCTTCATGCTCATTTTTCAATATGAAGGTTTCATTATAGGATGCATCAACCATCTGTGGGTGCTTCTCTATCAAGCCATTATAGAAGCACTGAACTAGTTGCCGCTTGGGTACAGCATGGTGGGGGCATTTTCTAATCAATTTTTTTGATCTCTCCCAAGTCTTATGAAACATCTCTCCCTCTAACTGAGAAAAACTAGTCATGATCTTTCTTATTTGATTAGTTTTTTCTATTGGAAAGTACTTTTTGAGAAATTTCCTTTGAAGTTGGTCCCAGGTTGAAATAGTTATAGTATTTAGGAAGTTTAGCCAGTATTTGGCTTTGTCCTTTAATAAAAAAGAGAACAATTTCAGCCTAAGAGTATCATCAGAGAAATTTTGAATTTTAACTGTTGAGCATATTTTTAGGAATTCATCAAGATGTTTGTATGGGTCCTAATTGGCAAGTCCATAAAATGATGGGAGCATCTAAATAACACTAGACTTAATTTCATACTGTGTAGCCTCTACTGGAGGAACCTGAATGCAAGGAGAGTAAGTATATGTGGAAGGAGTGAAGTACTCCTTCAACTATCTAGGTGGATCGTTCTCCTGGTTTCGATCCATATTTTTGGGTATGTTGGCTTTAAGGGTTCTCTCGATTTCAAGATTTAGAAGTTGAATTTTAGATTGTAGTGAGCGACGTCCGAGCATAAACCCTACAATTATACCTTAGGGCAAGTACAGAAAGATATTATTATTTTTTTAGAATTTTTTAAAGATTTTTTTAATAAAAAAAGATGAAAGAAATTGTAAAGATGAGAGCCTAGAGAGTTCTAAAACTAAGAAATATATTAGAAGAGTTTAATTAGATTTGATGTTAGTTAGCAATCAAGTTATATAGTCAATCTTGGCTAAGGGTTACTCTAGATCTAGACAGCTCCTAACTGCCAAAGTCACCTTCAAGTCTTTCAAGTAAAGGATCAGCCATTCAACTGATTAGATAAGTGTAAGGTTGGTGGGGGTTCCCCATTGCTTTCCTTAGACACCAATTGTCTTGGTCAGATAAGCTAACAGAACCAATTAAGTAACCACCTTCCTTCGGAATGTGATCTCTGAATCATTTATCTTAGACACCAATTAAACTGACTAACCCTAATCCAGTCCAACTTTTAGGATTCCTTGTCTTAATGAGCTCAAATATCCTTAGAGGCTAACGTCTAATTGATTTTAAAAATTAAAGGCTTGGGTTAATGCAATATGAAGGTTTGTGATTTTTGGACTAAAGAAGGATGATCAAATCTCCATCTTATCTTATTTAATTGGATTTAGTGCCCTTAAAGTATCTTATGAAGATGAGATGCAAAAAGTCAAGATGTCCAAGTAAAGTAAGGCAATCAAATTTAAATTAGTTAATTTTACTTGTTAGGTTCTGTGATTAGGTCTTTAATCCTTGATAGCTTATGCAGTGTCAGTGTAATTTTTTTTTAAAAAATTAATTTTTAAAATTTTAAATTATTTTATTATTTTAATTTTTTGAAGCAACTAAATCATGATCCCGACAATGGTGCCAAAATTTGATCGTTGTCATAGGTAGTCAAAAATAAAACCTAACTCACTATTATATAGATAGGATGAGTCGAGATCGTATCCTTAGGGATCGTGTTAATTATATTTAAATTATAAATTAAAAGAAAGATTAACAATAATTAAAAGTTGATTAATTAAAAGGCTACTTAAATTAATTAAGAAAGTAAATAAATAGTAAATTAATTAAAAATGAAGTTGCAAGTATGGAGACAAATTCTTAGGATCTCATTTGATCTCTTATCTGATAGCTGGTATTCTTTTTAATATACTATAATTGATATCTAATCAATAAAAATATAACCTATCTTAGAGAGCACAGCCTGTATCCTTAGATCACAATCCATTCTTTAAAATTATAGGCTAGTCTAAATTAAATTAGATATAATAAAAAGAATTAATCTAAATATAATTTATCTTAAGAGCACAAACCATACCCATAGATCATGGCTCACCCCAAGAGTCATAAACTATTCTAGATCAATTTTATAAAGACACAAAAATATTATAAATAAAAGCAATCTTTATTATAAATTAAAAAAATATAAAAGATGAAAAAATAAAAAACATCGTCAAAATAAGATCACAATGATTTCTTGAAAACAAGATGATCAGCCAGACATCGGGAACCTTCTCGTTGATGTCTTCATCCCGATGCTTTGTAGAAGAATGTGACAGCAGCTGGGTGTAGAAATCAGGAGCAGAAGAAAAGTTTTGGTAGAGAAAATAGAGGCTTTTGTGGTTTATTGGAGAAAGAAAGAAGAAGACTTGAAGAAAAAAGATTTTGAGAGAGAGAAATAGGGAGAGAGAGGGCTTCTGGTGAAGGGAAGCCTTTGGAGGGGCTGATGCTCGATGAATTGGCTTAAAAGGCTTTTATAGAGGAGAAATTGGAAGAATTTGAGTTAAAGAAGGAGAAAAACAAAGAAAAATGAGTCTAGATCAAATTTTGCTACGTATGACAATTTCTAGTCGCCAAATTAGGTTTAAACGATCCAGATCTGGTCAAAATACATCTTTTACAGCTTAATCAGGACTCAAATTAAATTACAGCCATTAGATTGCCTGATGGAATGATTTTGGATCGTCAGATTGCATTTAAGATCTCTTAAATTAAGTCAGAATGATTTTTGGCCGTTGGATCTTCTTCGATGTGAACAGGGACCGTCAAATCATGTAAAATCACTGGATGTAGCCGAGATCAATTAGGAATCCTTCTCCACCGTTGGATCCTAATTAGGATGAATGCTTGCCATTTGATGGCACAAAACTGTTCATGTGGACTGCTATAGACTGAGCACACCGAAGACCTGGGCCAATCGCCGCGTGCTATGCCATAAAAAAAAACCCTTTTACCCCTACAAGTCGCATGGGTTTTTTTATAAACCCTTTAGCGGTCTAGGTCCACCAAGTGGCGGCCGTTGATTCAGCATGCCTGCTGAGCTGGTTGGTTTGTGCCTGGATCTGTGGACTGGCCGGTCGGTCTACTATGCACCGACGGCCTAATGGGTTGAATTCTAGGCCATTTGGGGTTTTATATTTTTTTTTCATTTGTTCCTTCTTTTTTTCTTTGAATCTTCATTCTGGGTCCATTTTAAGTCTAATTTATTTCAAATTTTCTTTGTTTTGATCCATAAATCAAGCTTTTTTCATAGGTTATCTTTTTATCATAAAAGATAAATAAAAATATCAATTTCTTAAGAAATAAAGATAAATTAATTAATAAATTAATATTTTTATAAATATATTTAATATATTTATCAATAAGACATACAAGTTGAAAGTGATTCATAATCATTGACTTTAAGGATTCCTTCTTGAGTCAACCTGTTTATCCTATTTTTGTTAGTGTGATCTAGCCTATAGTGTCATAAGTAGATATTAGAGATATTATCTAATCTAAAGCATTTTTTAGAAGTGTACATTATACTCATAGGCTATGATAAAATATAAATATCATTTCTTTATTATCCTTGCATTATCTTAACATCATTCATAATAATATCATAATAATCTTTTTTTATTGACAAATGATAACCATCTTTGGTCAAAAGGCCAACAGAGATTATATTCATCAGAAAAGAAGGATAATAATGACATTCATCTAAAGAAATGACATTGGTATTGAAAATAAGCTAAACTATTTCCATAGCTAGAACTGGAACAGATCTTCCATCTTCAATATTCAGAAATCACTCATTATTTTTAAATTTTCTACTAACTTAAAGTGCTTATAACGAATTGCAAATATGAACAAGACTTTTGGTATCCAACACCCAAGTAGTAGTATCATAAATAGAGAAATTATAAGGTATTATCATATAACATCCTTGATTACAAACTCCTTGCTCTTTTCTCTTATTTAGGTTGTTAGGATCATGGGAAGCAAGGTACTGAGGACAGTTCTTCTAGTACCCCTGCTTCTTACAATAAAAGCACTCTGCCTGACCTAGGTTAGTCTTGGATCTTTTATTTAGACTAGACATAGAAGTCCTATTATGAATCTCTTCATGCTGCTGAATAATGTTCAACTTTGGATACTTGTTATCAAAGTTGAATCCCATAAGTATATCATGAAGGGAAAAGTCTTATTTTTTGGATCAGATTCGTTCAGATCTGATTGGATTAAGAAGGATATTTCAAAAATTTTTTCTCTAAGATCTTAATCAAATTTGAGACTCCTCAGATCTGATCTTATTGATCTGATAATAAAAATAAAAAAAATAAAAATTAAATCTAATTTAATTATATCTTTATTTTGGATAATCCAATTATCCTATGATGATCCCGATGTTTGCCTAAGGTTTTGGATGTAGCCATGCAAGCGCCTGGCCTCTATTGGTATCCACTCGGGCAAGATCTGAAGATCTTCTCCTTCTCAATCAATTCTCCAAAAATCAGATCTAGATCTGATCTTGAAGATCTTCAAAATTGCTTTTGAAGAATAACCGTTGTCTCTTGCAGCAGTGTTGCCTTCTTCCTTTCTTGATGCCTTTCACTTGCTTGGATCATACCTTACTCGTACCCAAAATCTCTTAGGCATGGAGAGGAGAGAGAGGACCAATGGGTGGCATGGAGAAGGAGGGAGAGAGGCTTTGTGGCATGGGCTAAAGGTAGAAGCATTAAATTCTAGGTGCAGATAGGGTTTACATAGACCCTACTGCACCATGCAGTGCCACATCATCTCGGCCAATCATGGCCCTTTGTGCAATCAGATCTAAATCTGAATGATGGGATGACACCATCTGATCCAATCAGATGAGAGACCCTTAAAATCCTCCTTAGGTGGTGCCAAGACTGGGTCAAACAAGACTTCTTGGCATCATAGAGTTTAATCCCCTAAAGCAACCTGGAGTCCCATCTCTATGGGACTCCATCTTTTATCCTCATGGGATGCACGCCTCCCTAGGCATGCACCCTCTTCCTGCCTGTATTTTAGTAGGAGGACAAGGCCTCAAGTACTCTCCTATGGGTGCATGACACATGAGCAGATGTCTAAGTATCCAGGATCAACATTTAACCAATGTCCGAAAACAAGATTTAGTAGGTGACCGAAAATGGCAGGTGTTGTCTCAAATTTATCTCATAAATTAAGGCAACCCTTTTTTTATCTAGACAAGCTTCAGTCAGACTAAGTAAAGGTTTCTGAGTGAGCCCAAACATATTTGGCACAGTCGAGATAAGTTTTAATGATTATTAAAGGAGAATATTAGGCTCAATCGTGTGCTAGCACGATTTTCTTGAATCTAATTGAATCTTATTCAAATCAATTGAACTGGATTAGTCCAATTGATGATATCCAGATCTAAACCCTTGTTTGTGTGATCGAGTTAGGTTCAGTTCCATATGCTAATGGGATAAGTCACGATCTCTATCATCGACATCATCAAAATACCTTTCGATGGATCAGAATTTTTTTGATTCAGACAACTAGTATGATCGATCATCCAAATTATTTTAATTGCTCCCAAAATCCACCAGTGACACCTAGAAGCATATGGTGGCAACCCATCAGAACTGAAAGTGAACCTCTTGATGCAGTTATCTGTGTGATTAAGTTTCTCTATCTTGAGCCCCGATCGGATTAGGGTTAAGGTGATCTCGTCAAATCCTAATTTCTGTCATATGAATTAATCATTCGATTCAAGTCCAATGTGAAAACCCTAATAGAAATTTTTTCTATTATTTCACTCTGCCATGGCCATGGGCTTATGGACTTGATTCTCATGATCATCATAGGACTGCTCCTCATCTACCGAGGTAGATAGATCTTCTATTGGTGCAATCCAATTCCTACAATGAACATGCTATAGCCAACATACACCTCAGGATTCTGAATGGCTAGGAAATCAAGTTATGGTGTAGTCAAACTATAACATTCTCAAGGTGAATTATCGATGCACCTCAGATCAAAAAATCAGACACACCACTGCAGCTTCAAGTCAGTAATCTATGAGAAGATAGACTTCCTCATGACTGCTCGAGGTAGTCACACTCAGTGCCCTCATTCTTTAATGAGTACCTATACTCTCATTCCAGTGTCTCTACATCGTAGACTCAAGACTCATGTATTCTGAAAAAATGATCATACACCAACCTTCTAGATCAATCACCATCCTCATGATGATCCTGTGGTCGGAAGCATTTTATGAGTTAATAATGAAAATTCATGTCTTAAATTTTCAACTCTTGAAAATATGAACTATCATTACCATTAACTCAAGGGATGTATCATAGACACTTTCAAATACACACTATGATAAAAAATAATTTATTTTATTATTTATAGTCAAAATTATAATTTTGTTCTTAGAAGTGTATTACAAGTGTCAGCTAATCTGGCTTCTAAGGCATACATATCTAACAAACTTTCACTTGATCTAAAGCCAATTGGCTACAAATCTAAGTTCCATCTTCTCAAGATGGGCTTCGATCTTCTGCTGGCCCAATGACTTTATAAGTGAGTCTTCGGTGTTGTCTACAGAGTTGACTCTCTTGACCTTGATATAACCTTTCTCGAGATAATTATGGATGAGGTGGTATCGCCGCTCGATGTGCTTGGATTTCTGGTGAGACCTCGACTCTTTAGCAAGGGCTATGGCATCATTATTGTTGCAGTATAGAGAAATGGCATCCGATGGTATCACTCCGATCTCTGCGGTGAATTTTTTGTATCAAAATGCCTCCATCATAGCTTCTGATGTAGTGATGTACTCTGCTTCCATGATGGAATCTGCTATCATTGTTTGTTTGGAACTCTTCCAACTGATAGCACCACCATTACACATAAATAGACTCCTAGATGTCAACTTTTGATCATCTATATCGGACAAAAAATCCGAGTCTGTATATCCCTGGACTTGAAGTTCTCCATTACCAAAAATCAATGTCATATCCTTAGTTCTTCTCAAGTACTTAAGGATATATTTCACAGAAGTCCAGTGTTCTTTATCTAGATTCAACTGATATCTGCTCGTAACACTCACAGCATGGGATGTATCAGGTCGTGTACATAACATGGCATACATGAGGCTCTCTATTGCTGAAGCATAAGGGATCTTGCTCATGCGTTCAATCTCCTCAGGTGTGTTGGGACACATATTCTTGGAGAGATGAATGCAATGTTTGAAGGGTACCAATCCTCTCTTGGAGTTTTCCATGCTAAACCTCTTTAGTACTTCCTCTATGTACATCTTCTATGAAAGACCTAGCATTCTATTCGGTCTATCTCTATAGACCTTAATTCCTAGAATGAAGGATGCTTCTTCTAGGTCTTTTCAACATGGAAATATCATTTTTAATAAGGAGGATATCATCCATGTATAGTACGAGGAAGATAATAGTGCTTCCACTGACCCTTTTAAAAATACATGGTTCCTCCTCATTCTTGATGAAACCAAATAATTTGATCACATCATTAAAACAAGTATTTCAGCTCCGAGATGCTTGCTTAAGTCCATATATGGACCTTTGCAGCTTGCATACTTTGTGATCAGCATCACTGAATTTGAAACCTTACGGCTGTTCCATATAGATATCTTCCTCAAGGTATCCATTTAAGAATGCCGTTTTCACATCCATTTGCCATATTTTATAATCAAAATAGGCTACTACAGCAAGCAATGTGCGGATGAATTTTAGCATGGCTATTGGTGAAAAGGTATCCTGATAGTCAATTCCTTCGCGTTGACTATATCTTTTTGCCACTAATCTAGCTTTGAATATCTCCATATTTCTATCTGCACCAATCTTTCTCTTATAGATCCATTTACACCCAATAGGTACTATATCTTCAGGTGAATCTACCAAGGTCCAGACTTGATTTGAGTACATCGAGTCAATTTCTGACTTCATTGCCTCTAACCATTTCTTGGAGTCGATATCTGATATTGCCTCATCATAGATTTTGGGATCATCATCATGAACCCCATTACCAATGAAGAATATTTTCTCTACTTTCTCTGAAATAGTACCTAAGTACCTCTCAGGAGGATAAAAAACTCTTTCCGATTTATGAGGTGGAGGAGGTAGTGATTGTATTGGCTCAATTTGATTTGGTTCCATAGGGTCCTTAGCTCGTTGCTCTTGGGAGACTTTCTCCTCGAGCTTGATCTGCTTTCCAATGCCACCATCTTGAATAAACTATTTTTTAAGAAAGATGGCATACCGACTCACAATCACATTTTGGTCTTTTGGAATGTAGAAATAATATCCTAATGACTCTTTAGGATATCCTATGAATCAAGCTTTAAAGGACCTATAGTCTAACTTATCCGCTTGTTGTCTTTTGATATGAGCCGAACAATCCCAAATTCTAAGATAACTTAGACTTGGTTTCTTACCATGCCATATCTCATACGGTGTAGTAGGAATGGTTTTAGAGGAAATCCTATTCGGTAAATATATAGTAGTTAATAGACTATGTCCCCAAAGAAAATCAGAAAGGTCTGTAAAGCTCATCATGGATTGGACCATATCTAATAAGGTCCAATTTCTCCATTCTGAAACCCTATTGCATTGAGGTATTCCAGGTGGAGTCCATTAAGAGACTGCCATATTGCTTGAGATAGTCCAGGAATTCTCGACTAAGATATTCACCTCCTCGATCTGATCAAAGAATCTTAATAGGTTTTTTAGTTTGCTTTTCCACTTCATGTCTGAATTTCTTAAACTTTTCAAAGACTTCAGATTTGTGTCTCATAAGATACACATATCCATACCGAGATAAATTATCGATAAAGGTTATGAAGTAGATAAAGTTGCCTCTAGCTGACACATCTAATGGGCCGCACACATCAGTATGTACTAAGGCAAGTAGATCCGTGGCCCTTTTCCCATGTCCTATAAAAAGAAGCTTAGTCATTTTGCCATGAAGACATGATTCATAAATTAGATATGATTTGAAAGTCAACGAACTCAATAGCCCGATTTTCTCCAATTTGTTAATCCTATCTTCTGCTATATGACTTAGCCTTAGGTGCCATAAATACCTATCGTTTGCACTATCCTTAGGTCATTTTGATCTTATGGCATTCACATTTTGCTCGATATTAAAGACAGATAAATCAATATGTAACTGGTAGAGACCGTTAATAAGAAAACCACTTATAATTTTATTTCTTTCATAAAGAATATTACAATGGTCCTTAAGAAAACTAATTACATAGTCTTATTGTGCTAAACATGAAATAGAAATCAAATTCTTGCTTGTAGCAGGCACATAATAACAATCCTTAAGTACTAAATCTAAGCTAGATGGTAGTCGAAGAGGATAGTTCCCATGGCCAGAGCAGCAACCCTTGCTTCATTTTCGACACATAGGATCATCTCACCATCCCTCAGCCTCTTGCTATCCTCAAAACCTTGCATGAAAGTGCACAAATGAGCAGTAGAATCAGAGTCAAGCATCCAACTAGTTGCAGAAGAAACCGTAAGGTTAGATTCAATAACAAGCATACCTCTAGAAGAACCTATCTCCTTCTTATTCTTCAGGGTGGTCAGGTATGTAGGATAGTTTCGCTTTCAGTGGCCGTCAGTATTACAATGAAAATACTTTTCTTTGTCAGCGGTCTTCTTCTTCAGCTCTGCCTTCTTTTTCTTTCCACCTTCCACCTTCTGTCTTTTCACAGACATCTTCTTCTTTCTAAAAGATTTTATCTTAGAAGAAGTTCGTTCCATAGCAAGTACTGAGTCTTTAGAACCTTTCATAGAAAGCTCAGTAGTAACCAGCATATTTATAAGCTCGGTTAGAGTATTCTGAAGTTTATGCATATGGTAGTTTATGATGAACTGTCCATATGCATCAGTCAAGAATTACAGAATTATATCATTCTGCAGATCCTGGTCTAACTTCACTCCGAGCTTCTCAAGCCCTTTCAAGTCCTTGATCATCATCAGATAATGATCTTGGACTGACCGTCCATCATGCATTTTAGCCTTAAATAGTCATTTAGTGATCTGATATTTGGCTGTGCGACTTTGATCATCAAACAACTCTTGCAGGTGAGCCAACATTTAGCGAACAGTCTCGATATCTTCATGTTGATGCTGAAGCTCATCAGACATCGAGCCCAACGTGTAGTATCTGGCCTTATTATCTTCATCCATCCATTTATCAAGAGACATTCTCTGTTCAGTGGATAGACGAGCTGGTAAGGTGGGGGGATCCTGATTCAATACATGAGTCAACTTCTCAAAATCTAAAATAATTTTGAAGTTTCAGAGCCAATACTTGTAATTGGGTCTGGTCAGTCTATGGGTGTCCAAGATACGGGCTAGTGGATTGGATGCAGACATTTTTCTGTAGAGAGTCAAAGTTTCTAGTTAAATTTTGTAATTAATACTTGATCAATTTATTTAGGAGTTTGATTTTTAAATAAATTAGCTTCCACTATTTTCTCGGATCCCTACACTCCATCTGTAGAGATGAAAAAATTTTCATGATTACTGATTTCTAGTGGGTGGTGCAGTCCCACCAATTGACTCATCACCTCACCTAACAGTTATTGGTGATGGGTTAGCTAATGAGTGAACAACTCTTGTCCAATGATTCTCTAATCATGGTGCACCTAGACTTAGTCTCTAATTCATGAATCTCACTGTGCCCAGAATATTGATCCACTTCTTAGTTAAGTCAGACCCACCATTTGCATAGATTGGATTCCTAATTGAGTCTCTCATCATATCCAAAATATTGAGTCCAATCCATCCTCCAGCACATAGCATCCAATGCCTAATAGACATGATTGCATCTTCACGGTGCAACTGAACTAGGACCAGTTGAGAATAATCAACCCTGGAAAGGGCTCGTACATCTATAATGGTGGAAGATCTTAGAGTTAATCTTTTTTTAGAAAGATTTGATTTAGATCTCTTTAAACTTGACTTGACATAGCTAAACCATTATGACTAACCTAGTGGCATGGGTTAGCTCATATTGTTAGCCACCTTAGATCAGGACTGGGTCGACAAATATGGCCAAATAAGTGAGACCGATGGAAGGGATATGCCATTAACTCGATAAGAATGCATTTGAGTCAAGTAGCTTCTGATTAAAAATCAGTCTGTTGTATCTGCCAAACTTATCTTAGACACCAAATTGTTGAGCCATAACCAATCGGATTAGCCTACAATCCAGACTCTAACCACTAAGCTTAATTAGGTCTTAACTTGATCGATCACTCATGTGACTCGATCTTGACCCAGACTTAATCCTATTAGGCTGATCAATTTAAGTACTTTTGATCCCACCTAACCAACTCTTGATTCGATTTGTTCAACCGCTAGATCTAATTGAGCTACCCATGCCCGAACTTAATTTTATGAATATATCTTAGATCTGAAAATTCTTAATTTTAGATCTAATATATTTCATAATCTTAATTTTTAATTAAGTTTAGGGTTCATAAATAAACATGTATATAAAATTTTAGGATTTTAGGATCTAGGGTTTTGCAGAAATAAGTTTTTGATTTTTGATTAAGGATGAACACACAGCACCCTTACACACCATAAGAACACCCCATCGAATGAAAGGAGAGGGCCTTTAAATCCTACTTTATTTTTATGACTGGGCGGTTAAGGAGAACGTCTTAATCAGAAACATGATAAATCTATAAAACTAGTTAGATCTACATCATATATCACATATATAAAAATTGATCTAACTAAAAACATATTTTGCATGCATCTCTTATATCATATCATGCATGTTTTCAAATCTAAATTATTTTATAAATATCTAAAAAATAAGATTTAAATTTGATTATATCAAATTAAAATTTATTCTAGATAATTTTGTAGAACTATTTTACAACTAGTCTAAACATGCATCTATCATATCTCATATAAATAAATTAAATAAATTTATTTTTTATTTTTAAAATTAATTATAATATTTATAATATCAAAAAATAATAAATAAATAAATTTAAAAATTATAATTAATTAAATTAATATTATGATCATGCTAGACTACACATAGAATAATTCTATTCCTAGTCTAATCATGCATCTCATACATCTTAGATCTAGATTATTTAATTTTTAAATTTTTTTTTTTAATATTAGATCTAATCATATCTAATATGATATCTAAAATTATCTAATTATTAGATAAAAAATAAATTAAAATTAGATCTAATGAATTATGGAACCTGGCTCTGATACCAATTAAAGAAAAAAGCCTTATTTTTTGGATCAGGTTCGTTCAGATCTAATTGGACCAAGAAAGATATTTAAAATTTATTTTTTTTGAGATCCTAATCAGATATAATCTTATTAATTTGATAATAAAAATAAAAAAATAAAAATTAAATCTAATTTAATTATATCTTTATTTTGGGTAATCCAATTATCCTATGATGATCTCGATGTTTGCCTGAGGTTCTGGATGTAGCCACACAAGCGCCTGGCCTCTACCAGTATCTGCTCAGGTAGGATCTAGAGATCTTCTCCTTCTTAATCAATTCTTCAAAAATCAGATCTAGATCTAATCTTAAAAATCTTCAAAACTATTTTTGAAGAACAACCGTTGTCTCTTGCAGCAATGCTACCTTCTTCATTTCCTGACGCCTTTCACTTGCTTGGATCGCACCTTACTCGTGCCCAAAACCTATTGGGCATGGAGAGGAGAGAGAGGATTAGAGGGTGACATGGAGAAGGAGGGAGAGAGGCTTTTTGGTGTGGGCTAAAGGTTGAAGCATTAAATTCTAGGCGCAGATAGGGTTTATGTAGACCCTGCTATGCCATGCAGTGCCACATCATCCCGATCAATCATGGCCCTTTGTGTAATCAAATCTAAATCTGATTGGTGGAATGACATCATCTGATCTAATTAGATGAGTGACCCTCAAAACCTTCCTTAGGTGGTGCCAAGACTGGGTCAAACAAGACTTCTTGGCGCCACAGAGTTTAATCCCCTGAAGCAATCTGGAGTCCCATTTATATGGGACTCCATTTTTTATCCTCATGGGGTGCATGCCTCCCTAGGCATGTGCCCTCTTCCTATCTATATTTTAGTAGGAGGACAAGGCCCTAGATACTCTTCTATAGGTGCATGACACATGGGCAGATGTCTAAGTGTCCAGGATCAACATTTAACCAATGTTCAAAAACAAGATTTAGCTGGTGACCGAAAATGGCAGGTGTTATCTCAAATTTATCTCATAAATTAAGGCAACCCTTTTCTAATATAGACAAGCTCCAGTAAGACCAAGTAAAGGTTTCTGAGTGAGTCCAAATATATTTGGCTTAGTTGAGACAAGCTTTAATGATTATTAAAGGAGAACATTAGGCTCAATCATGTGCTAGCACGATTTTCTTGAACCAAATTGAATCTTATTCAAATCAATTGAACTGGATTAGTCTAATTGATGATATCCAGATCCAAACCCTTGTTTGTGTGATTTAGTTAGGTTCAATTTTATATGGTAATGGGATAAGTCACGATCTCTATCATCGACATCATCGAAACACCTTCTGATGGATCAGAACTTTTCTGATTCAGACAACTAGTATGATTAATCATCCAAATCATTCTAATTGCTCCCAAAATCCACCAATGACACCTAGAAGCATATGGTGGCAATCCATCAGAATTTTAAGCGAACCTCTCGGTGTAGTTACCTGTGTGATTAAGTTCCTTTATCTTGAGCCTCGATCGGATTAGGGTTAAGGCGATCTCGTCAAACCCTAATTTTTATCATATGAATTAATCATTCGATTCAAGTCCAATATGAAAACCCTAATAGAAACTCTTTCTATTATTTTACTCTACCATGGCCATGGACTTATGGATTTGATTCTCATGATCATCATAGGACTGCTTCTCATCTACCGAGGTAGATAGATCTCCTATTGGTGTAATCTAATTTCTACAATGAACATGCTATAGCCAATATACACCTCAGAATTCTGAATGGCTAGGAGATCAAGTTATGGTGTAATCAAACTATAACACCCTTAAGGTAAACTATCGATGCACCTCAGATCAAAGAACTAGATACACCACTACAGCTTCAAGCCAGTAATCAACGAGAAGGTAGACTTCCTCATGACTACTTGAGGTGGTCACGCTCAGTGCCCTCGTTCTCTAATGAGTATCTGTACACTCGCTTCGATGTCTTTACACCATAGACTCAAGACTCATCTATCCTAAAAAAGGATCGTACACCAATTTTTTGGTTCAATCACCATCCTCATGATGATCCTATGGTTAGGAGCATTTTATGAGTTAATAATGAAAATTCATGTCTTAAATTTTCAACTCTTGAAAATATGAACTATCATTATCATTAACTCAGGGGATGTATCACAGACACTTTCAAATACACACTATGATAGAAAATAATTTATTTTATTATTTATAGTTAAAATTATAATTTTACTCTTAGAAGTGTATTATAAGTATCAGCCAATCTGGCTTCTAGGGCACACATATCTAAAATATCACTATCTTATAGTGAACGGAGCAATTAGGATTTGGCCTTAACTATACAAAGGAGAACTAAAAGATTAATTAGTAAATAATTAATTAAACCTAAAGATTTGGACTTTAATCAAAAGATTCTTCAACTATTTTATACAAATTAGTAGCCTCTATCTCTAATTTGATGAATTATCTTAATTCCTTAGTGGGTACTAGAATCCATACAGATTATATACGGGCCCGAGGAAAGCTTTGGCTAATCCATGTGCATTTATGGGTAGGTTCTTAACCAACTATTGCTCCAAATAATTTTAGTATTAGGTTTTGCCCTAGGTATCTTTTTAGTAGGCTAGGGTCTCCACTGAAAGTTCTGGTTAGGTCCAACCATTAACATAATTGAGTTCGGTGCATCAAACGAATGATGATCAAGTCCGAAGAAAGCTCTGGCTAATCTGATCGCCATTCAGAGAATGCAACCCAATCATCATATGATGAATGATAATTCTAATATCTCGATGAACACCAGGTATAAGGCACCTCCAATGTCCACCCAGACTTTTGGACCCATTACCATCTACCTTAATGGGAGGCTATGATCTAGTTATCACCATAACTATTTCATTTTAGGAGCCTAATAATTTTAGAGGATTTGATTAATTTATTTTAGAGAAGAGAGTCAGATGAACCAGCTAATCATGATCTTCCCACTGACTTCATCAAGTTAGATTAAGGGAGACCATAGATAGGTTGGTCTAGGAGCACCTAAATTAGTCATACTGATTTACCTAGTTGATATGGGTTAGCTCAAATTTTTAAGTGATATGATCAAAATATAATTTTATCGAGAAGGTCAGGTAAGTGAGATCAGTGGAAGGAATATACCATTAACTCGTCAAAGATCGAATCAGTATGAGTAGCTCCTAATTAACGACCATCAATCATAAATTATCAGACTTATCTTAGATACCAACTAGTTAATTAGTTTTGATTGGATCAACCTAACAGTTCGAGCTAGATCGTGTAGCCAAGAATTAAATCTATTTTGGTTCTCATTAAAGACATGGACTTGATTAACTACAACTATTGTAATTGATCTAGAGAATCCTTGACCTAATCTTAGACAACATTTAATTAGATTTAGTCAATTCTCTAATTAAGTCTATTCTTTAATCTTACCTTAATTCTATCCCAATTGATGGACCTAATTTCTTCTAACCCATTAATCCAAATGTTATGATTTGTGTCTTAGGATCTTCAATTCATAATCTTAGATCCTATTCGAAACAACTCTTAATTCTTAATTAAGTTTTGGGCTGAGGATTGGGATTTGGAATTTTAAAAATAATTTTTATATTTATAAAATATTTTTATAATTTAGTTCTACCAATCAGTTGTATGTTTGATTCATAATCAATATGCAAATAAAATATATTATGAATCTACTTTAGATCTAATCTAAACATAGTCATGAACATGAACATCAAATTGAAATAATTTCAATTCTAAACAATCATAAATCATATTAGATGAAATCTAATATATTTATGATTATAAAAACTAGATTGAAATACTTTTAATTTAAATCATAAATCTCTTAAATTAAATTTAAAATTTTATGATCAAGTTTTAGATCAGCACGTACTAGGATAATCTTTATACTATGAGGAATAAACCTTATAGTAGGACAACCTTATAAGATTAGTCTGTACAATCTAAAATTTTTATTTTTAAATTTAAATAATTTTAAATTTAATTAATTATAAATTAGGTTAGATCATATCTAACATATTTATAATTAAGATTTAGATCAGCACAAACTAAGATAATCTTTTCACTGTAAGGTGTAAACCTTATAACAGGACAACCTTATAAGATTAGTCTGTATGATCTAAAATTTAATTTTAGATTTAAATATTAGATTATAATTTAGATTTAATCTAAATAAATAATCTAAATATATATAAAAATTATGTCAAAAAGAATCTAGGCTCTGATCCCAATTGAAGAAAAAGTATAGGATTTTTTGTAGGTATTTTGAACTTTTTCAAAACTAGATCAGCAGAAGTAATAAATAAATTATATTAATTTATTAAAATATATAAATAAATTTTAGATCTAGAATCTAATATCATGATCTATGCATGCTAATAAATTTAAAATTAAATATTAAATAAAAATAATAATATTAATCATATCAACATTAAATTAAAACTAGATCTAATCTAGTGAGAGAAAAAGATCGAATCTCTTTTATCTTTTGCAAGTCAGGAACTTCACTTGCTAATTTGAGATTGAGGTTGTCACTTCGAGCTGCACATATGTCTGGCCTCTACAAAAAGTTCACATGAAGTCTCGATTGTTAATCCGAAGTCCAGCGACTAAAAATCAACAAAGTATGCTAATACTATGCTGATCCTTCTTCGACGGTTGGTGATAAAACTTTTTCTTTGATCAACTTGGACCTTCCAAAGCACCAAAGAAGAGATAGAAGGATCTGAAAGAACTTCTTTTCTTCACTTGTTTCTCTTAAAAAGATTATAGAAAAGGATCTAAAAGAAATCTTAGAGAAGACCTCTCTTCTTTCTTTCTTTTCTCTCATCTAGACACAACAACTTATGTTTTTACAAAGCACCACGCCCAAAGCCCTTTTGCATCCAAGCTTTCCAGACCCAAGCACTCTGTCAAGTTTAAAACTCATAGAAATTTCATACTCTATCTCCCTTTAAATAGAGAGTTATGATAGAGTTTTTATCTAGGTCAAAAAACCTAGAAAGGCATGTCTAAATTGAGTAAGGATTGGGGCACCCAACTCTTAGGCACCCCCTCCTTATTTTTTTGGCATGAAAATCCTAAAATTGTGCACAAATGTCTTCTATTTTTCATAAAAAAATAGAGAAAAATCAGGTGGGTTGGTTCCTCAAAGTGATAAGAAAAGGTGATGTGTCAAACTCTATCTAATAGAGTCCGAGGTCAACACAATTTGTTTATTTTGACCTATTCTATAACTAATTTTCTTCTAAAAAGGTGGAAGACACAAAAGGAGCATGGAGACTCTCTGGAAATAAAATTTCTCATGCAAATTTTAAGGAAATTGGCATGGGGGGGCATGGAAAGCAAGGTGGTGCAAGATGGAAGAGTCTTGGTCACACTAGGACTTGAAGTTTTGACTTAGTCAAACTTATTATTTGAATTGAATTAAATCAAAACTTGTGCAACCCAATTAAGAATTATCTTAGAATAATTAAGAATCTAATTAAATTAGATTAAAATAAATTTAAATTTAATTTAAATTTTAATCAAATTAGAAATTAGGTGCACATAGGTCCTAATTGAACAAAGACTTATTCTCCCTTGCTATTGGCTTATCCAATAAACTAATTGGACTTAATCCAATCAAGCCCAAACCAAATCTAATTAAATCTTATTTAATTAGACTTGATCTCAACCCTTTGGCTCAATCAAATTAAGCTAATTAGTAATTTGATTGCTAATCAATCCTCCTGTAATACTTGCACTAGGTCAAACATCAATCGTATTAATTGTTTGACCCTAAAATGATTCTCAATTATTGATCAACCATCTGATCAAATTGAGACCTCTAATATGTATGACTCCATAGGTTTGAACTTAAATTAGTAGTATAGGAATAAATTTCTATATCAATTAAAATGACCATATGATAATGGTACCCGATGATCGGATAGCTCGAATGTGTAAAGAAATACTCTTAGAACCCATATGGATATGGTTTCTGTATAATTCATCCCCTTGACCTAAATTCTTATAAAAAAACTTAGGGATTAATTGTTAATCCTGATTAGGTTATCCACATTGTATTTCAAAATACCAAATCCATCTCATGGATTATCTTGGCCAAGGTTTTGCTAAATTGAAATATAGCGATGCATTTTCTTCAAACTCTTGGAGTGGTTAATCCCATCTTAATCACTTACCAATTTCATAAGTACTTAACTATGCCCAAAAATCTTCCATTAGAATTAAAAATTTAGGTAGTCCGGCATCAAATCATAGTAAGTTGCTTGTAAGCCACCTAACGATCTCAGGTCTAAGGGACACTTATATCCATATCTCATCAGAGCAATTCTTGATAGTAGAATGCTCTAAAATTGGTCACTTTCCATAATGATGTACTCCTACATCTCATCTATATGCGATAATAGTGTCTCCACACTCCTTGGTTAAGAAGACAATCAACATATATGGCACACAACAACTTGCACTCGATAAACATTGTCATCCTAGTTAACAACGTATCATTTGATCGTGAACAGTTTAAAGACTAATTGATAAATCCTCTCTTTATTGAAACTAAATAGTCTTAAGGACTTCATCACAACATGAAGTTCATTAGAAGATGTAGAGTTGTAATGAAAAATGCTAGAATAAAAATTTATTTAATAATAAATTATTTATATTTATAAAATAGCACAATCATCAACAGGGTGATGATTGGCTTTGGAATGCATTTTTTAACAAAGAATAGAGAATGAGGGCATGGGTTCCTTCTCCTTGGCTTGAGAAAAAAGAGAGGAGAGGTGTCTCCTTATGTGCGTGTGGGTTTGAGAGAAAGAAAAGATAGAAGGCTTTTTCTTCCTCCCCTTCCTCCTCTTATTCCTTCTCTTTTCTAAAGAATCTATGAGATCTAGAGAAGGATTTAAATTAACCATCAGGAAGCATCTTTTGCAACGGAGCTAGCACCTCAATGAAGATATAGGCCTTTGATCAAATTGAAAACTTTGTGTGAATACCCGTAGAGGCCAGACACATGTGCGGCTCTAAAAGAACCTCATTAGATTACCATGGCAATCGGATTACGGTGTTCTACTACCTGCATAAAAGTATCAATTTTTTCTAAATCTAATTTTTATTTTTCAGTATTTTGATCTTGTATGTGATAGATTCTAGGGCATCAATAGATTAGATCTATTGAGTGCATGGTAGATTAAAAGAGTTTTAATCTAGGGCTGAAATTTTTTCATTGCTAGTTGATTTTTAAATTTCAGCATGCATGATAAAAGCAATAAATATACTAAATTAAAATATTAAAATATATAATAATTAATATATATTTAAAAAAAATGATGCTTTTATTTATATTTTATAGGAAAGAAGCTCATCAAGACAAAGAGCTTGATTTATGGGTTTAAATGAATCAAATTTGACTCAAATAAAAAAAGAAACAAAAGCTAAAAATTTTAAAATAAAAAAAAGAAATCGGCTCAACCAACGCACCCATTAGCCAGCCCAGCCCGATCCATTCAGCCCTGCCTATGTGCTCGTGGCCTATAGCCAACCTAGCTATCCTCGCCATGATGTCACCCTGATGTCAGAAAACCATGCAATCCACGATGGACCGATGGGTGACGTGGTATGCATGGACCCTTAAAGGGTCCAGGAAAAGAACCCAGTAGTGTTCAGGGGCTTTTCCATTATTTTATCTAACATGGCACATAGCGACTGGATGGAGACTATGGTGCGGCCGGTGCACAGGTTCCACCAGCACAGAATGGCGTGATCTAATGGCTCTCAACGTAGTCGATCACCATCTAATGGTTGACATCATCTCCGGTTTGATCCAGAATTTTCTAGGCATTCTACATGTGATTTGATGGTCCAAAGTCCTTGATCTAGTGATCCAATGGTCCAGGTTCTTATCAGGCAATGAAATAGCATAGTTTTTGATGGATTTTAGAGCACTTTGATCATCATCCGATGGCCAGAAAGTTTTAATTCGAGCCAAACTCAAACTAAGACTTCAGAAAGAGGTCAAAACTCCTTGTTTTCTCCTCTATTTAATCCCTCTTCATGCCATAGATTCTCTTAGACCCTCCTTTGGGGGATTAGCCCCCTTTCTTTGTAATAGAGACCTCCCCTATGGGAGGATTAGCCCTCTCTAGTCCCTCTCTATCTCTCTCTCTCTCTCTTCCTTTCTCTCTTTTTTTTCTTTTTTCTTTCTCTTTTTTCTTTTCTTTATCGAGGGAGTTTTGAAGATGCTGGGAGCGAGCAGATCGTCAACCATATGCAGCTAAAGATTGAGATTCTAGAGAAGAAGATAAATTCTTTTAGTATGGATCATATTTTTTTTTATCTTTTATAATTTTTTTCATGCAATGAATAATATGTTCTCTTACTCAATCTTAAGTTTTATCCTTCATGCATCAGATTTTGTATTAACATGCTTATTATTGATTAATATCTAAATAAGCTATATTTATGAAGATAGACTATGATCGGGAGATACAGTTCATACTCGATTTAATAGTTTATATTAGAGAGAATCATTAAAAGTCATATTACTAATTGTTAAGAATTAAGTATTGAATAGCTTATGATTCTATTAAGATAGATCGTGATCAGAAGATACGGTCCATGCTCTAAGAAAATAGATTGTAATTATAACTAAATTCTTAAACTATAAATTCTTGCATTAGAAAAAAATTACCATAACCATGCTAAAGATGAATTTAAAATTTTAGAATATTTTTAATTAATTTTTAATTTTTATTAATTATTATTTATTTTTTTTATTTTAATTTATTAAATTTAAATTAATTTTATTTAATCTACTTATTTAAAACTTTTACTTTAAAATAATTAAGTTAAAATTTTATTTTTAATTAAAATTGAATGTAACTTAGCCTTCAATCTTCGAAAAAATCGACATCCGACTCACCACTATTCTAACTCATAGCAAGATTAGTTTAATTTTATATTTATATTGTAATGACAAGCATCAATTTTTGGCACTACTGTTAGAGATTGTAGTATTGTTGCTTCATTAAATTTTTTTAAAAAATTGTTATTACTCTTTAATTTTATCTAGTTATTACAATCTTTTATAATTGATTCTTGCTTTAATATTAATTTACTACCTTTTATGGCCTAGTAATTTATTACTTTTTAAGACTTAATCAGTTGAATTTACTTTTTTTTTGCAAAACCAAAAGAATAAAAAAACTAAAAAAATATCTATAAATAGATAAAACTATAAATTCTAAAAAAATCACTAACATCTCATAACAATTAATTAATTTAGCAAAACCAAAAATATAAAATAGAATTAATTTTTAGCATGTTTGGACACCTTGCTTTATTTACATTGCATCTCAACAATATACTTTAAGGATACAACCTATTAAATAAGATAAGATGAGGATTTGATCATCCTTCTTTTGCCCATAAATAATCATCCTTCATATTGCATTAACTTAGACCTTAACTTAAAATCAATTAGACGTTGGCCCTAGGATATTCGAGTTCAATAGGTCAAGAAAGTCTTAGAGTTGGATCGGATTCAGATTGGTTAATTACTCGATATCTAAGATAAGTGGTTTAAGAAAGTGGTTTTTAATTAGTTCCGTTGTCTGATCTAGTCAACTTAGTTGGTGTCTAAGAAAAGTAATAAGCAAAAAATCTCCTATATCTTACACTTACCTAGCCGAGTCAGTTAGTTAGTCTTAGGCTTGGAGCGCTCAAAGGTGATCTTAAAATAGTTAGGAGCTATCTAGCTCTACATAAATCCTAGAATAGAGAGTCCATGCTTGCTTAACTTGATTATAATTAACAACAAATATTAATTAATTCTTTGCATCTACCATTCTTAGATCTAGAATCTTTTAGGCTCTTATTTTTAGAATTCTCTCTTCTCATCTCTTTTTTTAAAAAATAAAATAAATAGATAATAATTAAAAGAGGATTGCTCTGATCTAGAATTCTTGATGATGTATATTTGAATAAATAGAATAATTCGAGATGGATCTCGAGAGTAGATTGGATGAGTTGTCCCATAGAATAGATCATCTAATAGTCATTGGACACTCTTCCTATCCATCTTTTCTTCTTGCACAATAAGTTTGTGCAATATGTTCGAGCCTCATTCACTATGCAAGTGAATGCCCACATCGATTTTTTGAGTATAAGTATAAGCAATTTTATTAAGATCAAATCCAAATGGCCTACAAATCAGAAAATAACCCATATTTTAACACTTACAATCCAGGCTGGGGGGCTCAACCAGATTTTTTTGTGGCAATCATAATCAGTGGTTATCTCGATGCCATAAGGACCCATATTCATAGATGTACATAATAATATGCCCTACCAACAATATTAATCTTCTCCAAATAACAATGAGATAACTTTTGAAGAGAGGATTTACCAAGCATTAAACAAATTAGAACTCATTAATCATACTATGCAACAGACTTTTCACTCCTGTATGCAAATCTAAAAAATCTAGGGAAGCCAGCACTCACATTCAATCAGCAGGAGAAAAAAGAATTGCCTTGCTAGTGAACCTAAGGGACCATATATGGCTAGAAATTTTAATGTCCCTATAACTTTTTTTGAACAATCATATATAACTCTCGAGAAAGAAATGGTCATAGAACAACCTAATTAAAAAAATCCTTTTAGACTATATAATTAAGGCAAAAATATATAGAAAAGAACCAAAATGGTAGGACAAATCAATTTCATCATCATCTTACTTACATATGGATCCGTTACTAAGTATCCTAGAATCACCCATTTTTTTTAAAGAAATAGAGGGACAAACTGATGAGATGATGGAATTAATAAAGACTTTCCAAGAACCACAAATGAACAACATACCAGAGGAAGCTATACCCACAATTCTTTCCAAAGATTTGTTAAATTTCTGTTTGGCTCATTTTGAGATGGACGATTTTGATGAAGATGGGTACAATATAGAAGTAAATAATCAAATAGATATACCCTACCCCAAAACCACATAATTTTGGATTGAAAAATCTGAGCCACCAACTAGTCCATCAATAGCTCTCCTATTAGAACCACCAACTATTCTAGAATTGAAACCACTTCTTGATGAACCTACCGACATCCCACCAATGAAACCTAAGTAGGATGACCAACTTATAGATATTCTAATAGCACATAAAGAAGCTGTAGCATGGGATATTACTGAAATGAAGGATAACAATTTTAAGATTGATTTTTCTGTATTTGGCACTACTTTCGAGGATGGTCTCCAAAATTTATCTATAATATTAGAATGATATATGGAGGTAGATTTAAAATTAATTTGGAAAAGGTACCATACTTTAGATCAGGAAGAATTGATACCAAGATACATTATACCCAAGAAAGGGATTAGGATAGATCAGACTATAGTTGAAGAAATTTTTAAATCGCCACTCCCAATTTTGGTCCAACAAATACAATCCCTTTCTGATCATCAAAATAATTATGATAATTTTAAATTTTATTATAGTATGCTTGCTTAATACACTCTACTAATTCAGGCTATGCTTAATCATCATAAAGCATTCCATGAATGTTTTTCTGCCATAATGACAAGATCTTCTGATAGGCCTTATCTTTTTGGAAACTTGAAGGATGCACTAAAGTTGCTTATATATAAAACTTCTTTATAGGATCCAACCGAAGACGTTAAACTTAGTGCTTACTGGAAGGCAACCCAGCTTTTGCATTTGATTTTTCTTTTTATTTTTAGCTCACCTTTCTTTCAGAACTAAGTTGGGAGGAGAACTATAGACCCATACTAAATGAAGAATAAATAAAATCTCGGCCAAGTCCAGAAACAAACTAAGCCAAGTGAACTCTTTTTTTATTCTTTTTATTTATATATCACACTCTATTTCTTTCCTCCATTGAGGATAATAGAAATTAAGTTGGAAGAAAGGATAAATAAAATAATTAAATCCTTAAATAGTATAATAATTAGTCTTATGTACCTGATTTCATGCCAATTTAAATTTTTTTAGGCATTTTAATTGATGATTGATTAATGATTTAGAGAATTTTTGAAATACTAAGGATCAAATTATTAAGAAAACCCAGTAAATGATCAAGTTTAGAATAGAATAAATTTTTGAGTGATTATAAAACCTTCTTCTAATCTATATTTAATAAAAAATCTACTTTATATGGGTACAAGTAAAAAATAAAAAAATAAAAAAAATGATGAATGAAAAAAATGAAAAGAAATAAAATAATAAATAAAGAGCAAGTTCCAAACATTGGTCTTCCACCGAGTAACTGGGTCCTGTTGTCTAAGTAAGCAATGTTATTCACATCAAAAAATAGATAATATGAAGAAGCTTGTTATACAGCTATTAGAAAACATGCAGTTTTCATGCATAAATTTCGAAATCTTTTCAAAATTGATCGCAGCAGAAGATATAGATTAATCTAATTAACCTATTAATGCATGTTATCTAATCACTAAGCTCTACATCTAGAACCTATGGCATATCATGATGTAAAAATAAATCTAAAAAATAAAATAGTTTGGTATTGATCAGATCAATACCCTAGATCTAGAACACTTTTAGATCCCTAGATCACATCTAGGTAAAAATAAGAGATCATATCTCTCACCTTTGCATGGATCAAGAACATGGTAGTTGAATCCCATTGTTGTTCTTATTGCTTAGAGCTGCACAACATATATGGCCTCTATAGGTTGTCTACACGAGGATGCCACTCTGATCAGAGGTTCGTTGAACGAAGATCTGCTCGAAGTGCTAGCTTCTCATGGATCCCTCCTGATAGTTGACTTGAAAAATTATCTTCAAATCTCTTGGATACTCCAAGAGATGAAGATCTAGAAGAGGATTAAGAGATTATTCTCTTTTATTTTTCTTAAAAATAAGATCAGAAGAAAACATAAAAAAAACTAGAGAAGAACCTTTCTTCTCTACAATCTCTTCTCTCACTAGGACAAACCCTAGATTTGTCCTAAAGAAGAAATCATGCCCCAACTAGAGGAGACCCTCTCCTCACTATTTCCTCATGCCTTATCTTTTTCTCTCTCTAATTTCTCCCATGGAAAGACTTACAAGACATGGACAAGGAGAAGCTCTGAAGGAGAGCCTAAGAGAGACCTTCTTCTCTTCTCCTTGTCTCATCAGGACATCAACCATTGATGTCCAAAAGAAAGCACCAACATTCAACAACTTTGGATGCCAACCTTCCACGCCCCTCAGCTTCTCTTTCTCTCTGATATGTATAAAGATCTGAGGGAAAAACTCACAAAAGAATTAGGAACAAGAGGATCTCAAAGAAACCCTAGAAGACCTTCTTCCTTTTTCATTAGGACATCAACCGTTGATGTCCAAAACGAACCTCACCCCAACCAACTTAGAGCGCCCATTATTTCACACCCTCTCTTCCTCTCTTTCTGATTTTAATGGTGGTTAAAACCAGGATTCTCTTGCCATATGCTAATAAAAAGGAGGCATCCCAAGGAAAAAGGCAAGAATAGGTCAATCCCTACATTTTAGGGATTTTATTTGAAGGAGTTTGGGGGGGCATCCAACTCTTGGATGCCCTCCCTAAAAAATAGGTGGGGGCATCCAACTCTTGGATGCCCTCCCTAAAAAATAGGTGTGAAAAACCATATTCCCATGCACACAACTTGGAAGAAAAGAGCAGAGAAAAATAAGATTGTGCGTGGCAATCATGGGCGCATAAGAGGGAGAAAGAGTTTTGGATTAGATGGACTCTTTCAAAAAGAAACTAAGTCATAACAAATTTGACCAAATCAAAATCTTTCCAAAATCACCAGGATGTGGGGTGTGGAATCCCATATTGGCATGAGAAATCTCACACCAAAATGAAGGAAATAAGGCATGGGAATTTGGGGTGTGGCACAAGGGAAGAAAAGAAATCCTAGCCCAACTAGGAGTCTTTTGGTTTGACTAGGTCAAACCCTTTTTAAGTCCTATTCTAATTAGATTTGAGTAAACCTAATTAAAAGACAATCCTAATCCAATTAGGAACCTAATTAAATCAGATTAAATTATATTTAAATTTGATTTGATTTCTAATTAAATTAAAAATTAGGTGTACTCAAGTCCTAATTGAATAGGAACTTTTCTCCCTTACAACTGGCTCATCCAATAAACTAATTGGACTTAGCCCAATTAAGTCCAAACTAATTTTAATTGAATATAATTCAATTAGACTTGATCTTAGCCTATTTTTTTAATTAAATTAAACTAATTAACAATCCAATTGCTAATCAATCCTCCTGCAATACTTGCACTAGGTTGATCATCAATCGCATTGATGATTCGATAATTGAATGATTCTTAATCATCGATCAACTATCTGATTAGGTAACAATCTCTAATGTGTGTAGCTCCATAGGTTTGAATCTAAGCTGATAGCATAGAAATCAATTTTTGTACTAATTAAAATGATTATCTAGCAATGATATCTGACGTCCAGATAGGTTGAAAGTATGC
This sequence comes from Cocos nucifera, assembly GCA_006176705.1. Taxonomy (NCBI): domain Eukaryota; kingdom Viridiplantae; phylum Streptophyta; class Magnoliopsida; order Arecales; family Arecaceae; genus Cocos; species Cocos nucifera. The sequence goes on along the minus strand of QRFJ01000281.1, from coordinate 31,780 downwards.
AAAACAACATTCTTAGAATCCTGGTCTATGGTTACCATATAATTCATCTCTTTGACCAATAATGCTCAAGATAACTTCGAGTTAGCTATCAATACTCATATCAGTCATCCATATTGTATCTCAAAATTTTGCAAATTTCGTGACTCCTTACGAGGATTACCCAGGTCCAGATTTTGCTAAATTAAAATATAGAGAGACATTTTCTTCCTGAACTTAATAAAGAGTGGTCAATCCTATCTTGAATCACACACCGACTCTATAAATACTTGACTGCACCCAGAAAGCTTTTGTTGCTATATTAGAAATACAGGTAGGTTGGCATCAAAGTACAGTGAGTTGCTTGCAAGTCACTGTGGTGATCTCAGATCGGAGGAACACTTATACCCATTGGCCTTCACTAGCTACTTTTAACAGAAGAGTGCTACATTAGTTATGTTTAGTATGGATGTACTCTTACATCCCATTTGGATGCCATACCAGTGTCTCCACACCATTTGGTTATGAGGATAACCAATGCATATGGCATACAGTGATCTACACTGGATAAGTTATCATCCTTATTAATAACTTATCATTTGATCGTGAATAATTTAAGAATCATCTGATAAATTCTTCTTTATCGATTGATTGTGGTTCTAAGAACTTCATCATAAGATAGAAGTTCATTTAAGAAAGATAGAACTTTTATGATGAATAAGCCAAATAACTATTATTATTTGATAATTCATATGCTAATTCTAAACATCTACACTTAGATGATTGGCTTTAGGACACATTTTCTAAGAACTCCCACTTGGACTAAAGCCAATCAGAATAGTATCAGATATCTATTTTTCATTTGAGTTTGTAAAACTCCTTAGTTTTGAGGCCTTAGCAAATGGATTGGTCAAGTTCTTCTTTTTCATCAATCTTCTAAAGTTGACGTCATCCAGATCTAAAATCCAAGATGATAGCTATGCAGAATATGCTGGTCCTTCTATTCTTTAGTCTGAGTTATGGCTCCAATGCTATGATAGGACTAGACTATCGTTGGAGGGTGCCACTTCCAACCTGCTAATGAATCTTAACAATTACACAGCTTATAAGCCAACATCGGATGCCATGATGTACTCTACATCACTAATAGATAGGCTAAAATTTTTTGCTTCAAACTTTTCTAACAGATTGCTCCTCTAATTAGGATAAATTTATGATCCGACACTCTTTTGCTGTCATCTTTATCTGACTAAAAACTGAAATCAAAATATTTCACAAGTTTTAAGTCAGTTTCTCCATGTATAAATCATTGGACCTTAGTATTTTTCAAATACTTAAGGATTGTCTATACAATCTTCTAGTGATTCTCACTTAGATCAGATTGGTATCTACTCACTACCTCTAGTGAGCATACCATGTCTGGTCTCATACATGGAGAAACAAGATAATAGCTAAATCATTATTTTTTGTAATGCTAGAATGTCATTCTCGATTAATAGAATTTCATCCACAGACAATACAAGAAATAACACTACAGAACCTTTTGCCCACTTACTAATATAGGATTTTTCTTTGTTCATAACAAAGACATACATTCAAAACATATGTTCCAACTTTGAGATGATAGTCAAATGGATTTTATAGGTCTCTACCTTCCCGTCTGTGTTACTCTAATCTTTCTGAAAATTCATTCACACCCAATGAGTTTTATCCCTTTAGGTGAATCAATTAGTGTCCACACACTTATTGATTTTCATGGACTTCAATTTAGATTTTATGGCTCCAAGCCACTTCTCAGAGTCAGACATTTGCATGGCATTCATATAGACGATCGGATTCTTATTGTTCTCATCGAGCTCAATAGGATCGCCATCCCGAACTTAGATACCAAAGTATTTATTCGACTAACATGGTACTCTATCGAATCTTCTTAATGGTGCCACTTTAATGGTTTATGGATTTGATCTAATTAAATTTGGTTCTGTAGGTTTACTAGATTGTGTCGATTCTTTCCACCAGTCAAACTTCTTCAAGTTCAATTTTTCAAGCATCAATTCCTTCTTTAAGAAACTATTTTTCCAAAAAGAATGCCTTAATACTGATGAACATTTTATGTTCTTCAGTATGGTAGAACTAATAACTTTTAAACACCTATTGGACTAGGATCCATGTTTATCTGTGTGCAAATCTTTGACATAGGCTGATCAACCCCAAATCCAAAGATGAGAGGGTCTAGGCCTATGTTCGATCCATATCTCATATAGAATCTTTGCGATAGATTTACTTGATGTAAATTTTTAGAGTAAAATAAGTAGTCCCAAGAACTTAACCCTAAAATAGGCATACTGGGAAACCCCATTGTAGATCGAACCATGTCTAATCAAGTTTGATTTCTCCTTTTTGATAAACTATATTCCAAAAGGAGACAACTATGAGAGAATCCTATTCTCTCCTAGATATGTCAAAAAATCACTAGATAAGTATTTGCCTCCTCGATGTGATCGAAGAGTTCTAATATTTTTTTTGATTTATTTTTTTATTTTATTATTAAATTATTTGAATATTTTAAATAATTCAGACTAGATGCACCTATACCTAGATAGGTCATCTATAAAGATAATGAAATATTGATATCCTTCTCTGGCACTTGAGTTCATAGGTCCACATACATCACTATATATGAGACTTAGAACTTTACCGACTCTTTTACATTTTCTAGCAAAGGATGACTTTATCATCTTTCCAAGTAGGTAAGACTCATGGTCGACAATGATTCATGATCATTGATGTCGAGGTTTTCCTCTTAAGGTTAACCTATTTATCTTGTTCTCATTAATATGACTGAGCCTAAATGCCAATGGCAGGCATCCTTAACATTATCTAACTTGAGTGTTTACTTGATGTGTATATTACACTTAACAGATTGTGTAAATGTTAAATGCCATTTCTTTATCGTCCATATATTATTGTAACATTATTCATAATAATATCACAACAATCCCCTTTTATAGCTAAATGATGATCATCTTTGGTCAAAAGACCATCAAAGATCACATTTATTATAAATAATGGACAATAGTGACAGTCACTCTAAATGACAACATTTGAAAATAAGCTTGACAATTCCTAAAGTTAGGATTGGAAAAAAGATTCCATTCCTAATGTTCAAGTATTTTTCACTATTTTCAAATATTCGACTTGCATGTAGTCCTTGCAACAAATTATATTGGACTACCAATATCCAATACCCAGATAGTAGAATCTTAAATAGAGAAATTTCAAGGTGTTATCATATAACATCCTTGATAAGCAACTCTTGCTTCTTTCTTTTGTTCAATCTATTAGGGTCAAGGGAAGCAAGATATTCAGAACAATACTTCTTCCTATGACCTTATTTCTAATAGTAGAAGTACTCTGTGTAATTTAGGTTAACCTTGGATATTTTATTTTTATTGGACTTAGAAGCACCAGCATGAACCCTTTCATGCTGCTGAACCAAATTTAACTTTCAATACTAATTATCGAAGTTGGATCCCATAAGTCATCACTATCTAACAATGATTGAAATAATTAGGGTTTAGCCATAATCTGAAGAAAAGAGAATAATAACCTAATTATATGAATTATTTAAAGCCTAGAGACTTGGACTTCAGTCTAAAGATTCTTCCACTATTTTGTACGAATTGGTAGCCTCTACATTCAATTCAAGAAATTACTTTAATTCTCTAGTAGGTAATAGAATCCACATAGATTGCACACAAGTCCGACTTTGGCCGGTCAATCTATGTGCATCTATGGGTAGATTCTTTAACCAATTATTTCTCTAAATAACTTCTAATAATTTAATTTTATCCTAAAAACCTAATCAGTAGGCTTTGGCCTCTACCGTAAGGATCCGGTTAGGTCCAACCATTAACCTGACCATATTTAGTATATTTAACCAATGAATGATTAAGCCCAACTTTGATTGGTCAACCTAACCACCGTTAGAGAGACACTTCCAAGTCATCATATTATGAATGATAATTTCATTAGTCAATAAGCACCAAGCCTTTGGGCTCCCAATGATTATTGAGTTAATGGACCCATTATCACCCAACTTAATGAGAGGCTATGACTCAGTTATCTCCATAACTTTATCATTTTGAGGATCGAATAATTTTAAAGGATTTAAAATTTATTTATGATTTAAGGATAGATAAGACATGGACTAAATTTCTTTCACTAACTTCACCAAATCAAATCCTCCTACCGACTTCTCAAGTCATTGATGAGGACTAGAATCAATTTTGGTCCATGGGCACCTAAATCAACCTCATTGAATATAATCGGTCTCACTGATTTTCTATGTGACATGGGTTAGCATGAATCAATTAGCAACCTAATCAAAAGCTGATTAACCATATTGGCTAGGTAAGTGAGATTGGTGGGAGGGTCTGCCAAGGCTTGCCTTAAATACCATTAGAAATGGTGAGGTAAGTGGGTTGCCAATCGAAAACCATCATTCTGAAAATGCTAGACTTATCTTAGACACCAATCAATTTATTTGTTTTGATTTGGTCTGCCTAAAGATTCGGGCTCGACCACTGAGCTACGATCAGTGTCCATTTGTTAGATGTATGGACTTTGATCAACTACAACTATTGAATTGATCTATAGAAAAGAAATGACCTAATCCTAATTAACTATTAATTAGATTTGATCAATTTCTTAACTTAGTCCATATTTAATCTAACCCTTGGTCTAACCTAGTTAATAACCTGATCAAAACTAACCCATTATCCTTTAACCCATGTTTTATGAAATTATCTTAGGATCTTCAACTCACAAACCTAGATCCTAAACAATTACTTAATTATCAATTAAGTTCAAGGCTTATAGATTGGGGTTTGAATTCTCAGAACTAGTTTCTGATTTCAACTTTTGAAATATTTTCAAGTGTAAACAATTTACATTGAATCAAATTCAATTCATGATTTTAGATCTGATTTGTTTCAATGTTTAGATCATATCTTAGAACTTTGAATCTAGAATTTTACAGAAAGTAAGTTCTCAATTTAAATTTTATAAAATAAATATATCAAATATATAAATTCTAGATTCAAAAAATAAAGCTACACATCAACATATGCAACTAGAGGATGTAGATCAAAACATGAAGCACATCATATGGACCTCATCTAAATGATCAAAATTAGATCATAAATTATTTAGTTTTAGATTTAAAATTTAAAAATAAATTATAAATTATTTTAGATTTTATCTAACATATTTATGATTTAGGTTATTCAGGTTAGTACATACTAGGATAACCTCTCCACTGTAAGGGATAAATCTTGTAGCAGGACAACCTTATAATCAGTATATGCAATCCGATATTATTTAGATTTAATCTAAATGATCTAAAATAGATCTAATATCTATTCATCTTAGATTTAAAATTAAAAAATTAAATCATAAAACTATTTAGATCATATCTAACTTATTCATGATTCAAAAATTTAGATCAACACATACTAGGACAATCTTTTCATTGTAAGGGGTTAGCCTTACAATAGGACAACTTTATGTCAGTATGTGTGATCTTTAAAGTTTTATTTTTAGATTTATTTTAAAGCATGCATGATCATGTCATAAAAGAACCTGGCTCTGATACCACTATTGAAAAACATGCATGGTTTCATCTATAAATTTTGAAATCTTTTCAAAATTGATCACAGTGGAAGACAGATTAATCTAATTAACCTATTAGTGCATGTGATCTAATCACTAAATCCTACATCTAAGACCTATGACATATCATGATGTAAGCATAAATATGAAAAATAAAATAGTTTGGTATTGATCAGATCAATACCTTAGATCTAGAATACTTCTAGATCCCTAGATCACATCTAGGTCAGAATAAGAGATCATATCACTCACCTTTGCGTGGGTCGAGAATACCATAGTTGAATCCCATTGTTGTCCTTGTTGCTTGGAGCCACACAACGTATCTGGCCTCTATAGGTTGTCCATACGAGGATGCAACTCTGATCGAAGGTTCGTCGATCGAAGATCCATTCAAAGTGTTAACTTCTCGCAGCTCCCTCCTAATGGTTGACCTAAAAAATTATCTTTGAATCTCTCGGACACTCCAAGAGATGAAGATCTAGAAAATAATTAAGAGATTTTTCTCTCTTATTTTTCTTAAAAAATAAGATCAGAAGAAAACATAATAAAAATTAGAGAACCTTTCATCTCTGCAATCTCTTCTCTCACTAGGAAAAATCCTAGATTTGTCCTAAAGAAGAAATCACGCCCCAACTAGAGGAGATCCTCTCTGCACTATTTCCTCATGCCTCATCTCTTTCTCTCTTTGATTTCTCCCATGGAAAAACTTACAAGAGATGGACAAGGAGAAACTCTCAAGGAGAGCTTAAGAGAAGACCTTCTTCTCTTCTCGTTATCTCATCAGTGTTGGAACTAGATTTAGGATTTTATAGGTAGATCTTGAAAACTTTTTTCAAGATCTTGCAGCAAAAGACTTAAATAAATTAAATATTTATTTAAATAAATATGTAAATACCTAGATCTTAGATCTATTATATAATCAAGGCATGATATTAAATCAAAAATTAAAATCAAATAAAAAAGTTAAAAGGTTGATCAAATCAACCTAGATCTACACTACATCAAATGTAGGTATGCAAGTTTATAGATCATATCTATTACCTGAGCAAATTAGATATTCTAACTTACTGATCCAGGCTTGAGGATGAAGTCATGAGCCGCACATGTGTCCGACCTCTAGGAGTCATCCACATGAGCCTACGATCTCTGATCTGAAGTTCGATGCAGAAAATCAGCATAGCATACTAGTACTGTACTGATCCTTTTTCGACGGTTGATCCGATACTCTTTTCTTCAAAATTTAGACTCTCCAAAATATGAGAAGGAAGATGAGAGCTTACTGATCTGAGATTCTATCAAAAAAAAAACTCGAAAAAAAGAGGAGAGATTGAAAATAAAATAGCCCTAGAAGAAGACCCTTTTCTTCTTCTCTTTTCTCTCACCTAGACACCTAGTTTGGTGCCTATAGAAGCCCCATGCCCAAAGACCCTCTTCCTCTGATTTTTGCACACCCCAAACTTCTTCCAAAGCTCTATATTCTATGAAAATATTAGAACAAAATTCATCCAATAAATAGAGAAAAAGAAGAGTCCAAGTTAAATCAAAATCCTAGACTAGGAATGTCCAAACATGAAAAGTTGTTGGGGCGCCCAAGAGTTGGGCGCCTCCTCCATAATTATTAGCATGGACCAGCAAGAGAGGGTACACAAAAAGAAGATTATTTTCATGAAATAAGAGAAGAATTAATTAAAATAGGGGGCGGCACTCAAGGAAAGGTGTTTTGGTCAACAAGGATTCTATCTCATAGAATTCTAAGTAAAACTAACTCCTCTTTTGACTTAGTCTTCCAACAAATTGCCTTATGAGAAAAGAAGGAGAGAAAGAAGGCATGAGAAGCCATGGGAGTGGAGAATTTTCCTGTAAGAAATAAAATAAAAAAGGGCATGGGGTGTGAGGATTAAGTGGCGTAAGTGATAGGGAGTCCTAGTCACACTACGACTCCTATTTTGACTTGGTCAAACAAGATCTTTTAACCAAATAAAATCAAGATTAAACCAACTCAATTAAATAAGATCCTAACCCATTTAAAAACTTAATTAAATTAGATTTGACTAGGACTCCTATTTTGACTTGGTCAAATAAGATCTTTTAACCAAATAAAATCAAGATTAAACCAACTCAATTAAATAAGATCCTAACCCATTTAAAAACTTAATTAAATTAGATTAAATTAGATTTAATTTTAATTTATTTTCTAATCAAATTAAAAAATTGGATTAATCCGAGTTCTAGTTAGACTAGGACTAGTTCTTCCTTGCACTTGGCTTATCCAATAAACCAATTGAACTTGATCCAATCAAGCCCAAACTAAATCTAATTAAATCATATTTAATTAGACTTAATTTTAATCTATTTTTTTAATTAAATTAAGCCAATTAGCAATCCAATTGCTAATCAATTCTCCTGCAATACTTGCACTAGGTTAAACACCAATCGTATTGATTATATAATCCTAGAACGATTCTTAATCATTGATCAACCATCCGATCAGATTGTAAGTTCTAATATGTGTAACCTCATAGATCTGAACCTAAGCTGATAGCATAGAAATAAATTTCTATACCAATCGAAGTGACCATCTAGCTATGATATTCGATGGCCGGATAGGTCGAAGGTGTAGAACACCATCCTTAGAACCCATTCGGATATAGTTTTCATATAATTCATTCCCTTGATCATAATGCTCGTAGGATACCTCAGAGTTCAACTATCAACTCTAATCAAGTTGTCTACATTATATTTCAAAATATTAAATCCATCTTATGGATTATCCTGGCCAAGGTTTTGCTATATTGAAATATAGTGATACATTCTTCTCCAACTCTTGGAGTGGTCAATTCCATCTTGATCATACTCTGACTTTGCAAGTACTTGACTGTGCTCATAAGTCTTCCATTGTTGAATTAGAAATTCAGTTAGTCCGGTACCAAAGCATAGTGAGTTGCTTGTAAGTCACTGAGGTGATCTCAGGTCTAAGGGATACTTATACCTATATCCCATCAGAGATATTCTTGACAACAGAATGCTTTAGAGTTGGTCACGTTCAATGACGATATACCCATATATCTTACCTATATGCCATACCAGTGTCTCCACACTCCTTCGTTAAGAGGATAATCAACCTATATGGCATATAGCGACCTATGCTTGATAGACGCTGTTGTCCTAATTAACAGCCTATCATTTGGTCGTGAATAAATTAATGGACTAATCGATAAATCCTCTCTTTATCAAAGCTAAACAGTTCTAAGGACTTCATCACAACAATGGAGTTTATTAGAAGATGTAAACTTATGATGAAAAAGATGCCAAAATATTTTTATTAATTAATAAATTAATTATAATTATAAAATAGCTCAATCATCAATAGACTGATAATTGGCTTTGGGACATAATTTCCAACAACTCCCACTTATCCTAAAGCCACTCTGCGCAATATCTAGTACCCATCTTCGACTTATGGTTATTGAACTCCTTGATTATTAGGGCTTTAGTGAAGGAGTCGGCTAGGTTCTTCTTTCCGTCGATCTTCTGAAGATCGATGTCACCATGATCCATGATCTCATGGACCAAATGAAAGCGGTGCAGAATGTGCTTTGTCCACTAGTGTGCCTTTGGTTCCTTTGCTTGAGCTATGGCGCTAGTGCTGCCATAATAGAGTGGGGCTGGACCATCAATGGATGGTGCTACTCTGAGCTCGGTGATGAACTTCCTCAGCCACATAGCTTACTTTGCTATATCTGATGCTACCATATACTCTACTTTGCAAATAGAGTCAGTCATTGTATGCTGCTTGAAACTTTTTCAGCAGATGGTTCTACCATTTAAAGTAAAGATATACCCCAGCACACTTTTACTGTCATCATGGTTAGATTAAATGCTGGAGTCTGTAAACCCCACAAGCTTCAGATCTGACTCACCATAAACCAACCATTGGTCCTTAGTATTTCTCAAATACTTATGGAGGGTTTTAACCACATTCCAATGATTTTGTCCAGGGTCAGATTGGTATTTACTCACCACTCCTAGTGAGTATGCTACGTCTGATCTCGTATATGTCATTGCATACATAATAGACCCCACTGTCGAAGCATATGGGATTCTACTCATATGCTCTCTCTTCAGGAGTTGTCGGACAATCCTTCTTAGAGAGAAAAATTTCTTGGCCCATTGGGAGATAGCTCTTTTTGGAATTCTCCATGCTGAACCTCTTTAGCACAGTTTCTATGTACGTGGACTGAGATATACCAAGCATCCTTTTAGATCTATCCCTATAGATCTTCATCCCTAGGATGTAGGATGCTTCACCCAAGTCCTTCATTGAGAACTATGATGATAACCAGACTTTTATTCCTTGTAGTGCGGGGATGTCATTTCCGATTAAGAGAATGTCATCCATGTACAAAATAAGAAATACCACTACTAGACCATTTGTCCATTTGTAAATGCAGGATTCTTCTCCATTCTTAACGAAGCCATACATTTTGTTCACTTTATCAAAATGCATGTTCCAACTCTGTGATGCCTACTTCAATCCATAAATGGATCTCTGAAGCTTGCACACCTTGGACTCATCTGTAGATGTGAATCCTTCAGGTTGTATCATATACACCTCTTCGATCAGCTCTCTATTTAGAAAAGCTATCTTCACATTCATCCATCAGATTTCATAGTCTAGATGGGCAGCAATGGCAAGCATGATCTAAATGGACTTGAGCATTGCCACAGGAGAGAACGTCTCATCATAGTCAATACCATAACGTTGACGATACCCCTTGGCAAATAGATGGACTTTATAAGTCTCCACCTTTCTGTCTGCGCCCCTCTTCCTTTTGAAGATTCATTTACACCCAATGGGTTTAACCCCTTCAGGTGGGTCAACTATTGTCCATACATAATTGACCTTTATGGAATTCATTTGGGATCTCATGGCTTCTAGCCATTTCTTAGAGTCGGATCTCTGCATCGCATCCATATAAGTGATCGGGTCCATCATTCTCATCGATTTGATGGATACCATTTCGGATCAGAGAATCCATAGTATCTGTCCGGATGTGTGGTACTCTATCGGATTGCCTTAATGGTGCGGATTCACTTGGCTTCGGATCTGATCTGATTAAATCTAACTTAGGTTTAACATTCTGTGTCGGACTTTCTACCTATTGAACTTCATCAGGTTCAACCTTAGAGGCAACAATTCCTTCACTAAGGAACTCCTTTTCCAAAAAGGTTGCCCTAAGGCTGACGAACATCTTTTGTTCATCAGCATAGTAGAAATAGTATTCTTTGATCTCTTTTGGGTACCCTATGAATGTACACTTGTTAGACCTAGGTTCAAGTTTGTTTGTAACTAACCGTTTGACATAAGTCGGGCAGCCCCAAATCCTAAGGTGTGAAAGTGCTGGCTTACATCCTGTTCATATCTCATATGGGGTTTTAACTACAGACTTACTTGAAATCCTATTTAATAGATAATAAGCTGATTCAAGTACATATTCCTAGAAGGATATCGGCAAGCTGGCAAATTCCATCATAGGTCGGATCATGTCTAACAAAGTTTTGATTCCCTTTTCAGACACAC
>QRFJ01000281.1:0-19550 GCA_006176705.1 Cocos nucifera | reverse complement strand
ATATCAAATCCATCTGATGGATTATCCTGGCTAAGGTTTTGCTATATTGAAATACAGTGATACATTCTTCTCCAACTCTTGGAGTGATTAATTTTATCTTGATCATACTCTAACATTGCAAGTACTTGACTGTACCTAGAAACCTTCCATTACTGAATTAAAAATTTAGTTAGTCTGGTATCAAAGCATAGTGAGTTGCTTGCAAGTCATTGAGATGATCTCAGGTCTAAGGGATACTTATACTTATATCCCATTAGAGACATTCTCGATAGTAGAATGCTCTAGAGTTGGTCATGTTCAATGACGATGTACCCATACATCTCATTTGTATGCCATACCAGTATCTCTACACTTCTTGGTTAAGAGGATAATCAACCTATATGGCATATAGCGACCTATGCTCGATAGACGTTGTTGTCTTAATTAACAGTCTATCATTTGTTCGTGAACAAATTTAAGGATTAATCGATAAATCCTTCTCTTTATTCAAAGCTAAACAGTCCTAAGAACTTTCATCACAATAATGAAGTTCATTAGAAGATATAAACTTATGATGCAAAAGATGTCAAAATATTTTTATTAATTAATAAATTCAATTATAATTATAAAATAGCTCAACCATCAATAGGTTGATGATTGGCTTTGGAACATAATTTCTAATAATCAGGACATCAACCATTGATGTCCAAAAGAAAACACCAACGTCCAACAACTTTGGATGCCAACCTTCCACACCCGTCAGCTTCTCTTTCTCTTTGATATGTGTAAAAATCTAAGAAAAAAACTCATGAAAGAATTAGGAACAAGAGGCTCTCAAATAAACCCTAGAAGACCTTCTTCCTTTTTCATTAGGACATCAACCATTGATCTCCAAAACGAACCTCACCCCAACCAACTTGGAGTGCCCATCAATTCACGCCCTCTCTTCCTCTCTTTATGATTTTCACGATGGTTAAAACTAGGATTCTCATGCCATATACTAATAAATAGGAGGCATCCTAAGGAAAAAGGCAAGAATAGGTCAATCCCTTCATTTTAGGGATCTGATTTGAAGGAGTTTTGGGGGGGGTGTCCAACTCTTGGACGCCTCCCCTAAAAAATAAATGTGAGAAACCATAATCCCATGCACACAACCTGGAAGAAAAGGGCAGAGAAAAATAAGAGTGTGCTTGGCAAAATGGGCATATAAGAGGGAGAAATAGTTTTCGATTAGATGGACTCTTTCAAAAAAAAGCTAAGTCATAACAAATTTGACCAAATCAAAATCTTTCTAAAATACCAGGATGTGAGGCATGGAATCCCATATTGGCGTGAGAAATCTCATGCCAAAAAGAAGGAAATAAGGCATGGGAATTTGGGGTGTGGCACAAGGGCATAAAAGGAATCCCAGTCCAATTGGGAGTCTTTTGGTTTGACTAGGTCAAACCCTTTTTAAGTCCTATTCTAATTAGATTTTAGTCAACCTGATTATAAAGCAATCCTAATCCAATTAGAAGTCTAATTAAAGTAGATTAAATCATATTTAAATCTGATTTGATTTCTAATCAAATTTGAAATTAGGTATACTCAAGTCCTAATTGAACGGAAACTTATTCTCCCTTGCAACTAGCTCATCCAATAAATCAATTGAACTTAACCTAATTAAGTTTAAACTAATTCTAATTGAATCTAATTCAATTATACTTGATCTCAGTCTATTTGCTCAATCAAATTAAGCCAATTAGTAATCTAATTGCTAATCGATCCTTCAACAATACCTACATTAGGTCGATCATCAATCATATTGATGATTCGATCATTGAATTATTCTTAATCATCGATCAATCATCTAATTAGGCAATAACTTCTAATGTGTGTGATCTCATAGATTCGAATCTAAGTTGGTAGCATGAAAATTAGTTTCTATATCAATCGTAATGACCATCTCGGAATGATATCCGATGTCTAGATAGGTCGAATGTATTCAAAGTAACATTCTTAGAAGCCTGGCCTATGGTTACCATATAATTTATCCCTTTTATCAATAATGCTCAAGACAACTTCGAGTTAGCTATCAATACTTATATTAGTCATCCATATTGTATCTTAAAATTTTACAAATCTCATGACTCCTCATGAGGATTATCCATGCCTAGATTTTGCTTAATTAAAATATAGTGAGACATTCTCTTTTTGAACTTAATCAAGAGTGATCAATCCCATCTTGACTCACACACCGACTCTACAAGTACTTGACTATATCCAGAAATCTTTCATTGCTGTATTAAAAATATAGGTAGGTTGGCACCAAATTACAGTGAGTTGCTTATAAGTCACCGTGGTGATCTTAGGTCGGAGGGATACTTTTATCCATTGATCTTTACTAGCTACTCTTGATAAAAAAGTACTATATTGATCATATTTAGTATAGATATACTCCTACATCCTATCTGGATCCCATACCAGTGTCTCCATACCACTTGATTATGAGAACAACCAACGCATATAGCATATAGTGACCTACACTTGATAAGTTATCATCCTTATTAATAACTTATCATTTGGTCATGAACAATTTAAGAACCATCCGATAAATTCTTCTTTATCGATTGATTATGATTCTAAAAACTTTATCATAAGATAGGAGTTCATTTAAAGAAGATAGAACTTTTATAATAAATAAGCCAAATAACTATTATTATTTAATAATTCATATACTAATTCCAATCATCTACAACTTAGATGATTGACTTTAGGACACATTTTCTAATAACACCTAGTTTTAACTTGTAGCCTATTTGACTCGAGTTAGTAAGCCCAAGGGATCACTACTATAGAATAAGACTACGATAGCACATACTTTTGTAGCAATTTCAAAAATCACTACCATAGAGTCTACGATAGTGGTTATACAGAACCACTACTATAGACTAGATCTATGGCAGTGGTTATGCTAAACTGCTGCCATAGATCGATTTATAGTAGCAGTTCTTTATAACCATTGCCATAGGTCAAACCTATAGCAACAGTTTTGATTAACCACTGCCATAGGTTTAGTCTATAGTAGCGATTTATTATAACCGCTGCCATAGGTTCGATCTATGATAGTAGTTAATCAACTGTATAGATTCAGACCTATGATGGTGGTTAACTGTAACCATTGCAATAGACTGGACCTATGGCAGTGGTTAAATAGAATCACTGCTATAGGTTCAGTCTATAGCAGCGATTCTGTATAACTGCTACTATATCTTTTTTTCATATTTTTTCTCTAAATATTATGTAATTCTAAATTTAATGCCCATTTTTATCATTCACTATCTTAATAATTATCATTAGAGTGTCATCACAAAATGTCGCCTTGATCTGATAGCCTTAGTTTCATCAATCAGTAAAATTTGATTTCGATGATCATGAATGATGGTGCGATGATCTAATAGATGGAGACCACCGGTGGATCCAAAAATCTGCAATGATGATCTCGATGATATTTATAGCATACTATCAAAGTTCCACTTCAATAGGATATCGTTATCATGATCAATTTAGTATGGAATGATTTCGACCGTTAAATGAGAAACAAGTGATCAAAAGGCCAAACGACGTCCGATTATGAGATAATTTTTTAGTTAAATATTCTTGGCTATAATTTTAATTATTTCTATATGAACAGCTTATGTTAAGCAGATCTAGCAAAAGCATAAGCATAATTATTAAAGAAGTTTAAGAATAGATATCAAGCGACGTATAGTTTTGGATTGTTCTTAGACTCATGGTTTAAGTTTTATGATCACCACTATAAAAATGATTAAAGTAGTAGCCAAAATCATATATTTTAAAAAATTATCTCATAATCGGATGTCATCTGATCCTTCGATCACTTGTTACTTATTTAATGATTGAAATTATCCCATACTAAATTGATTATGATAACGATATTCGATTGAAGTAAAACTTTGATAGTGTAATACAAACGACACCGAGATCATTATTGCAGATTTTTTAGTCCATCGGTAGTCTCCATCTATTAGAACATCGTGTCATCATTCATGATCATCGAAATCAAATTTTATTGATCGATGAAGCTAGGGCTATCAAATCGAGATAATCTTTTGTGATGACACTCTAATGATAATTATTAAAATAATGAACAATGAAGATGAATATTAAATTTTAGAATTATGTAATATTTAAAAAAATAAAAAAAATTTAATTACCAAAATACGATAGTGATTACTGAAAATCATTTTCATAGACCTATGGCAGCGATTTTTGGTAACTACTATTGTAGACCTATGGCAGTGGTTCAAAAACTGCTACCATAGGTTAGGTTATTTTTTTTCAAATTTCACCCTCAAATTCATTTCCTTCGAGCTCTCTCTCTCCCTCCTCTCTACTGCTAGTGAAGCCCCTTCCCTCTCCACCTTCTTCCCTGACTAGCCTAACCGTCGGCTCTGCTACCTCCCTTGCCTGTCCCTTCTTTCCCGGCCAGCTCGGCCATCTCCCTCGTCCGCCCCTTCTTCCCCGATCGTCGACCCTGCCACCTCCCCCTCCTCCTCTGTCTTCCCCGACAGGCTCGTCTGCTAGCTCGGCCACCTCTCCCGCCTGCCCTTTCTTCCCTGGTCGGCCCGACTGTCGACCCTGCCACCTTTCCCTCCTCCTCCTTCTTTCCTAGCTAGCTCATCCGTCGGCTCATCACCTCCCTTGCCTCCCCCTTCTTCCCCGATAGGACCGGCTGCCGACCCCGACCCTTCCCTACTCTCTCTTTCTTTCCCTCCTCTCTTCCCTCAGCCTGATCACCCCCTCCCTGCTCTCTCTCTCTCTCTTCCTTAGCCCGACCCGCCCCTCCCTACTTCTTTAGATCTTTGTCTTGCTCTCTTCCCCTTCTCTCTCTTTCCTTTTTTTCTCTCTTTCCTTTCTCTTCCTTTCTTCTCTCTTTCTCTATCTCTATATCTCTCTCTAGATCTTTCTCTCTCTTTCCTCTTTCTCTTTCTCTCTCTTCTCTCTTTCTCTATCTCTAGATCTTTCTCTCTCTTCCCTTTTTTCTTTCTCTTTCTGTATCTCACTATCTTATGTCTCCCTCATAGGCTACCTCTAGCGCCATCACTGGCGATCCTCGGAGCTCTACGTGACCCCTTCTTCATAGCCGCAGGTATGATTTTTTTAAATTTTTTATAATATTTATTAATTATTTATAATATTTAAAATAAATATTTATAATATTTAAAATTTATTTTAAATATTATAATAATCTATCAGCTATGAGTTGTGTCGGTAGATAAGAGAACTCCTACTAGTTGGTCCTGAATCGTGTCGATGGATTTTATGCTGGACCATGTTGGTAGTTTTAGATCATGTCATGTCGACGATCATGGATGGCCCTAAGCCATGCCAACAGCCTTGGACCATGCCGTGTCGATGATTGTGGATGGCCCTGGGTTGTGCTGGCCGATAAGAAAACCTCCGTTGGTGGGTTCTGGGCTGTGCTGGTCACTAAGAGAATCCTCGCTCCTGTTGATGGGTTCTGAGCTATGCCTGAGGTCGTGGGCCATGCCGGCCGCTAAGAGAATCCTTTGTTAGATTTGTACCCTAGAAGCCAAATTGGCTAAATATTTATAATATACTTCTAAGGATAATTTTATAATTTTGATTACAAATTAATAAAAAGATTATTTTCTATCATAGTATGTATTTAAAGTATCTGTGATACATCCTTTGAGTTAATGGTAATGATAATTTATATTTTTAAGAGTTAAAAATTTAAGATATGAAATTTTATAATTAACTCATAAACTGCTCTCAATCGTAGGATCATCACGAGGATGGTAATCGATCCGAAAGGTTAGTGTATGATTACTTTGTTAGGATAGATGAGTCTTAAGTCTATAGTATGAAGACACCAGAGCGAGAGTACAGATACTCGTTAGAAAATGAGGGCACTGAGCATGACCACCTCGAGTAGTCATAAGAAAATCTACCTTCTCATCGATGACTGGCTCAATACTGCAGCAGTGTGTCTGATTTTTTGCCTGAGGTGCATCAACAGTTCACCTTGAGGGTATTATAGTTTGACTATACCATAACTCGATCTTCTAGCCATTTAAAATTCTGAGGTATATGTTAGCTACAGCATGTTCATTGTAGGAATTGGATTGCACCAATAAGAGATCTATCTACCTTGATAGATAAGAAGTAGCCTAATGATAATCATGAGATTGAGTTCTTAAGCCCATGGCCATGGTAGAGTGAAGATGATAGAAAGAATTTCTATTAAGATTTCATATTGGACTTGAATTAAATGATTAATTCATATGATGGATATTGGGTTTGATGAGTTTACCTTAACACTATTCCGATCGGAGCTCAAGATAGAAGAACTCAATCACACAGGTAGCTACATCGAGAGGTTCATTGTTAGTTCTGATGGATTGCTACCATATACTACTAGGTGTCACTGGTGGATTTTTGGAGTAATTAGAATATTTTTGATGATCGATTATTCTAATTGTATGAATTAGAAAAATTCTGATCTATCAAAAGATGTTTCAATGATGTCGATGATAGAAATTATGACATGTCTCATTACCATACATAACTAAACCTAACTGGATTACACAAATAAAGGTTTGGGTCTGAATGTTATCAACTGAGCTAACCTAGTTTGATTAATTTGGATTAGATCCAATCAGGTTCAAGGTAATCATGCTAGTACACGATTAAGCCTAGCTTTCTCCTTCTATAATCTTTCTGATTCATTGCAATTGAGTCAAATTTGATTTGACTCATTCCTATATCTTGAATGAATTTATTTTTATCTAACTGAAAGTAGTTCATGTTAGATTAATTGTAGAAATTAAATCCATTCCTAGTGTAATTGGACTTGGATCAAAAGTTGACCTAATTAAGAGAATTAAGGATCACCTAATCAGATGCTTCTAGAAAATTATATTAAAATTATTTTGCTCTAATTTCTGGTTATGTGATAGGGCTCAAGTCATACCATGGATGTACCAAATTTTGTAATTTATGGTGGAGTTTTGACTAAATTTTTGATAGAGTTTGATTTGGATCAAACTCTTAAGGGAAGAGTCCTAGGCGCAATGGACTCTTCCTTATCTACTCATGTCGCCCACTTTTTGATTGATTTTTGGCATAAGAATTAGATGAGATCTGGTGCTCTAAGTGGAGAATAATTTCTTGAGTCCCAATGATAAAATAAATAAGTTATTTTGGTCAAATGGGACTCTATGTGGCGTCGGGTTTAAAATCCTTTCTCACGCCATTTTGTGGGTATCGCATGAAAATATTTTCCACACCCAAGTTGTTGTCACCCATACCATATCCCATGCCCTCTTTGATCCTCTCTCTCTCCCTCTTCTACATGCTAAAGGTTGGGCACAAATTAGAGAAGAAGGTTTAAGATTTTTGGCACAAGATTCAGGTTCTATGCGATGGTGTTCATGAGACGGACGGGCTATCTTCAAAAATTATTTTGAAGGACTTATAGATTAGATTCAAATTTAATCTTTTGAAAAAAGATTTGCAAGAAGAAGACGTTCAGATCCTATCTAAGTGGATATTGGTAGAGGCTAGGCACGTGTGTGGCTCCTTCCAGAACCTTGGAAAGGATTTGGAACATCATAGGGTAATTAGAGTAGCCAATCAAGTACTTAAAATTTAATTTAATTTAATTTAATTTTTAATTTTTAATATTAGATTATCATAATCAGATTTAAGAACATTTATATCTAATCAGATTGTAAAAATTTTTGTAGAAAAATCTACCTCAAATCTGATCAGATCTGGACGATCTTACAATGAAAAATCAGATTTTTCTTCAATTGATATCAAAGAGCCAAGTTAGCAGTTCTTCAGATCTATTTTAGATCTAATTTAATTTTTATTTATGATTTAATATTAAAAAATTTTAGATGTCACATTAAATGTGATTAGATTTGTAATCAAAAAATTAAAAATTATAAGATTTAGATCTATAATGTATGAGATGCATGACTAGACTAGTAATAGAATAGTTCTACGTGTAGTCTAATATAATCATATTGTTAATTTATTTAAATATAATTTTAAATCTATTTTATTTTTATTTTTTTGATATTATAATTATTGTAACTAGATCTAAAAAATAGAAAATAGAGTTTTTAGTTTTTAATTTTTAATTTATTCATATGAGATATGAAAGATGCATGCTTAGACTAGTTATAGAATAGCTCTATAAAATATCTAGAATAGTTTTATTTTGATATAATCAAATTTAAAATTTTATTTTTTAGATTTAATATATAATATATCAGATCTGAAAGCATGCATGGTTGATTGAGTTATGATACATGAGATGTATGCAAGGCATATATAAGTTAGATCTTTGATTGTATATGTGATATATGATTTAGATCTAACTTATTTTATTTTAATATATATATATATAATTAAGGCATTCTCCTTGGCCGTCTGATCATAAGAATAAAGTAGGATTTAAAGATCCTCTCCTCCCATTCGATGGGATGTTCTTATAATGTGTAGGGGTGTTGCACGTTCGTCCTTAATCAGAAATCAAAACTTATTTTCTATAAAATTTTGGATCCTAAAATCTTAGGATTTTGTTACATGTTTTATTCATGAATCAAAACTAAATTAAGAATTAAGGTTATGAAATAAATTAGATCTAAAATTATGAATTTTCAGATCTAAGACATCTTCAAAAAATTGGGTTCGAGCTTAGATAGCTCAATTAGGTCTAGCGGTTGATCAAATCAGATTAAGAGTTGGTTAGGTAGGATCAAAAAAAGCTTAGAATTGACCAGCCTAATAGGATTAAGTCTGGGTCAAGATTGAATCACATTAAGATGTGACTCGATCAAGTCAAGATCTAATTTGACTCCACGATTCAAGCCTGGATTGTAGGTTAATCCGATTGATTCTAATTCGATAATTTGATGTCTAAGATATGTTTGATAGATATGATCGACTAATTTTTAATTGGAAGCTACTCGACCTGAATGCATTCTTGTCGAGTTAATGGCGTATCCCTTCCACCGATCTCACTTACCTGGCCATTTATGTTAATCTAGTTTTGATTTGAGGTGGCTAACAATTCGAGCCAACCTATGCTATAAGGTTAGTCATAATTATTATGACTAAGTCAAGTCAAGTTTAAAGAGACCTAAATTAAATCTTTCTAAGAAAATATTAAGTTTGAGGTCTTCCACTATTGTAGATGTACGAGCCCTTCTCGGGATTGATTATTCTCGACTAGATATAGTGGTTCAGTTGCATCGAAAACATGCAACCATGTCTATTAGGCATTGGATGCTATAGGTTGGAGGATGGTTTGGGCTTAATATTCTAGATACGATGAGAGATCCAATCAAGAATTCAATTCACGCAAATGGTGGATCTGACTTAACTAAGGAGTAGAGCAATATTTCAGGAATGGTGAGCTTCATGAATTAGAGATCAGGTTTGGATGCACCATGATTAGAGAATCATTGGATAAGAGTTGTCCACTCATCGGTTGACTCATCACCAATAATTATTAGATGAGGTGGTGAGTCAGTCGGTGGGACCGCACCATCCACTAAAAGTCTATAATCATGGAGATTTTTGCATCTCTGCTAAGGGAGTATAGGGATCCGAGTAAATAGTGGGAGCTTAATTTGTTTAAAAATAAAAACTCTAAACAAATTAGTTAAAGCTAATTATAAAATCGAACTAAAAACTTTGACTCTCTATAGAAAAATATCTGCATCCAATTCACTAGCACGTATCCTGGACACCCATAGACTGACCAGACCCAACCACAAGGATTGGCTCCAAAACTTCAAAATAGTTTTGGGTTCTAAGAAGTTGACTCATGTGTTGGAACAGGATCCTCCTACTTTACCAACCCATCCATCCACTGATTAGAAAGCATCTCTAAAAAAATGGATGGATGAAGATAACAAAGCTAGGTATTACACATTGGGCTCGATGTCTGATGAGCTCTAGTACCAACATGAAGACATTAAGACTAGTTGTCAAATGTTGGTTCATCTATAAGAGTTATTTGGTGAACAAAGTCATGCAGCCAAATATTAAGTCACTAAGAGACTTTTTAAGGCTTAGATGCGTGATGGACAGTCGGTCCAAGATCATTATTTGATGATGATCAAGAACTTAGAAGAGCTTGAGAAGTTAGGTGTCAAGTTAGATCAGGATCTATAGATTGATATAATTCTACAATCTTTGATTGATGCGCATGGGCAGTTCATCAAGAACTACCATATGCATAAACTGCAAAATACCTTGGCTGAACTTATGGACATGCTGGTTACTACTGAGCTCTCTATGAAAGATTTAAAGAGCTCAGTGCTTGCTGTGGAGCGGACTTCTTCCAAGAGAAAGTCTTTTGGGAAGAAGAAGACTGCAAAAAAGTAGATGGAAGGTGGGAAGAAGAAGAAGGCAAAGCCGAAGAAAAAAATCGCTGTCAAAGAAAAATATTTCTATTGCAACACAGATGGCCACTGAAAGTGGAACTACCCTTTTTACCTAGCCAGCCTGAAGAACAAGAAGGAGGCAGGTTCTTCTGGATGTATGCTCGTTATAGAATCTAACCTTATGATTTCTTTTTCATCCAATTGGGTGCTCGACTCTGGTTCTAGTGCTCACTTGTGCACTTCTATGCAAGATCTTGAGGATAGCAGGAGGCTAAGGGATGGTGAGATGATCCTTTGTGTCGAAAATGGAGCAAGAGTTGCTGCTATGGCTGTGAAAACCTATCCTCTTTAACTACCATCAGGATTAGATTTAGTTCTTAGAGATTATTTTTATGTGCCTGCAGCAAGCAGAAATTTAATTTCTATTTCATATTTAGCACAAGAAGGCTATATAATTAGTTTTCTTAAAGATCATTATAATATTCTTTATGAAAGAAATAAAATTATAAGTTGTTTTCTTATAAATGGTCTCTATCAGTTACATATTGATGTTTTTGTTTTAAATATTGAGCAAAACGTAAATGCCATAGGATCAAAGCGACCTAGGGATAGTCTAAATAATAGGTATCTTTGGCACCTTAGGCTAGGTCATATAGCTGAAGATAGGATTAACAAATTGGAGAAATTCTGGCTATTAAGTTTGTTGACTTTTGAGTCATATCTAATTTATGAATCATGCCTTCATGGTAAAATAACCAAGCTTCCTTTTGTAGGATATAGAAAATGGGCCACAGACCTACTTACCCTAACACATACTAATGTCTATGGCCCATTTGATGTTCCGATCAGAGGCAATTATATCTACTTCATCACATTTATCGATGATCTATCTCGATATGGGTATATGTATTTGATGCGACTTAAGTCTAAAATCTTTAAAAAGTTCAAGAAATTCAGACTCGAAGTAGAAAAATAAATAGAAAAATCTATTAAGGTTCTTCGAATAAATCGAGGAGAAGAATATCTTAGTCGAAAATTTTTAGACTATCTTAAGGATAATAGCATAGTCTCACAATGGACTCCACCTGAAATACCTCAACTCAATGGAATTTCAAAATGAAGAAATCAGATTCTATTAGATATGATCCTATCCATGATGAGTTTGACGGACCTTCTTGAGTTTCTTTGGGGACATAGTCTAATGATCGCTATATATTTATTGAATAGGGTTTTTTCTAAAATCATTCCTACGACACCATATGAGATATGGCATGGTAAGAAATCAAGTTTGAGTCATCTCAAAATTTGGGTTTGTCTGGCTCATGTCAAGAGACAATAGGCAGACAAATTAGAGTCTAGATGCTTGAGAGCTTAGTTTATTAGATATCTTAAAGAGTCATTAGAATATTATTTCTATCTCTTAGAAGACCATAATGTGATTGTGAGTCGACACGCCATCTTCCTTGAAAAATAGTTTATTTAAGATGGTGGCATCGAAATATAGATTAGGCTCGAGATGAAAGTCTTCCAAGAGCCATGAGCTAAGAAACTCAGTTAGATTGAGCCAACCTAGACACTACCTCCTTTATCTTGTAGATCAAGTAGAATTTTTCATCCTCCTAAAAGGTACTTAGGTACTATCTCAAAGAATGTAGAGAAAATGTTCCTCACAGGAAATGGGGTTCATGGTGATGATCCCAAAACCTAAGACTAGACGATATCAGATATCGACTCAAAGAAATAGTTAAAGACAATGAAGTCAGAGATTGACTCAATGCGTTCAAACCAAGTTTGGACCTTGGTAGATCCACCTGAAGGTATAGTACCTATTGATTGTAAATGGATGTTCAAGAGAAAGATAAGTATCGATAAAAATGTAGAGACATTCAAAGCAAGGCTCATAGCGAAAAGGTATAGTCAGCGCGAAGGCATTGACTATCAAGATACTTTTTTGCCAGTAGCCATGCTCAAATCCATCCGCACACTGCTTGCTATTGTAGTCTATTTTGATTACGAAATATAGCAGATGGACGTGAAAATGGCATTCTTAAATAGATATCTTAAGGAAGATATCTATATGGAACAACCGCTAGGTTTCACGTCCAACAATAGTCCCCCACTCTCGAGTTCGAAATTCGAAGGAAGGAGTACAAAAAAGGTGATTGCCAAAGTCCTTTTTTGATCTCTACACCCATTGAGGTCGAAGCTCGGAGGAGATCTCATCTTCCATCAGGGTTGAAGGAGATCTCATCTGCTATTGAGATCGAAGCTTCTGGAAGCTTGAAAGAGATCTTATCTCCAGTTGAGTTTGAAGGAGATCTCATCTCCTGTTGACGTTGACATTGACATCGAAACTCGCAGGAGATCTTATCTCTAGCCGAGGTTGAAGGAGATCTTATCTTTTGTTGATGTTGAAGTTCGAAGAAGATCTTATCTCCAGTCGAGGTTGAAGGAGATCTTATCTTTTATTGGTGTAGACGTTGAAGCTCGAATGAGATCTTATCTCCAGTCGAGGTTGAAGAAGATCTTATCTCCTATTGATGTAGACGTTGAAGCTCAGGAGAGATCTTATCTTCAGTCGAGATTGAAGGAGATCTTATCTCCTATTGATGTTGAAGCTCGGAGGAGATCTTATCTCTAGCCAAGGTTGAAGAAGATCTTATCTCCTATTGGCGCAGACGTTGAAGCTCGAGAGAGATCTTATCTCTAGCCAAGGTTGAAGGAGATCTTATCTCCTATTGACGTAGATGTTGAAGCTCGAGGGAGATCTTATCTCCAGATGAGGTTTGAAGGAGATCTTATCTCCTATTGGCATCAACATTGAAGCTCAGAGGAGATCTTATCTCCAACCGAGGTTGAAGAAGATCTTATCTCCTATTGATGGGTTAGAGCTCGGGAGAGATCTTATCTCCAATGAGGTTGAAGGAGATCTTATCTCCTATTGAAGGATTGGAGCTCGGAGGAGATCTTATCTCCAACCAAGGTTAAAGGAGATCTTATCTCCTATTGACATAGACGTTGAAGCTTGGGAAAGATCTTATCTCCAACCAAGGTTGAAGGAGATCTTATCTCCTATTGATGTTGAAGCTTGGGGGAGATCTTATTTTCAGTCGAGGTTGAAGAAGATCTTATCTCCTATTGGCATAGACGTTGAAGCTCGAGGGAGATCTTATCTTCAGTAGAGGTTGAAGAAGATCTTATCTTCTATTGACGTAGACGTTGAAGCTCGAGGGAGATCTTATCTCCAGCAGAGGTTGAAGAAGATCTTATCTCCTATTAGCATCAACGTTGAAGCTCGGTGGAGATCTTATCTCCAGCCAAGGTTGAAGGAGATCTCATCTCCTGTTGACATTGACATTGAAGCTCGGAGGAGATCTTATCTCCAGCTGAGGTTGAAGAAGATCTTATCTCCTGTTGAAGAGTTAGAGCTCGGGGGAGATTTTATCTCCAGCTAAGGTTGAAGGAAATCTTATCTCTTATTGAAGGATTGGAGCTTAGGGGAGATCTTATCTCCAGTCGAGGTTGAAGGAGATCTTATCTCCTATTGACGTAGACATTGAAGCTCGGGAGAGATTTTATCTCCATTCGAGGTTGAAGGAGATCTTATCTCCTATCGATGTTGAAGCTTGGGGGAGATATTATCTCCAGCCAAGGTTGAAGGAGATCTTATCTTCTGTTGGCATAGATGTTGAAGCTCAGGGGAGATCTTATCTCCAGCCAAGGTTGAAGGAGATCTTATCTCTTATTGATGTAGACCTTGAAGCTCGGGGGAGATCTTATCTCTAGCCAAGGTTAAAGGAGATCTTATCTCCTATTGGCATCGATATTGAAGCTCGGGGGAGATCTTATCTTCAGCCTAGGTTGAAGGAGATCTTATCTCTTGTTGACGTTGAAGCTCGAGGAAGATCATATCTTCAGTCGAGGTTGAAGGACATCTTATCTCCTATTGGCATGGACGTTAAAGTTCGGAAGAGATCTTATCTCCAGCCGAGGTTGAAGGAGATCTTATCTCCTATTGATGTTGAAGCTCGGGAAAGATCTTATCTCCAGCCGAGGTTGAAGGAGATCTTATCTCCTATTGGCATGGATGTTGAAGCTCGGGCGAGATCTTATCTTCAGCTGAGGTTGAAGGAGATCTTATCTTCTATTGACATAGACGTTGAAGCTCAGAGGAGATCTTATCTCCAACCGAGGTTAAAGGAGATCTTATCTCCAGTTGATGTTGAAGCTCAGGAGAGATCTTATCTCCAGTCAAGGTTGAAGGAGATCTTATCTCTTGTTGACGTTGACGTTGAAGCTCGGAGGAGATCTTATCTCCAACCGAGGTTGAAGGACTTTGACTTGCTCATGTTAGGATGAGGTTCTCCTCCTATTCCTAACATGGCCACTATTGATTGCTTCTTCCCTATCATCACATAGTTTTTGCATCAAAAATAATAATATTGAAATGGAGGATTTTATTGAAGGAAAATTATTGATAGTACATCCTCAGATTTTCTGAATTTCAAGGTCGTCGGTGCATTGTTCCTCCAAGCTCCTTCAGGTGATAAGCTCCAGACCAGATGACCTCCTCTATTTCATATGGGTCTTCCTAATTTGGGGCAAGCTTCTCCTTCCTCTGAGGCCGAGAGATGGTGGCTCGCCGATGAAGGGAAATCCTGATTTTTCGGTCAAGGTTCGTTCAGATCTGATCAGATCAAGAGATATATTTCAAATTTTTTTCTCTTTGATCTGTATCAAATCTAGAATGTTTTAGATCTGATTCTTATTATTTTAATAAGTAAAATAAAATAAAGATAAATTAAATCAAATTTAATTTACCTAATTTGGGTAATTTAATTACCCGTTGATGATCCTGTATGCAGCGGAAGGTTTTGGATCTAGCCATGCAAGCGCCTGGCCTCTATCGGTATCCACTCAGACTGGATCTAGAGATCCTCTTCTTCTCTATCATGCCTCCAAAATTAGATCTGGATCTGATCTGGAGGATCTTCAAAACTCCTTTTGAAGATCAGCAGTCATCCTTTGCAGCAACACAGCCTTCTAGCTTTCAATCGCCTTTCTTTGATCTGGATTGCACCAACCAAGGTCCAAAACTCCTTTTGGACGTGGAGAGGAGAGGGAGAAGGTGAGTTTGGCATGGAGGAAGAAGGGAGAGGCAGCCTTGGGGCATGGGGTTTCTCAAACTTAATCTGAGTTGGGCACAGGGTCTTATTTATAGACTATCTGTGATCCAACTTCTCTTCTTCCCAACCAATCACAACTCTTTGTGAAATCAGATCTAAATCTGATTGGTAGGAATAGAGTCGCCTGGATTTCTCCTTAGAGGGTGCCTAAGACTAGTTAAAGTTGGTTCTTAGAGAACTCTAATTGGAATCCAAAAAGGAGATGGAGTCCTTGTCCAACAAGGACTCCTAGGCACCTCCAACTTGGGCACATGCCAAGGGTGGCGTGCGCCCTCTTTCTTGCCAGGTTCTGGTAGGGGGACAAGCCCCCACCAGCTCTCCAATAGGTGCATGACATGTGGTCAAAAGTCAAAGTGTCAATGGTCAACATTTGATCAGTCAAAGGTAGACTTTTGACCAAAGTCAAAGAACAAGAAATGGCAGATGACCAAAAATGGCAGGTAATGTCTTACAAAATAAGACAACCTTTTCTGACTTGGACAACCTCCAGTCAGACCATATGAAGGCCTCTGATTGAGCACAAACTCCTTTGGCTCAGTTAGGACAACTAATTTATGATAGCAAAAGAAGAACGTTAGGTTCAATCGAGTGCTAGCACGATTTCCTTGAACCTAATTGAATCTCATTCAGATCAATTAAACTAGACCAGATCAATTGATGATCACCAGATTCAAACCCTTGTTTGTGCGACCCAGTTAGGTTCAATTCTGTATGGTAATGGGATATGTCATGATCTCTATCATCGACATCATCGAAACTCCTTTCGATGGATCAGAACTCTTCTGATTCGAACAGCTAGAATGATCGATCATCTAAATCATTCTAATTGCTCCCAAAATCCATCGATGACACCTAGCAGTATATGGTGGCAACCCATCAGAGCTGAATGTGAACCTCTTGGTACAACTACCTATGTGATTAAGTTCTTCTATCTTGAGCTTCGATCAGATTAGGGTTAAGGTAAACTCGTCAAACCCTAGTCTCTGTCATATGATGTAATCATTCGATTCGAGTCCAATGTGAAAATCTAAATAGAAACTCTTTCTATTATTTCACTCTGCCATGGCCATAGACTTCTGGATTTGATTCTTATGACATCATAGGGCTGCTCCTCTACCACCGAGGTAGATGATTCCATCTTGATGCCATCCAGTTCCTACAATGAACATGCTATAGCCAACATACACCTCAAAGTTCCATATGGCTAGGAGACCGAGTAATGGTGTAGTCAAACTATAACACCCTCAAGGTGAACTACCAATGCACCTCAGGTCAAAGAACCAGACACACTACTGCAGCATCGAGTCAGTCATTGACGAGAAGGTAGACTCCCTAATGACTACTCGAGGTGGTCACGCTCAGTGCCCTCGTTCTCTAACGAGTACCTATACTCTCGCTCCGATGTTTCCACACCATAGACTCAAGACTCATCTACTAAAGAGAAGCGATTGTACACCAATCTTTCGAATCAATCACCATCCTCATGATGGTCCTATGGTCAGAAGCATTTTATGAGTTAACAATGATTATTCATGTCTTAAATTTTCAACTCTTGAAAATATGAATTATCATTACCATTAACTCAAAAGATGTATCATAGACACTAAATACACATATGTGATAAAAAATAACCCATTTTATTCATTATAGTCAAAATTATAATTTTGCCCCTAGAAGTGTATTATAAGTGTCAGCCAATTCTGGCTTCTAGGGCACATATATCTAACAATCTCCCACTTGTCCTAAAGCCAATTGGCTACAAGTCTAAGTTCCATCTTCTCAAGGTGGGCTTCGATCCTCTATTGGCCCAACGGCTTTGTAAGTAAGTCTGCCACATTATCTGTGGAGTTGACTCTCTTGACCTCAACATAACCCTTCTCGAGGTAATCGCAGATGAGGTGGTATCGCCGCTCAATATGCTTGGATTTCTGGTGAGACCTCAGCTCCTTAGCAAGGGCTATGGCGCCATTGTTGTCGCAGTATAGAGGAATGGATTTGATGGCATTACTCCGATTTCTACAGCAAACTTCTTGTACCAGAATGCTTCCTTCGCAGCCTCTGATACAGCGATATATTCTGCTTCCATAGTGGAATCTGCTATTACCATTTGCTTGGAACTCTTCCAGCTGACAGCACCACCATTGCACACAAACAGACTCTTAGATTTCGACTTTCGATCATCTATATCGGACATGAAATCCGAGTCTGTGTATCCCTGAACTTGGAGTTCTCCATTACCAAAGACCAACATCATATCCTTAGTTCTTCTCAAGTACTTAAGGATACATTTCACAGAAGTCCAATGTTCTTCACTCGAATTTGACTGATATCTGCTTGTGACACTCACAGCATGTGCTATATCAGGTCGTGTATATAGCATGGCATACATGAGACTCCCTATTGTAGAAGCATAAGGGATCTTGCTCATGCATTCTATTTCCTCAGGTGTGCTGGGGCACATCTTCTCAGAAAGATGAATACCATGTCTGAAGGGTATTAATCCCCTCTTAGAGTTTTCCATACTAAACCTCTTTAGTACTTTCTCTATGTACATCTTCTGTGAAAGTCCCAGCATCCTATTCGGTCTATCCCTATAGACCTTAATTCCTAGAATAAAGGATGCTTCGCCTAGGTCTTTCATGGAGAATTCCTTGGACAACCATAATTTGACTATTGTCATCATGGGAACATCATTCCCAATAAGGAGGATGTCATCCACATACAGTATGAGGAAGATAATAGCACTCCTACTGACCCTTTTGAAAACACACGGTTCCTCTTCATTTTTGATGAAACCAAACGTTTTGATCACATCATTGAAACGAGTGTTCCAGCTCCGAGTTGCTTGCTTAAGTCCATATATGGATCTTTGCAGCTTGCAAACCTTGTGATCAGTATCACTGGATGTGAAACCTAGCGACTGTTCCATATAGATATCTTCCTCAAGATATCCGTTTAAGAACGCCGTTTTCACATCCATTTGCCATATTTCATAATCGAAATAAGATGCAACGGCAAGCAATGTGCGGATGGATTTTAGCATAGCCACTGGGGAAAAGATATCCTGATAGTCAATGCCTTCGCGTTGACTATAACCTTTTGCCACTAGTCTAGCCTTGAATGTCTCCACATTCTCATCTGCACCAATATTTCTCTTGAAGATCAATTTACACCCAATAGGTACTATACCTTCTGGTGGATCTACCAAGGTCCAGACTTGGTTTGAGTGCATCAAGTCAATTTCTGACTGCATTGCCTCTAGCCATTTCTTGGAGTCGATATCTGATATTGCCTCGTTGTAGGTTTTGGGATCATCACCACGAGCACCATTACCTATGAGGAACATTTTCTCTACTTCCTCTGAAATAATACCTAAGTATCTCTCAGGGGGACGGGAAACTCTTTCCGATCTACGAGGTAGAGGAGGTAGTGTTCTTATTGGCTCAACCTGATTTGATTCCAATTGGTCCTTAGCTTATTGTACTTATGAGACTTTCTCATCAAGCTTAATCTGCTTTTCAATGCCGCTATCTTGAATAAACTATTTTTCAAGAAAGATGGTATGTCGACTCACAATCACATTGTGGTCTTCTGGAATGTAGAAATAGTATCCTAATGACTCTTTAGGATATCCTATGAATCGAGCTCTAAAGGACCTAAACCCTAACTTGTCCGCTTGTTGTCTTTTGACATGAGCCAGACAACCCCAAATTCTGAGATGACTCAGGCTTGATTTCTTACCATGCCATATCTCATATGGTGTGGTAGGAACGGTTTTAGAGGGAATCCTATTCGGTAGATAAATTAATGTTAACAATGAGTGTCCCTAAAGAAAATTAGGGAGGTCTGTGAAGCTCATCATGGATCAAACCATATCTAATAGGGTCCGATTTCTCCATTCTAAAACCCCATTGAGTTGAGGTGTTCCTGGTGGAGTCCATTGAGAGACTAT
>QRFJ01000280.1:1619534-1747694 GCA_006176705.1 Cocos nucifera | reverse complement strand
AACTTTGCCATGGCCCATGGACTCTGAACTGATTTCTCTGATCGATCATAGGGACTGTCCTTTCTAAACCACCGAGGTAAATAGCTTCTGATCTTGATGCGCCATTTCTACAATGAACAATGATATAGCACATACACCCTCAGGTTTGTGGTCGAATGGCTAGGAGACCGAAGTAATGTTGTAAGTAATACATATAACAATCCTCAAGAAAACTTGTCATGCATTCCAGATCAAAGAATACAAAACCACACTTACTACAGCATCGATTCATCATTCGAACGAGAAGTTGACTTCCCTTAAGACTACTCGAGATTGGTCACGCTCAGTGCCCTTCTCATAGACGAGAGTGCTGAACTCTCACTCTTGGTTTCCACAACCATAGACTCAATACTCATTTTACTAAAGAAAATCGATTGTACACCAACCTTCCAGATTCACAATACCATCCTCGGAATCCTATCGTCGGAGCACTTATGAGTTAATAATGAATTATTCATGTTCTTTAAAATGTTTAACGTCTTGAAAATATGAATTATCTTACCATTAACTCAAAAGGATGTATCACAGACACTAAAAATACACCTATGTGATAGAAAATTAAATGTACTCATTTATTGATATT
Organism: Cocos nucifera; assembly: GCA_006176705.1. Taxonomy (NCBI): domain Eukaryota; kingdom Viridiplantae; phylum Streptophyta; class Magnoliopsida; order Arecales; family Arecaceae; genus Cocos; species Cocos nucifera. The sequence goes on along the minus strand of QRFJ01000280.1, from coordinate 1,747,072 downwards.
AGTCAAAAATTAATTAATTTTTCCTCTAGAACTGTATTACAAGTGTCAAGTAATTTCTGGCTTCTAGGGCACTCATGATCTAACAATTCTCCACTGTCCTCAAAGCCTATATTTGCTATAATTCTAAGTTTACCTCATCTTCTCAGGATGGGCTTCATCCTTCTGTTGGCCAACCGGCTGTAAGTGTTCTGTCACATTATCTAATGGATGACATCTCTGACCTCACATAAATCCTCTCGAGGTAACGACGAATGAGGTGGCTTCGACCGCTAATATGCTTGATTTTTTGATGAGACCTTTGCTCTCTACGCCCACACCCCCTGTCGCCATTATGATCACAGTATAGATGAATGTCATCTAGATGCATTACTCCGAATTTTTGCAACAAAACTTTGTATACCAGAATTTTCCAATTCGCAGCCTCTGATGCAGCATTATTTCTTCTTCCATGTGGTATCTACTATATTATGTTTGCTTAGCTCTTCAGCTGACAACACCACTCATTGCACACTAACAAATTCTCTCGAATGTTGACATTTCAATCATCTACATCGACATGAAATACCTATTCTGTGTTATCCCTGGACCTGAGTTCTCCGTTTACCAAAGATCATCATCATTCATATCCTTAGTTCTTCTCACAGTATTAAGGGATTACATTTCACAGAGAGTCCAATGTTCTTAACCGAGATTTGACTTATAGCTGCTGTTGACACTCACAACATGGCTATATCAGGTCGGTAACATAGATGCATACATGGGCCCACTATGCAGACAAGCAGTAAGGACTCTGATCAATCGTTCTATTTCTAGGTGTTGCTAGGCGCACACTTCTGCTATGAAAGATGAATGACCATAGTCTGAAGGTCTTAATCCCGCTAGAGTTTTTATCACTAAAACCATCTTTAGTACTTCCTCAGGTAACATCTTTGCTGAATAGTCCTAGAATACCACTTACGGCTATCCTATAGACCTTTGAATCCTATAATAAAAATGTTCACCTAGTCTTTTAGGAGAATTCTTTGCAACACCAAATTTGGAGACTGTTGCATCATCATGGAATATCATTTACAATAGAGAGATGTCATCCACGTACAATACTTTAAGAAGACACAGTGCTCCCACGGACCTTTATTGAATAATACCATGTTCTCTTCATTTTGTATGAAATCAAAAATATTTTGATCTCTCTCTTGTAATCCGTCCTATCAATTTATTGAAATGAGTGTTCCAGCCCTGAGTTCTTGGCTTAAGTCCCGTATAAGTCACCTTCAGGCAGCTTTGCAAAACCTTATGCTCGAGATCACAGAATGTGAAACACCTAGCGGCTGTTCCAGAGAAAATTATTCCGTACCTCCTGTCACAACGTAATGACATGTGTTTCGCAGGCTTACGCCATTTAGCCAACTATCCTCTCATAGTTAGATTCAAGTTTAGAGCTAATGACTGGGACACCGTGTCACGTTTATCGACTTTCCTTTTGGAAGCGCTGCATTTTCAAGACACTTACCTCAGTTGTGGAGATCTAAAAGATTTATTTTTATGTTTTTAGCAAACCTAGACATTCACGTGCCTTCGCGTTGACTATAACCTTTTGCCACTAGTCTAGCCTTGAATGTCTCCACATTTCCATCTGCACCAATCTTTCTCTTGAAGATCCATTTACACCCAATAGGTACTATACCTTCTGGTGGATCTACCAAGGTCCAGACTTGGTTTGAGTGCATCGAGTCAATTTCTGACTGCATTGCCTCTAGCCATTTCTCGGAGTCGATATCTGATATCGCCTCGTTGTAGGTTTTGGGATCATCACCATGAGCACCATTACCTACGAGGAACATTTTCTCTACGTCCTCTGAAATAATACCTAAGTATCTTTCAGGGGGATGGAAAACTCTTTCCGATCTACGAGGTGGAGGAGGTAGTGTTCTTATTGGCTCAACCTGATTTGGTTCCAATTGGTCCTTAGCTCGTTGTACTTGTGAGACTTTCTCATCAAGCTTAATCTGCTTTCCAATGCCGCTATCTTGAATAAACTATTTTTCAAGAAAGATGGCATGTCGACTCACAATCACATTGTGGTCTTCTGGAATGTAGAAATAGTATCCTAATGACTCTTTAGGATATCCTATGAATCGAGCTCTAAAGGACCTAAACTCTAACTTGTCCGCTTGTTGTCTTTTGACATGAGCCGGACAACCCCAAATTCTGAGATGACTCAGACTTGGTTTCTTACCGTGCCATATCTCATACGGTGTGGTAGGAACGGTTTTAGAGGGAACCCTATTCAGTAGATAAATTGAAGTTAACAATGAGTGTCCCCAAAGAAAATCAGGGAGGTCTGTGAAGCTCATCATGGATCGAACCATATCCAATAGGAGTCCGATTTCTCCATTCTGAAATCCCGTTGAGTTGAGGTGTTCCTGGTGGAGTCCATTGAGAGACTATGCCATTTTTCCTTGAGATAGTCTAGGAATTTCCCGGCTAAGGTATTCACCTCCTCGATCTGATCGAAGAACCTTAATGGGTTTTTTCAGTTTGTTTTTCTACTTCATGTCTGAATTCTTTGAACTTTTCAAAAGCTTCAGACTTGTGTCTCATAAGATACACATACCCATACCTAGACAGATCATCGGATAAAGGTAATGAAGTAGACAAAATTGCCTCTAGCCGGCACATCAAATGGGCCGCACACATCAGTATGTACTAGGGCAAGGAGATCTGTGGCCCTCTCCCCATGTCCAACAAAAGGGAGTTTAGTCATTTTGCCTTGAAGACAAGATTCACAAGTTGGATATGACTCGAAAGTCAATGGACTCAATAGCCCATTTTTCTCCAATTTGTTGATCCTATCTTCTGCTATATGACCTAATCTCAGGTGCCATAGATATCTATCGTTTGGACTATCCCTAGGTCGTTTGGCATTCACGTTTTGCTCGATAGTTAGAACAGGTACATCAATATGTAGCTGATAAAGACCATTAATAAGGAAACCATTTGCAATTTTATTTCTTTCATAAAGAATGTTACAATGGTCCTTAAAGAAGGTAATCACATAGCCTTCTTAGTGCTAAGCATGAAACAGAAATCAAATTCCTGCTAGCTGCAGGCACATAATAACAGTCTTTCAAAACTAAGTCTAAACCAGATGGTAATCGAAGAGGGTATGTTTCCCACGGCTACTGCAGCAACTCTTGCTCCATTACCGATGCGTAGGATCATGTCTCCATCCCTCAGCCTCCTGCTATCCTCAAGACCCTGCATGGAAGTGCACAGATGAGCACTAGAACCAGAGTCAAGCACCCAACTGGATGCAGAAGAAACCATAAGGTTAGACTCAATAACGAGCATACCTCCAGAAGGACCTTCCTTCTTGTTCTTCAGGGTGGCCAGGTAAGTAGGGCAGTTCCGCTTCCAATGGCCGTCGCTGTTGCAATGGAAACACTTTTCCTTTGACATCGGCCTTTCATCTTCGGCTCTGCCTTCTTCTTCTTTGCTCCTTCCACCTTCTGCTTTTTCGCAGACTTCTTTTTCTTTCCATAAGACTTTCTTTTGGAAGAAGTCCATTCCATAGCAAGAACTGAGCCTTTAGAACCTTTCATAGAAAGCTCAGCGGTGACCAGCATATTCATTAATTCGGCCAAGGAATTTTGAAGTTTATGCATGTGGTAATTCATGATGAATTGCCCATATGCATCAGTCAAGGATTGCAGAATAATATCATTCTGCAGATCCAAGTCTAACTTCACACCGAGCTTCTCAAGCTCTTCCATGTCCTTGATCATTCATCAGACAGTGATCTTGGACTGACTGCCCATCACGCATCTTAGCCTTAAAAAGTCATTTCGTGACTTGATACTTGGCTGCGCGACTCTGTTCACCAAACATCTCCTGCAGGTGAGCCAACATTTGGCGAGCAGTCCCGATATCTTCATGTTGGCGCTGGAGCTCATCAGACATCGAGCCCAACATGTAATATCTGGCCTTATTATCTTCGTCTATCCATTTTTTCAGAGATGCTCTCTCTGTTCAGTGGATGGACGGGCTGGTAAGGTGGGAGGGTCCTGGTCCAATACATGGGTTAACTTCTCGAAACCCAAAATAATTTTGTAGTTCCTGAGCCAATCTTTATAATTGGGTCCGGTCAGTCTATGTGTGTCCAGGATACGTGCCAATGGGTTGGACGCAGACATTTTTCTGTAGAGAGTCAAAGATTCTAGTTAGATACTGTAATTATGACTTGACCAATTTATTTAGAGATTTTATTTTTAAACAAATTAGCTTCCACTATTTTCTCGGATCCCTACACTCCCTCTGTAGAGATGCAAAAATCTCCATGATTAATGATTTCTAGTGGGTGGTGCGGTCTCACCAACTGACTCATCACCTCACCTAACAGTTATTGGTGATGGGTTAGCCAATGAGTGAACAACTCTTGTTCAATGATTCTCTAATCATGGTGCACCCAAACTTGGTCTCTAATTCATGAATCTCACCGTATCCAAAATATTGATCCACTCCTTAGTTAAGTCAGACCCACCATTTGCATAGACTGGATTCCTAATTGAGTCTCTCACCGTATCCAAAATATTGAGCCCAACTCATCCTCCAGCCCATAGCATCCAATGCCTAATAGACATGGTTGCATCTTTTCGGTGCAACTGAGCCACTGTATCCAGCCGAGAACAATCAACCCCGGGAAGGGCCCGCACATCTACAATGGTGGAAGACCTCAGACTTAATCTTTTCTTAGGGAGAATTGATTCAGGTCTCATTAAACTAGACTTTGTCATAGTCATAACAATTATGACTAACCTAGTGGCATGGGTTAGCTCGGATTATTGACCACCTCAGATCAGAACTGTGTCAACAGATATGGCCAGGTAAGTGAGACCGGTGGAAGGAATATGCCATTAACTCGTACAAGAATGCATTCAGGTCGAGTAGCTTCCAATTAAAAATCAGTCGGTCGTATGTGCCAAACTTACCTTAGACACCAAATTGTTGAGCCAGAACCAATTGGGTTAGCCTACAATCCAGACTCTAACCTCTGAGCCTAATTAGGTCTTGCTTGATCGTGACTCGATCTTGACCCAGACTTAATCCTATTAGGCTGGTCAATTTAAGCATTGTTGATCCCATCTAACCAACTCTTGATTCGGTTTGATCAACCGCTTAGACCTAATTGAGCTACCCAAGCCCGAACCCAGTATTATGAATATGTCTTAGATCTGAAATTCTCAATTTTAGACCTAATTAATATTTCCATAATCTTAATTTTTAATTAAGTAGGGTTCATAAACAAAATATGCACAATAAATCCTAGGGTTTCAGGATCTAGGGATTTTGCAGAAAGTAAGTTTTGGATTTCTGATTAAGGACGAACACGCAGCACCCCTACACATCATAAGAACACCCCATCGAATGGGAAGGAGAGGGCCTTTAAACCCTTCTTCATTCTTATGACCGGACGGCCAAGAGGAACGCCTTAATCAGGAACATGCAATACTACAAAATAGTTTTAGATCTATATCATATATCTCATATACAAATTAGATCTAATCATGGCATATTTTGCATACATCTCATGTATCGAATCATGCATATTTTTCAGATCTAAATTATCTCATAATAATCTAAAAAATTAGATTTAAATTGATCTAATCAAAATAAATTCTAATCTAGACAATTATGTAGAACTATTCTACAACTAGTCTAGACATGCATCAATCATATCTCATATGATGTTTAAAATTAAATAATTTTTATTTGCTATTTTTTAGATGTTATTATAACCATTATAATATCAAAAAATAGTAAATAAATAGATCTAAAATATGATTTAATCAAATTAAATTGAAAACATGCAAGACTATTCTATAGAACTATTCTATTTTAGAACTAGTCATGCATATTTTCTAATCTTAGATCCAAATCATTTAATTTTAATTTTTTCTGATTTTCAGATCTGATCACATCTCATGTGACATCTAAAATTATTTATTTTTTAATTAAAATAAATTTAAAATTAGATCTAAATACTTTTAGAACCTTGGCTCTGATACCAGTTGAAGGAAAATCCTGATTTTTTCGGACCAGGTTCGTTCAGATCTGATCAGATCAAGAGATATATTTTAAAAAATTTTTTTTTTTTTAATCTAGATTAGATCTAAGATATTTTAAGATCTAATTTTTATTATTTTAATAATTAAAATAAAATTAGATAAATTAAATCAAATTTAATTTACCTTGAAGTGGGTAATCCTATTACCCGTTGATGATCCTGTAAGCAGCGGAAGGTTCTGGATCTAGCCACGCAAGTGCCTGGCCTCTACCGGTATCCACTCAGGCTGGATCTGGAGATCCTCTTCTTCTCTATCACATCTCCAAAAATTAGATCTGGATCTGATCTGGAGGATCTTCAAAACTCCTTTTGAAGATCAGCAGTCGTCCTTTGCAGCAGCGCAGCCTTCTAGCTTTCAGTCGCCTTTCTTCTGATCTGGATCGCACCAACCAAGGTCCAAAACTCCTTTTGGACGTGGAGAGGAGAGGGAGAAGGTGGTTTGGCATGGAGGAAAGAGGGGAGAGGCAGCCTTGGGGCATGGGAATGATTCCTTTTTTTCAATCTTAATTTGAGTTGGGCGCAGGGTCTTATTTATAGACTATCTGTGATCCAACTCCTCTTCTTCCCAACCAATCACAACCCTTTGTGAAATCAGATCTAAATCTGATTGATGGAAATAGAGTCCCCTGGATTCCTCCTTAGAGGGTGCCTAAGACCAGTCAAAGTTGGTTCTTAGGAGAACTCTAATTGGAATCCAAAAAGGAGATGGAGTCCCTGTCCAACAGGGACTCCTGGGCGCCTCCAACTTGGGCACACGCCAAGGGTGGAGGGTTGGCGTGCGCCCTCTTCCTTGCTAGGTTCTGGCAGGGGGACAGGCCCCCACCAGCTCTCCAATAGGTGCATGACATGTGGTCAAAAGTCAAAGTGTCAATGGTCAACATTTGACCAGTCAAAGGTAGACTTTTGACCAAAGTCAAAGAACAAGAAATGGCAGGTGACCAAAAATGGCAGGTAATGTCTTACAAAATAAGACAACCTTTTCTGACTTGGACAACCTCCAGTCAGACCATATGAAGGCCTCTGATTGAGCACAAACTCCTTTGGCTCAGTCAGGACAACTTATTTATGATAGTAAAAGAAGAACGTTAGGTTCAATCGAGTGCTAGCACGATTTTCCTTGAACCTAATTGAATCTCATTCAGATCAATTGAACTAGATCAGTTCAATTGATGATCACCAGATTCAAACCCTTGTTTGTGTGACCCAGTTAGGTTCAGTTCTGTATGGTAATGGGATATGTCATGATCTCTATCATCGACATCATCGAAACTCCTTTCGATGGATCAGAACTCTTCTGATTCGAACAGCTAGAATGATCGATCATCTAAATCATTCTAATTGCTCCCAAAATCCACCAGTGACACCTAGCAGTATATGGTGGCAACCCATCAGAGCTGAATGCGAACCTCTTGGTGCAGCTACCTGTGTGATTAAGTTCTTCTATCTTGAGCCCCGATCAGATTAGGGTTAAGGTGAACTCGTCAAACCCTAGTCTTCTGTCATATGATGTAATCATTCGATTCGAGTCCAATGTGAAAATCTAAATAGAAACTCTTTCTATTATTTCACTCTGCCATGGCCATGGACTTCTGGACTTGATTCTCATGATCATCATAGGGCTGCTCCTCTACCACCGAGGTAGATAGATTCCATCTTGATGCAATCCAGTTCCTACAATGAACATGCTATAGCCAACATACACCTCAGGGTTCCATATGGCTAGGAGATCGAGTAATGGTGTAGTCAAACTATAACACCCTCAAGGTGAACTGCCGATGCATCTCAGGTCAAAGAACCAGACACACTACTACAGCATCGAGTCAGTCATTGACGAGAAGGTAGACTCCCTAATGACTACTCGAGATGGTCACGCTCAGTGCCCTCATTCTCTAACGAGTACCTGTACTCTCGCTCCGATGTCTTCACACCGTAGACTCAAGACTCATCTACTAAAGAAAAATGATTGTACACCAATCTTTCAGATCAATCACCATCCTCGTGATGATCCTATGGTCGAGAGCATTTTATGAGTTAATAATGATTATTCATGTCTTAAATTTTCAACTCTTGAAAATATGAATTATCATTATCATTAACTCAAAGGATGTATCACAGACACTAAATACACATATGTGATAGAAAATAACCCATTTTATTGATATTAGTCAAAATTATAATTTTGCCCCTAGAAGTGTATTACAAGTGTCAGCCAATTCTCGCTTCTAGGGTACATATATCTAACAATACATTTCTTGACTCACTCAAATATCTTTATTTGATCTAACTGGAGCTTGTCTAGGTCAGAAAGGGTTGTCTTAATTTATGAGATAAATTTGAGACAACACCTGCCATTTTTCATCATCTGCTAATTTTTGTCTTTGACTTTGGTCAAACGTTGATCTTTAACACTTAGACATCTGCCCATATGTCATATACCTATAGGAGAGTAGATAAGGGCTTGTCCCCTTGCTAAAAATTGGAAAGAAGGGGGCGCACGCCTAGGGAGGCATGCGCCCATGGATAGGGATGACTGGAGTCCCATACGGATGGGACTCCATGTTGCTTCTAGGATTCTACTTAGGTGGCACCAACCTATAGACTTTGATCAATCTTAGGCACCATCTAAGGATGAATTAAGGGAGCTCTCATCTGATTGGATCAGATAATGTCATTCCATCAATCAGATTTAGATCTGATTGCACGAAGCAACGTGATTGGCCGGGATGATGCGGCACTGCATGGCGCAGCAGGGTCTATATAAACCCTATCTGCGCCCAACTTTTATAGAGTTCTCTCTTAGCCCATTCCCCAAGGCTGCCCCTCTCCCTCCTCCATGCCATCTTTTGATTCTCTCTCTCCTCTCCACGTCCAAGGAAATTTGGGCTCCAGTTTGGTGCGATCCAAGCAAGAGAAAGGTGATGAGAAAGGAAGAAGGCAGCACTGCTGTAGAGATGACTGCAGATCTTCGAAAGGAGTTTTGAAGATCCTCTAAATCAGATCCATATCTGATATTTGGAGAGGTGATTAAGAAGGAGAAGATCTTCAGATCCAGTCCGATGGATATCGGTAGAGGCCAGACGCTTGCATGGCTAGATCCAGAATCTCAGGCAATCAGCAGGATCATCAAAAGATAATCTGATTACCCAACATCAAAGTATAAAATTAAATCAAATTTAATTTATTTTTATTTTTTATTTATTAGATCTATAAAATTAGATCTAAAACATCTTATATCTGATCTGGATATATGAAAAAAAATTTTGAAATATTTTTCTTGATCTGATCAAATCTGAATGAACCTGATCCAAAAAATCAAAATTTTTCCTTTAGTAGGGTGGCGGGGAGGGCGGCTAAGGATGGCGGAAAGGAGGGGTGGAGGGTGGGGGTGCCGGGTGGGGGGTGGCGGGGAGGGCGGCAGGAGATGGTGGGGCGGGGGTGGTAGGGTGGCGGAGAGGGACGGCTGGGGATGGGGGGGAAGGAGGGGAGGTCGGGGAGGGTGGGGGGGCTGGGTGGGGGGTGGTGGGTGGCTGGGAGGAGCGACCGGGGATGGAGGGAAGGAGGGCCGACCGGGGGAGGGTAGGGGGTGGCGAGGAGGGGTGGTTGGGGGGTGGGAGGGCCGGCTGGGGTGTGGCAAGGTGGCGGGGAGGGGCGGCCGGGGATGGGGGGAGGAGGGGCAGCTGGGTAGAGGGTGGAGGGGTTGGATGGGGGGTGGCGGGAGGAGCGACCGGGGATGGGGGGAAGGAGGTGCGGCCGAGGGAGGGTAGGGGGTGGGGGGTCGGGTGGGGGTGGCGGGAAGGGGCGGCCGGGGATGGAGGGTCGGAGGGGGAGGGGGAAGGAGGGGCAGCATCGATCGAGGGAAAAGGAGGGGCAGTGCCGATCGAGGGAGAAGAAGCCTCACTGGCGATGAAAAGGAGGGGGAGAGATAGAGAGAGATCGAGCACACACGAAAGGAAAGTAGGAAAATTTTGAACATTTTTAACTTAACCTATGACTGCGGTTATCGAATTGCTGCCATAGATCTATGGTAGTAGTTATCCAAAATCACTGCCATAGATCTATGGTAGTGGTTCTATAACCGCTGCTGTAGATCTATAGCAGCGATTTTTGATAACCGCTGTCGTAGACTGAAAATAATTTTTTTTTATTTTTTTAAATATTATATAATTTTAAAATTTAATATCTATCTTCATCATTCATTATCTAAATAAGTATCATTAGAGTGTCATCGCAAAAGATCGTCTCGATCCGATGGCCCTAACTTCATCGATTAGAAAAATTTGATTTCGACGATTACGAACGATGATGCGATGATCTAATAGATGAAGATCTCTGATGGATTCGAAAACTTGCAACGATAATCTCAATGATGTTCATAGCATACTATCAAAGTTTTACTTTAATTGAATATCATTATCATAATCAATTTAGTATATAATGATTTCGACCGTTAATTTAGAAACAAACGATCAAAGGGTTAAACAATATCTGATTATGAGATAATTTTTTAGTTAAATAATATTTATTATAATTTTAATATTTTATACAATAATGATAGTAAAATTTAAATTATTTTTATATAAATTATTTATATTAAGCAGATATTGCAAAAGCACGAGCATAACAATCAGTAAAGTTTCAGAATGATTATCCGAAGATGTATAGTTTTAGATCGTTCTTCATCTCACGAGTTGAATTTTATAATCACCATCATAAAAAATGATTAAAGTAGTAGCCAAGATCATTTATAAAAAAATTATCTCATAATCGGATACCATTTGATCCTTTGATCACTCATTTATCATTTAACAGCCGAAACTAATCTATACTAAATTGACCAAGATAATGATATCCGATTGAAGTAAAACTTTTATAGTACACTACAAACATCATCGAGATCATCGTTGCAGATTTTTAGATCTATTGAAGGTCTCCATCTATCAGATCATCGTATCATCGTTAGTGGTCGTCGAAATCGAATTTTTCTGATTGAAGAAGCTAGGGCCATCGGATCAAGGCGATCTTTTATGACGACACTCTAATGATAATTATTTAGATAATGAATGATGAAGATGGACATTAAATTTTAAAATTATATAATATTTAAAAAAAAATATATATGATGGTGGTTACAATTAACCGCTACCATAAATAAGCTTAGCAGCAATTTCTACTAACCACTGCTATAGGTCCGACTTATGATACCGATTTTACTAACGTACCTATAGCAGCGGTTACAATGAACCGCTGCTATAGATCAATCTATGGCAGTAGTTTTTGGTAATCACTGCTATAGGTCTGATCTACAGTAGCAATTTTCGTTAACCGCTATTATGTCGGATCTATGGCAGCGGTTATAATAACCGCTGCCATAGGTCCGATCTATAGCAGCAATTAACAAAAATCAATACCGTAGGATCTATGGTAGTGGTTTCGAAAACCGCTATAATAGTATGCGCTACCATAGACCATTTTTGTAGTAGTGGAAGAGATAAGGAGTCTTCTTGAATTTTGAATTTAAGAGAATTGGTTGAAACAAGTTCAACCAAACCTATCCTTATCCTTCCATGCATCGACTCCTATTTAAAATAGGATTTTTTGGACGTGCGCAGGGGAGATGCCTGAGAATGCATGGGGATACGTGAGGTTTTGTGAAGGATTTTTGTAAGATACAAATCAAAGAAGATGCTTCCCTTTTGGCATGAGATTTTACAAAAAGAGAAAAGTGTCAAGGTCATTATGGGTGTGTGCTGAAACTTTAGAGTTGGGACTCTAAATTTTAGGTGGAGAGTTTTGAGTACTATGAGTGCCGGATCTTTATCGATTTTCTACCACCACCTCATCATCCTCCATAGAGTCTTCTGATCTTCTGGAGTGTCCGAAAGTTCGAGAGTAGTTCATCAATTGGATCGATGAAGGTCAGCTGTCGAAGGCCTTGGAGAGGAACTAGTACTCTAGAGGGGCTGATCAGGATCAAGAGCTCTATGTAGACTCATCATAGAGACTAAATATGTGTGCGGCTGCAGTGCGATGGGAGAACATCTTTTAGTGGATCCAAATTGCGATGTTCATCTATCCATGCATAAGTACTATGTTCTGAACGTAGATCGATCAGCAAATATGATTTGCTTATTGAAAGAATTTTATTTTTCTAATGCGTATTAACAAGTCAAAGATCTTGAGTAGGATTTTATGATTAGATCATTGTATGCATAAAATTAACTTTAGATTAATTTTGCTTTCTCTATTGTTAATTTTCAAAAATATTTCAAAAAGCATGCCCTAAACCTTGCTAGTTTTTTCTTTAGATGGTATCAAAGCCAGGTTGCTCGACATGCTTAATATCTAAATTAGAAAGATTTAATGTATAACACAATGATCGCATAGACTATAGGTTATCCTGTTATAAGATTTATCCTTTACAGTAGAGAGGTTGTCTTATTAGTACATTATGATCTATAACTTTGATCATAAAAATTTTAGATATGATTAAATAAATTTTTATGATATATTTTGAATTAATTTTAATCTAAATTTTAATATGAATTTATATTTAGTTTAGATTTAAATATTTCATGATTTTTATGTAATGTACATAGGTTTAGATTAAATCTAAACAGAATCTTGAAAAGGTTCTATTCGCTGGTCGAGTCGGCTCTTTCAGAAACCAAGCTAGCTCGACCAGCGTGCCAGCCTGAAATGGTCTGCAGCCTTCTATTCGGGCCGACTTGGTTAGGAACCAGATTGGCTTGGCTTCTGTTCGGACCGACTCGGATGGGATTCGAGCCAGCTCGATGAAAAGTTGGTCTTATGGGCTTTTGCTCGAGCCGGCTGTCTAAGGAATCGAGCTAGCTCGGCTCCTACTTGGACCAGCTCAGATAGGATTTGAGCCAGCTCGACTGAGAAGTAGGCTGAAACTTTTTGCTGGCTGTTTTTAATTAAATAAACCTACAACTAGTGCTTGTTTGTGAAATAAGTCAATCCATTTTTAAAATGGGTCGACCTATTTAGTGAAACAGTGATAGTTTGTAAAGAACCTTTCAAAAACTAAAAATTATTTTTGAAATATCAAACCCCAATCCATTAGTCAAAAATTTAATTAAAAGAATTAAGTATTATCTAGTAAGGTCTAGAATTATGAATTAAAGTTCCTAAGATAGATCCATAATACTGTTGGTTAAAGGGTTAGATGAATTAGGTCCATAATTGGGTTAGACCTAAGGTTAGTTAAAGAATAGATTAATCTAGAGTAGTTGATCAAATCTAACCAATTATTGACTTAAATTAGGTCAAGGACATTCTAGACTCAACTTCAATAGTTGTAGTTGAATAAGTTCATGTCTTTAACGAGATCAAGATGGACTTAATTTATGGCTAAACGGTCTAGCCTATAATTACTAGGTTGATCTGATTAAACCTAATTAACTGATTGGTGTCTAAGATAAGTCTAGCAATTTTGATTAGAGATTTTTAATTGAGAGTTACTTGTATGGATTCAATCTTTGATGAGTTAATGGTATATCCCTTCTACTGATCTCACTTATCTGACTGACATGGTTGTTAGAATTTGATTGGATCACTTGGTGATTCGGACTAACCCATGTCACTAAGAATTAGTTTGACTGATTTCAATTAGTAAGACTGAATTAGGTGCCCATGGATCTAAATTGATCCTAGTCCTAACCTATTGACTTGGTGAAGTCAGTGAAAGGATTTGACTTTATGAAGTCAGTGGAAGAAATATGATCCATGTCCTTTATATCTTAAATCATAAGTAAAATAAATTTTCTAAATTATTAGATCCTTAAAATGGCTAAATTATGGGGATAACCGAGTCATAGCCTCCCATTAAGGTGAATAGTAATGAGTCCAATTTTCTGAATGGATATTAGAGATCCTAAAACCTGGTGTTCATTTGGATGTTGAAATTACTATACATCATATGATGATTAAGTCGCACTCTCTTAATGGTGATCAGGTTAGCTAGAGCTATCCTCGGACCTGGTTATCATTGATTTGATGCACCGAAGTCAATCATATTAATGGTTGGACCTAACCAGACATTTTCAATGAAGACCAAAGCCTACTGATTTGGCATCTAGGGCAAAATCTAAATACTAAAAATTATTTAAAAAAATAATTGGTTATGAACCTACCTGTAAATGCATACTGATTAACCAGAGCCTAACTCGGGCCCATCTATAGTCTATGTGGATTTCAGTGCCCACTAAAAAATTAGTGTAATTTCTTGAATTGGAGGTAGAGACTACCAATTTGTTTAAAAATAGTGGAAGGACCTTTAGACTAAAGTCCAAGTTTTTAGGGATAATTAATTCAAGTATAAATAAGATTTCATATTTTCATTTCAGATAAATAGAATGGCTAGTGTAAGTCCGCTCCATTCACCATTGGATAGTGATAAGCATTTAGGACCTGAGAATGAGAAGTCTAGTGTTGACCCTAATCAGGTAGACTCAAAGAGGAATGGTCCTCTTGACCCTAATAGGCTGAACAGAAGAAATCAGCAAGTGTTGCTAGTCAAAGCTGTTATATGATAACACCTTGCAATTTCACTGTGTGATCCATCTACCTGAGTATTAGATGTCGAAAGTCCAATTGACATATGCAATTCATTGCATAGACTTTAAATTGATAGAAAGTTTGAGAATAACGATAGGATCCTTAATGTTGGGGATATAAGTAAAGTTTTAGTTCTAGCATTGAGAACTCTTGAGCTATTTTTCAAAAATAATAATGTTATTTTTAGTGATTATCACTATTATCCATCTTTTATGATGAACATAATATCTATTGAGCTTTTGGTCCACGATGGTCATTGTTTGTTAATAAAAAAAATTATTGTGATATCATTATGAATGGTGTTACAGTAATGCAAGGATAATTAAGAAATGATATTTATATTTTATCACAGCCTATTAGTATAATATACACGTCAAACAAATATCCAAAACTAGATCATATCTCCGATGCCTATGTTTGGCACTGTAGGCTCGATCATGTAAACAAGAATAGGATCAATAGGTTAGTCAAGGAGCATATCCTTAACATCGATGATTGTGAATCATTGACTACCTATGAGTCTTGCCTTCTTAGTAAGATGATAAAATCATCTTGTACTGGAAAGGATGAACAGGCCAATGAGCTTCTGGATCTAGTATATACTGATGTATGTAAACCTATGAGCACATGTGCTAGAGGTGGGTACAATCTATCTAGGTATGGGTATGTCTATCTTATGAAAAGTAAATTCGATTCATTTGAAATGTTCAAACGATATCGAAATGAGATAGAAATATAACTTGAAAAAAGTATTAAAATTCTTCGGTCAGACCAAGGAGGTGAATATCTTTTCAATGAATTTTTAACATATCTAGGAGAGAATGAGATTCTCGCACAATAGATCTCTCTTGAAATACCATAGTATAATGGTGTGTCAGAAAGGAGGAATCGAATCTTGTTGGACATAGTTTGGTCCATGATGGAATTTATGAGTCTGTCGATTTTCTTTTGGGGTTATGTATTAGAGACTGCATGTTATATTTTGAATGCTATTCTGAGCAAGTTTATTGCAAAAACTCCATATGAGATATGGACTGGATGTAAGCCGATATTCTCTCACTTTAGGTTTGGGGATGTTCGACTTATGTAAAACATTTACAGGCAGAAAAGCTTGAACCTAGGTTCGATAAATATTTGTTTATACGATACCCCAAGAAAACTAGGAGTTATTACTTCTATGTTGCTGAAGGGCAAAAGATGTTCGTCAGCAATAGGACAGTCTTTTCAGAAAAAAAATTTCTTATGGAAGGAATATCTGCCTCTAATGTTGAGCTTGGTGAAGTTCGATAGGTAAAAAAACTGATACATTCTAGTAAACCTATAGAACTATATTTGATAAGATCAAACCTAGAGCCCATTGTAGATGCACCCTTAAGGAGATCTGGTAGAGTATCGCGTAAACCAGATAGATACTACAGTTTCTTGGTCCGGAACAGCAATCCTATTGAACTCGATGAGAATAATGAGGATCCGATCTTCTACAGTAGAGGTCTAACTCTGATAAGTGGTTGAAGCTATGAAGTCCGAAATAAAGTCCATGAAGGTCAATAGTATATGGATATTGGTTGATCCACCTGAAGGAATAAAATTTATTGGGTGTAAGTGAATTTTCAAAAGAAAATGAGGTGCAGATAGAAAGATGAAGATCTATAAAATTTGTTTGATTGCCAAGAGATATCGTCAGTGTTATGGTATTATTATGATGAGAAATTTTCTCCAGTGTTAATGCTCAAGTCCACTCGAATTATTCTTGCGATAGCAGCATACCTAGATTATGAAATTTGGCAAATAGATGTGAAGATAGCTTTTCTTAATGGAGAGCTGGACGAAAAGGTGTATATGATATGGCCTGAGAGTTTTACATCTACAGATGAGTCCAAGATATGTAAGTTTCAGAAATCCATCTATGGATTGAAGCAGACATCTCGAAGTTGGAACATGCATTTTGATAAAATGATCAGAACGTCTGGCTTCGTTAAAAATGGAGAAGAATCCTGCATGTATAAATGGGCTAATAGTTTTGTAGTCATATTTCTTATTTTGTATGTGGATGATATTTTCTTAATCGAAAATGACATCCTTATATTACAAGAATAAAGGTTTGGCTGTCATCGCAATTCTCCATAAAGAACTTGGGAGAAGCATCCTACATCCTAGGGATAAAGATCTATAGGGATAGATTTAAAAAATTGCTTGGATTGTCCCAGTTCATGTACATTGATACCATGCTGAAGAGGTTCAGCATGAAAAATTTCAAGAAAGGTTATCTCCTGATAGACCATGAAATTTTTCTCTCGAAGAGGGATTGTCCAACAACTCCTCAAGAGAGAGACCATATGAGTAGAATACCATATGCTTCAACAGTGAGTTCTATTATGTATGCCATGATGTATATGAGATCAAACATGGCATACTCATTAGGAGTAGTGAGCAGATACCAATAAGATCCAAGTGAGAATCATTGGAAGGTTACGAAAACAATCTTGAAGTATTTGAAAAATACCAAAGATCAATGGCTCATCTATGGAGATACTGACTTAAAATTTATGGGATACACTGATTCTAATTTTCAATCAGATCACGATGATAGTAAGAGTGTGTCAGGTTATGTGTTTATCTTGAACGAAGGAGCAGCATACCTAGATTATGAAATTTGGCAAATAGATGTGAAGATAGCTTTTCTTAATGGAGAGCTGGACGAAAAGGTGTATATGATATGGTCTGAGAGTTTCACATCTACAGATGAGTCCAAGATATGCAAGTTTCAGAAATCCATCTATGGATTGAAGCAGACATCTCGAAGTTGGAACATGCATTTTGATAAGATGATCAGAACGTATGGCTTCATTAAGAATGGAGAAGAATCCTGCATGTATAAATTGGCTAATAGTTTTGTAGTCATATTTCTTATTTTGTATGTGGATGATATTTTCTTAATCGAAAATGACATCCTTACATTACAGGAATAAAGGTTTGGCTGTCATCGCAATTCTCCATAAAGAACTTGGGAGAAGCATCCTACATCCTAGGGATAAAGATCTATAGGGATAGATTTAAAAAATTGCTTGGATTGTCCCAGTTCATGTACATTGATACCATGCTGAAGAGGTTCAGCATGAAAAATTTCAAGAAAGGTTATCTCCCGATAGACCATGAAATTTTTCTCTCGAAGAAGGATTGTCCAACAACTCCTCAAGAGAGAGACCATATGAGTAGAATACCATATGCTTCAACAGTGAGTTCTATTATGTATGCCATGATGTATATGAGATCAAACATGGCATACTCATTAGGAGTAGTGAGCAGATACCAATAAGATCCAAGTGAGAATCATTGGAAGGTTACGAAAACAATCTTGAAGTATTTGAAAAATATCAAAGATCAATGGCTCATCTATGGAGATACTGACTTAAAATTTATGGGATACACTGATTCTAGTTTTCAATCAGATCACGATGATAGTAAGAGTGGGTCAGGTTATGTTTTTATCCTGAACGAAGGAGCAGCATACCTAGATTATGAAATTTGGCAAATAGATGTGAAGATAGCTTTTCTTAATAGAGAGCTGGACGAAAAGATGTATATGATATGGCCTGAGAGTTTCACATCTACAGATGAGTCTAAGATATGCAAGCTTCAGAAATCCATCTATGGATTGAAGCAGACATCTCGAAGTTGGAACATGCATTTTGATAAGATGATCAGAACGTATGGC
The DNA here is from genome assembly GCA_006176705.1 of Cocos nucifera. Taxonomy (NCBI): domain Eukaryota; kingdom Viridiplantae; phylum Streptophyta; class Magnoliopsida; order Arecales; family Arecaceae; genus Cocos; species Cocos nucifera. The sequence goes on along the minus strand of QRFJ01000280.1, from coordinate 1,728,656 downwards.
TTCGTTAAGAATGGAGAAGAATCCTGCATGTATAAATGGTCTAATAGTTTTGTAGTCATATTTCTTATTTTGTATGTGGATGATATTTTCTTAATCGAAAATGATATCCTTACATTACAGGAATAAAGGTTTGGCTGTCATCGCAATTCTCCATAAAGAACTTGGGAGAAGCATCCTACATCCTAGGGATAAAGATCTATAGGGATAGATTTAAAAAATTGCTTGGATTGTCCCAGTTCATGTACATTGATACCATGCTGAAGAGGTTCAGCATGAAAAATTTCAAGAAAGGTTATCTCCCGATAGACCATGAAATTTTTCTCTCGAAGAGGGATTGTCCAACAACTCCTCAAGAGAGAGACCATATGAGTAGAATACCATATGCTTCAACAGTGAGTTCTATTATGTATGCCATGATGTATATGAGATCAAACATGGCATACTCATTAGGAGTAGTGAGCAGATACCAATAAGATCCAAGTGAGAATCATTGGAAGGTTACGAAAACAATCTTGAAGTATTTGAAAAATACCAAAGATCAATGGCTCATCTATGGAGATACTGACTTAAAATTTATGGGATACACTGATTCTAGTTTTCAATCAGATCACGATGATAGTAAGAGTGTGTCAGATTATGTGTTTATCCTGAACGAAGGAGCAGCATACCTAGATTATGAAATTTGGCAAATAGATGTGAAGATAGCTTTTCTTAATGGAGAGCTGGACGAAAAGGTGTATATGATATGGCCTGAGAGTTTCACATCTACAGATGAGTCCAAGATATGCAAGCTTCAAAAATCCATCTATGGATTGAAGTAGACATCTCGAAGTTGGAACATGTATTTTGATAAGATGATCAGAACGTATGGCTTCGTTAAGAATGGAGAAGAATCCTGCATGTATAAATGGGCTAATAGTTTTGTAGTCATATTTTTTGTTTTGTAGGTAGATGATATTTTCTTAATCGAAAATGACATCCTTACATTACAGGGAATAAAGGTTTGGCTGTCATCGCAATTCTCCATAAAGAACTTGGGAGAAGCATCCTACATCTTAGGGATAAAGATCTATAGGGATAGATTTAAAAAATTACTTGGATTGTCCCAGTTCATGTACATTGATACCATGCTGAAGAGATTTAGCATGAAAAATTTCAAGAAAGGCTATCTCCCGATAGGCCATAAAATTTTTTTCTTGAAGAGAGATTGTCCAACAACTCCTCAAGAGAGAGACCATATGAGTAGAATATCATATGCTTCAACAATGAGTTCTATTATGTATGCCATGATGTATACGAGATCAAACATGGCATACTCATTATGAGTAGTGAGCAGATACCAATAAGATCCAAGTGAGAATCATTGGAAGGTTATGAAAACAATCTTGAAGTATTTGAAAAATACCAAAGATCAGTGGCTCATCTATGGAGATACTAACTTAAAATTTATGGGATACACTGATTCTAGTTTTCAATCAGATCACGATGATAGTAAGAGTGTGTCAGGTTATGTGTTTATCCTGAACGAAGGAGCAGTCTGCTGGAAAAGTTTTAGGCAGCACACTATGATCGATTCTATGTGCAAAATGGAGTATGTCATGACATCTGATGCTACGAATGAAGCTGTGTGGCTGTGGAAGTTCATCGACGAGCAGGGAGTGGCACCTTCCTTGGATGGTCCGATTTTGCTTTGCTGTGATAGCACTAGAGCCATAGTTCAAGAGAAGGAGCTGAAGGCACATCAGCGCACTAAACAAATTCTGCATTGCTACCATCTTATACGTGAAATCATAAAGCGAGGTAACGTCGAGCTTCATAAGATCATCGGAAAGAAGAATGTGGCCGACCCATTTACTAAAGTTCTCAAAATTAAAAAGTTCAATAATCATAAATAGAAGATGGGTATTTGTCTTTAGTCTAAGTGGGAGTTGTTGAGAAATGTATCCTAAAATCAATCATCTAGGTTGTAGATGGTTGAGTTAAATATAATTTGTACTTAAATTTTAATTGAATAAAATTATTATTTTGGTAATTTTATCACTTTATGCATCTTCTTATAATGAACTCTCTATGATGAAATTCTTAGGATTATTTGGACTCGACAAAGGAGAATTTATCGTTTAGTCCTTAAACTGATCGCGACCAAATGATTCATTGTTACCTAAGACGACAACATTAATCAAGAGTAAATCATTATGTGCCATAAGTGTTGGTTGTCCTCTTAACTAAGAAGCATGGTGATGCTGTTATGGCATGCAGGTGAAATATTGGGATACATTTCACTGATTGTGATTCAACTATGGAGCTCTCTTCTGCCAAGAGTTGCTCACGAAGGATATGGGTAAACGTGTTTCTTAGATTAGAGATCACCATGGTGACTTACAAGTAACTCACTGTACTTAGGTATCGAATTATCTGAATTTCTAATTTAGTGATGATAGGCTACTGGATGCAGTCAAGTACTTGGCTTGTCAGTACATGAGTCAAGATGGGATTGACCCCTCCAAGTGTTGGAGCAAGTGCATCATTGTATTTTAATTTAGCAAATCCTCTATCGGGATAGTCCATATAATGGATGCTGAATTTTGAAATATAATGTAGACGAATTTTTAGGATTGGTAGTTAATCCTAGATCATCTTATGAGCATCATGGTCAAGAGGATGAATTATACAGTAACCATATGCCATAGGTTCGTCAATATTGCATTGTGACTTTTCAACCTATCCGAACGTCGGGTATCATTGCTAGATGGTTACATCGATTGATATAAAAAATTAATTTCTGTGCTATCGGCTTAGGATTTGAACCTATGGGGTCACAGACAATAGGAGTTCCTACCTAATCTGATGGTTGATTGAGAGTCCCACTAGATTCGAACTCGATTATTTATTAAAGGATTAATTAGAAATTAGATTGCCGACTAGCTCAATTTGATTGAAAAACGAGGAATTGATCAAGTTAAATTAAATTTGATTCAATTTAGTTGACCTAATCAGATCATGTGATAATCTAATCGCTTAGGAAGATGGACCCTGATTTGATCAGAGGTTGGACTCAATTAATTTCTAATTTGATTAGGAATTAACTAAGTTGAGTTAAGCCTAATTTGGTTAGATTTGACTTAGTCTAATTGGTCAAGACAAATTAGTTTGGTTGAAACCAATTTGGTCCAATTCAAAGCTTGTTTGAATTCTTCCTATGCATTGACTTTTGACCCATTCTCCTTCTCGACGCACATTGAGAATATGCATGGGATTTCTCCATGCCAAAATTAGAATTTACGCCCTCTATCTTTCTACTTTTGACCTGGTCCAAGAAGTTGGATTAGGATGAATCACTTGAATTTTGAATTCAAGTGTGTTGGAGGTTGAAGTTAGTTCAAGCTCCCATACTCCACACCATTCTTCTTTTCTCATCAATATTTTTTCATTGGCGTGCGTACATAGAGGAAAAGTCTTTCTACATGTTAAACAATATGATGGGCGATGGAAAGAGATAAGGAGTCCTCTTGAATTTTGAATTCAAGAGAATTGGTTGAAATAAGTTCAACCAAACCTATCCTTATCCTCCAATGCATTGACTCCTATTAGAAAATAGGATTTTTTGGGCGTGCGCAAGAGAGATGCCTGGTAATGCGTGGGGGTACGTGAGGTTTTGTGAGGAATTTCTGTAAGATAGAAATTAGAGAAGATGCTTCTCTTTTGAAATGACGTTTTTCGAAAAGAGAAAAGTGTCAAGGTCATTATGGGTGTGTGTTAAAACTTTAGAGTTGGGACTCTAAATTTTAGGTGGAGAGTTTTGAGTGCTGTGAGTGCCAGATCTCCATTGGTTTTCCACCACCACCATCTCGTTATACTCCATAGAGTCTTCTGATCTTCTGGACTGTCCAAAAATTCGAGAGCAGTTCGATGATTAGATCGACAAAGGTCGACTGTCGAAGGTCCCGGAGAGAAGCTAGCACTCCAGAGGGGCTAATCAGGATCAGAGGCTCCATGTGGACTCACCATAGAGGCTGGACATATGTGCAGCTACAGCGTGATGGAAGAGCGTCTTTTGGTGGATCCAGATTATGGTGTTCATTTATCCGCTCATAGGTACTATGTTCTGAACATAGATCGATCTATAAATATGATTTGCTGATCGAAAGTATTTTATTTTTTTAATACATATTAACATGTCAAAGATCTTGAGTAGGATTTTATGATTAAATCATTGCATGCATAGAATTAACTTTAGATTAATTCTACTTTTGTTGTTGTTAATTTTTGAAAAAGTTTCGAAAGGCATGCCCTAAACCCTGCTAATTTTTCTTCAATACGACCATAAAAAAAAAGTCATGATCAAAATTTTGACAACATCCAATCTCACAAGATAAATTGACAACAATAAGCTATTATAGAATGTCATCGAATGTCATATAATTTTTAGGCTGTCATATGATACTTTTCAAATATATTTTTTGATATTATTATGACATGTTATGTCAAAATGATAATATTTTAGATTAAATAATGATATCGTATTGTTGAAACACCTTCAAAAGATGTTATTTAAAAAAGTTATGTTTCTTGTGTTAAAATTATGATATTTATGATTAAAATTATGATTTTTTTATATAAAATTCTTTTGGATGGAAGTTTTAGACATTATTATGACATCCTGTGTCAATATTAAGATATTTTATGTAAAAATTATGATATCCTATAGTAAAACTAACTTCTGAATATATTTTTTGATATTATTATGATATTCTATATCAAAATAAGAATATTTTAGATAAAATTATGATATTATATTATTAAAATACATCCGATAGATATTCTTTAAAAAAATTATGACATACTGTATCAAAATTATGATATTTAATATTAAAATTATAATTTTTTATGCAAAATTTTTTTAGATGAAAGTTTTAGATATTATTATGACATCCTGTATCAATATTATGATATTTCATATAAAAATTATGACATTCTATAGTAAAATTAACTTTTGAATATATCTTTTGATATTATTATGATATTCTATATCAAAATAAGGATATTTTAGATGAAATTATGACATCGTATTATCAAAATATATCTGAAAGACGTTCTTTAAAAAATTATGACATCCTATGTCAAAATTAGTTCATTTATGCTTTAAATTATGATTTTTTATATATAAAATTATTTTGAATGAAAGTTTTAGATATTATTATGATATTCTGTATCAAAATTATAATATTTTAAATAAAAATTATAACATTCATATTAAAATTTTCTTCAAAATATGATTTTTAATATTATTATGGCATTCTATGTCAAAGTTATGATATTTTAGATAAAATTATGACATCATATTGGAAAAAAACATCCAAAATATATTTTTTAAAATTATGTCATTTTTTTAATTTTTGCTTATTTTTTTATATTATTAGGTCAAAGATACTATTCGACCTACCTCATAAGAGCACTGGCTTCTTAGTTCTATTCTGGTTGGCTGTGGTATGTGTCCATAGCTAAGGATTGAAATTAAGGATCTTAGAAAAAAGATCCTCATTCATGATAAGCTACTGGATTTCTTGATCAGAAAGGAATCATCAATGATAAAAAGTGGGAGATGGAGGAGAAGAAAATGGAATTGAAGTGTAGGAAGATGATAAAGAATATAACGATGAAGAGAAATGAAAGGAGAAAAGAAAAGTTTCAAAAAGAGAAAGGAGAAGAAAGAAAAGGAGAAGAAGAGGAAGAAAGAAAAAAAATGGAGAAGGACAAGAAGAAGAAGGAAGAGGAAGAAAGAAAAATGGAGGAGAATAGGAAGAAGGAGGAAAAGAAGAAAAAAGAGGAGGAAAAGAAGAAGAAGAGGAAGAGGGAGAGGGAGGAGGAAAAAAGAAAAAGAAAGGAGGAAAAGAAGAATGTAGGTTAAAATTATGATATTTTAATCAAAATTATGATAATGTAGGTTAAAATTATGACATTCACATTCCTGAAGAAAGGATTATGAGAAATTAGTTAAAATTTATGATATCATATATTAAATTTATGACATTTTATCATAGAAAATATTTTTGAATACAAAATTATGATATCCTGTATCAAAATTATGATATTTCAATTTAAATTTATGACATCTTGTTAAAGAAACATTTCCAAACACTGATTTATGATATTCTGATCAAAATTATGATAGTATAGGTTAAAATTATTATAATCAATCATAGTTAACATCCCCAAATGAATGATTATAAGAACTTAATTCGAAATTATGATATTATATGTTAAATTTATGACATCCCAGTAGAGTGAACATCTTCGAATACATAATTTATGATATCCTATATTGAAATTATTAATTTTTTAGGTTAAAATTATAGCATGATGTTACAGATAATATCCTTGAATGTAGTAGTTACAGAAATATAAGACTCTATATAAAAATAATATCTTCATTCGTAAATAAATTTTTTGAAGTAGAAATCATCACATAATTACAATATGTGCAAGCAATATATTTCAAAATTAATAAAATATTTTATTATTTAAAATATATTTATTATATATTTCATGGTTTGATGAAATATAATTACCCATTTTACAAATTAGGACAAACAATAACAAATTTATAATATATTCCTCCTTGGCCTTGTCCTCCCTCGTTGCTCCTACGCTCCTTGCACACTACCTACTGTGCATCTTCTAGCACCGACTTCAATTGATTCTAGCTCTGGCCCAAATTCGATGAGCCTTGCATGGTCTGAGGTTGTGTGGATGCATGATGATTTTCAACACTTCTCAATCCAAGATGAGTGCTAGACAAAATATCCTTCTCGAGCTTTCGGCATTGATCCGGAGGGTGGTAAGAGAAACCCTCCATCGAGCAGCAGTATCGTGGTGACCCCATCTTTATTTGAAGTGAAGGCTGATGAGATTTCATTTTCTATATAGTTGGTAGCTCTAACTTCTATTTATATAGGGCTTGAGCATCGTGCGGTGCACCAGAGGATTCATACTAATATTATACCATCTTAATTATTTTTTTTTATTACATTATTCGGCTGCATATGTAAGCATCAAACTCATTCTATATTAAAATTATGACATTGACCTAGAGAAAATTTATCCGAATGAAATATTATGATATCCTATGTCAAAATTATGATACCATGATGCAAAAATTATCTTTGAATGCAGTATTTACAAAAAATATGATATTGTAGTTTTACAATATGATATTCTTTTAGAGAAAAATTATTCAAATGTAGAATTATGATATTCTAGATAAAACTTATAAAGTTAAAGTTTAAATTATTGATTTCTATCAAAAAAAATATTTTCGAACGAAGAGTTATGACATCTTGTATCAAAATTATGATATCATTGGACGTACAATATATTCCAACTTTAATATGCTATTTTATTAAGATAAATGATTTGAAAAACCATCTATTATGATATACATCACATAAATATAAAGAACATCAATAGGATTACAATGAGTAGGCAGACCATTACAACCAAAATAGGGTATCCTAATATTATCATAATCATGACATGGGGTATCCTAATATTATTGAAACTACCTTCATAATGTCTGTTACCTATAGGATATCATAATTTTGACCTACGATATCATAATTTTGACTTAGAATATCATAAAAATGTCAGAATTGACACATGAAAGATATTTTGTTCATTATATTAATATAATATATCATAATTGTGACACAGGTTATTTTAATATTGTCAAAACTATCTTTAGGATGCCTTTTACGTATAGGATGTTATAATTTTGACCTACGTGTTGGGAATAGTATTCCAAAATCAATCGTTAGCTTATTAATGATTGGGCTAATTTATGTAATTGTATATAAATTGTTAATTGAATAAAAGTTATTTAGGTTTTTTCATCATAAATCTTTCATCTTCTAATTAACTCATGTCTGATGTGATGAAGTTCTTAGGACTATTTAGAATCGATAAAGAAGGATTTATCGTTTAGTCCTTGAAATAGTTTATGGCCAATGATACGTTGTTATCAAGGATGACAATATTTATCGAGTATAGATCATTGTGTGCCATATATGTTGGTTGTCTTCTTAACCAAGGAGTATGGAGATACTGGTATGACATGCAGATGAGATGTAGGGATACATCTATACTGAACGTGATCGACTCCAAAGCTTTTCTACTATCAAGAATTGCTCTGATGAAATATGGGCATAAGTGTCCCTCCGACATGAGATCACCATGATGACTTTTAAGCAACTCACTGTGCTTTGGTGCTGGACTATCTGAATTTCTAATTCAGTGATGGAAGATTTCTAGGTATAGTCAAGTACTTGAAGAGTCGGTGCATGAGTCAAGATGAAATTGACCACTCCTGGACTCACGAGCTGTGCTCAATAGTATTTCAATTTAGCAAAGTCTTAGCCAGGATAGTCCTTGTGAGGGATCATAGGACTAATTACTATGAGACACGATTTGGATGTATCTTTTAGGATTGATAGTTAAATCCTAAGTCATCCTATGCACAGAAGTCAAAAGGATGAATTATGTGGTAACTATATTCACGAAAGTTCTGAATATTATGATTGCACCATTCGGCCTATTCGGACATCGGGTACCGTTGCTAGATAGTTACTTTGATTAGTATAAAAAATTAGTTTCTATGCTATCGGCTTAGGTTCGAACCTACGAGATCACACACACTAGAGATTCCTACTCGATCTAATGACTAATCAATGAAAGATTAATTAGTGATTTGATTGCTAATTAACTCAATTTGATTGAGTGATTATTTTTTCTCAAAATCAATTGAATTGGATTCATTGGATTTGACTCGATTAGGTTATAAGATAATCTAATCGTCAAGAAGGTTTGATCTCTGATCTGATCAAAAATTTGGTCTGATTAATTTTTGATTTGATTAAAATTTAACTGAGCCTAATTAAGTATAAATAAGTTGGATTTATTCTGATCTAGTTGGGCCTAATCAATTTGGATTGGATTGGTTCAATTGGATGTCAAATAAGAGACTAATTTGACTAGTCTTTCCATGCATCACATCATCCAAATAATGTGCTATCTATTCTCCATGAGAATTGAGAATTTTTGTGAAGAGTTTCATGTATAAGAGGGTGCATGCCCTTCCTTCTCATATCCCAAATCGATAGGTTTAAGTTGGTTACAAGTTAAATTCAAATAGGATTTGAGTTTGAATGGATAACCACTTAATCTAGACCTCTCCCTCATGCCTCTCTTATTTGTGCACATCTATAAAATACCTGATTCTATGGGCATGCAAATGAGAACTCAAAAAAGAGAGAGAATGTGTGAGAAAAAGAAGAGAGAGTCTCTTCTCTATGTGAGAAATTCTAGGCACAAGGTTGTTGGATGAGTGCATACCTTAGAATTCATCTAGGATTTGGATTCTAGATTATGAGCAACGAGGGTCATGAGCTCATAGATCTGAAAGAAGAATCTCTTATATTTCTTATCTACATCAGCAAATCAGAGCATCCGAAGTGCTGGTAAAAAAGATCGAAGGAGTTTGATCTGATATTAGCCATTAAAGATTCCTGCAGCGAGCTAGCACTCGAAAAAAATTGATCGATTTCAGGATCTCATGCGGATCAGTCGTAGAGATCAGACGTGTGTGTGGTTGCATCACAGCAATCAGATCTACACCGAGAAGATCAAATTATGGAGATCATCTATATCAAAAGATAACGTGTTCTGAATACGTAGAAGCAGTAAAAAACTTTTACTACACTTGATATTTTATTTTTCATCTTTGCATGCATATAATGTTAAATATATGTGCCCTAGAAGTCAAAATTGGCTGACACTTGTAATACATTTCTAAGAGCAAAATTATAATTTTGACTAAAATTAATAAAAAAAATTATTTTCTATCACATATGTGTATTTAGTGTCTGTGATACATCCTTTGAGTTAATGATAATGATAATTCATATTTTCAAGAGTTGAAAATTTAAGACATGATAATCATTATTAACTCATAAAATGCTCCCAACCATAGGATCATCATAAGGATAGTGATTGATCCGAAAGGTTGGTGTACAATTGCTTCTCTTTAGTAGATGAGTCTTGAGTCTACGATGTGGAGACACTGAAGCGAGAGTACAGATACTTGTTAGAGAACGAGGGCACTGAGTGTGACCACCTTGAGTAATCATTAGGAAGTCTACCTTCTCGTCAATGATTGACTCGATGCTGCAGTGGTGTATCTGATTCTTTGACCTAAGGTACATCGACAGTTCACCTTGAGGGTTTTATAGTTTGACTACACCATAACTCGATCTCCTAACCATACGAAATTCTGAGGTGTATGTTGGCTATAGCATGTTCATTGTAGGAACTGGATAGCATCAAGATGGAATCTATCTACCTCGTGGTAGAGGAGCAGCCCTATGATGATCATGAGAATCAAGTCCAGAAGCCATGGCCATGCGAGTGAAATAATAGAAAGAGTTTTTATTTAGATTTTCACATCACTTGAATCGAATGATTACATCATATGAAGAAACTAGGTTTGACGAGTTCACCTTAACCCTAATCTGATCGGGGCTCAAGATAGAAGAACTTAATCACACAGGTAGAGAAACCAAGAGGTTCGCTTTCAGCTCTGATGGGTTGCCACCATATACTGCTAGATGTCACTGGTCGATTTTGGGAGCAATTAGAATGATTTAGATGATCGATCATTCTAGCTGTTCGAATCAAAAAGTTCTGATCCATCGAAAGGAGTTTCGATGATGTCGATGATAGAGATCATGACATATCCCATTACCATACAGAATTGAATCTAACTGGATCACACAAATAAGGGTTTGAATCTGGTGATCATCAATTAAACTAATTCAGTTCAATTGATCTGAATGAGATTCAATTACGTTCAAGAAAATTATGCTAGCACTCGATTGAACCTAACGTTCTTCTTTTACTATCATAAATAGTTGTCCTGACTGAGCCAAAGGAGTTTGTACTCTATCCAGATCAGAAAAGAGTTATCTTATTTTGTAAGATAATACCTGCCATTTTTGATCACCTGCCATTTCTCGTCCTTTGACTTTGGTCAAAAGTTGACCTTTGACTGGTCAAATGTTGACCATTGATACTTTGACTTCTGTCCATGTGTCACGCACCTATTAGAGAGCTGGTGGAGGCTTGTCCTCCTACCAGAACCTAGTAAGGAGGAGGGCGCATGCCACCCTTGGTGTGTGCCCAAGCTGAAGGCGCCTAGGAGTCCCTGTTGGATGGGGACTCCATCTTCTTTTTGGATTTTGATTAGACTCCTCCTAAGAACCAACTTTGATTGATCTTAGGCGCCATCTAAGGATGAATCCAAGGGACTCTATTTCTACCAATCATATTAGATTTGATTTTATTAAAAAAGTTGTGATTGGTTGGGAAGAAGAGGAGTTGGATCATGCATAGTCTATAAATAAGACCCTGCACCCAACTCAAGGAGTATCTGAAAATTTCCATGCCCCAAGGCTGCCTCTCTCCTCCTCCTCCATGCCAAGTCCATCTTCTCCCTCTCCTCTCCATGTCCAAAGTGGTTTGGGATCTTAGTTGGTGCAATCTAGGCGAGAGAAAGGCGATAGAAAGCTAGAAGGCTGCGCTGATGCAAAGGACAACTGCTGTTCTTCGAAAGTTATTTTGAAAATCCTCCAAATTAGATTCAAATCTAATTTTTAAAGATATGATAGAGAAAAAGAGGATCTCCAGATCTAGCCTGAGTGGATACCGATAGAGATCAGACACTTGCGTGGCTAGATCCAGAACCTTCCGCTGCTTACAGGATCATCAAATGGATAATAGGATTATCCTACATCAAGGTAAATTAAATTTGATTTAATTTATCTAGATTTTATTTTTATTATTAGAATAATAAGAATTAGATCTAAAATATCTTAAATCTAATTTGGATCAAAGAAAAAATTTTAAAATATATCTCTTGATCCGATCAGATCTGAACGAATCTGATCCAAAAAATCAGGATTTTTCTTCATATATATGTATATTAGATCCTGTATAGTATAGAGTTTTTAGATTAGATCTATAGTTTTTATTATTAATATGATTAATAATTATTTTTGCTATGCAATCTTTAGAAAAAGTTTTCAAAATCAAAGTTAGAAATCCTGTGCATTCCCATCAATTGGTATCGGAGTAGTAGGTTCTTTGATGTATGATATATGCATATTTTAGATTATTTTTAGATTATATCTAAATAGTAATCTAATCTAAAAAATAAAAAATAATGATCACACGGACTGTAGATTGTCCTGCTGTAAAGTTTATCCTTTATAGTGGAAAGGTTATCCTGATACGTTGCGATCTAGAACACTAATCATAAAAATTTTAGATTAGATCTAATAATTTTTATGATATGTTTGAATATGTTTAATCTAAATTTTATCATGATTTAGTATTTAGATTAGATCTAAATAGTTTCATAATTTTTTATGTAGAGTACATAGATTTAGATTAAACATAAATAGGTTCTTAGGAAGATTCTATTCGCTGGTTGAGCCAGCTCGCTTAGGAATCGAGCCAGCTCGACCAGCATGATAGTCATAATATGCTTTCTGGATTGATGCTCCAGTCGGCATGGTTAGGAACTGAACCAGCTCGGCTTCAATTCAGGCCTGCTCGGATAGGATCCGAGCCTACTCGATGAAAATGTTAGGCTTCTAGCTTTTTGCTTGAGTTGGTTGTCTCAGAAATTGAGGCGACTCGACTTCTATTCGGACCAGTTTAAATGGGATCCAAGCCAGCCCGACTAAGAAGTTGGCTCAATATCCATTGACTGATTTTATGAAATCAAACCTACATCTAGTGCTTGTTTATGAAATAAGTCAATCCATTTTTGAAATAAGTCGATCTATTTAGTAAAATAGTACTAGAATATAGATAACCTTTCAAAATTTGAAAAAGATATTTTTGAAATGCCGAACCCCAACCCTCAGCCTTAAACTTAATTGAGAATTAAGCATGATTAATAAGAGTCCAGAGAGTTAAGCATGATTAATAAGAGTCCAGAATTATGAATTAAAGATTTTAAGACATTGATCATAAAATTATGGGTTATCGGGTTAGTCGAATTAGGTCCATTAATTGGGTTAGATCTAAGATTAGTTAAAGAATGAACTAAATTAGAGTAATTGATCAAATCTAATCAAATATTGACTTAGATTAGGTCAAGAATTTTTTAGACCAAATTACAATAGTTGTAGTTGCTCAAGCCCATGCCTTTAATGAGGACCAAATGACTTGATTTATAGCTTCACGGTCAAACCTAAAATTGCTAAATTGGTCAAATTAAAATAATGAATTAGATGGTGTCTAAGATAAGTCTGGCAACTCAGACCAGTGGTTTTTAGTTGGAAGCTACTCACACTGATTCAGTCTTTGACGAGTTAATGATATATTTCTTCCACTGATCTCACTTACCTGGCCATCCTGATGAATTAAGTTTTGATTAGGCCACTTGATGATTTGGACTCACCCATGTCAATTTGGTAAATCAATTTGACTGATTTAGGTGCTCCTAATGTTGACTTTAATTAGGTCCTTATTGGCATGACTTGGTGAAGTCAGTAGGAGGATCCAAATTGGTTGGTTAATTTTTTTAAAAATTAATTAATAAAATTTTTTAAAATTATTAGATCCTTAAAATGATAAAGTTATAGTGATAACTAAGTCATAGCCTTCCATTAAGTTGAGTGATAATAGATCCATTAGTTTAATAATCATTGGAGGTCCAAAGATCTGGTGCTTATTAACTAATGAAATTATCATTCATAATATGATAATTTGGTTGTATCTTTCTAATGGTGGTCAGGTTGACCGACTAAAGTCGGGCCTGATCATTCATTAGTCTGATGCGCCAAATGTGGTCATGTTAATGGTTGAATCTAATTGGATCTTTTTAGTGGAGGCCAAAGTCTACTGATTAGATTTTTAAAGCAAAATTAAAACTACTAGAAGTTGTTTGGTGAAGCAATTGATTATGAATCTACCCATAGGTGCACACGGGTTGACCAACCAAAGTTGGGCTTGTGTGTAGTCTATGTGGATTCTAATATCCACTAAGAAATTATGTGTAATTTCTCGAATTGGAGGTAGAGGCTATTGATTCGAACAAAATAGTGGAAGAACCTTTAGACTAAAGTCCAAGTCTTTAGAGTAAATAATTCATATACTAATTAGGTCTATGATTTTTTTTTGTGCAGAAATGGCCACTACCCTATCGCTTCAATCATTGTTGGACAATGACAAACTTATGAGATCCAACTTTGATAGCTGGTATCAAAAGTTGAAGATTATCCTAGAGCATGAATGGTCTTATATATATTGAATGATTCAGCACCTAAGAAGCCAACCGTGAACAATATTGACGCGATGAGAGATACTTACCAGAAGTGGCTCAATGACCATACCACCATTCGGTGCATTATGCTGGTGGTGATGAATGATGAGTTCAACTATAGATTTAAGAATGTCCAGCCTGAGGAGATGCTTCAAATATTGAATGACTCTTTTGGCACACCTGACGATGTTGAAAGGCATAAAACTAGCTGTGCCATTTTCAACGTTCGTACGAGAGATGGGACGTCAGTCATTGATCATATATTATACATGATCGAGTTAATTGAATGCTTGAGTAAGCTGTGTTTTTTCTTGCATGAGCAGCTTAGGAAGGATGCGATCATAATTCATTGCCGGAGTTTTTCCTACCATTTCTTACTCATTTTAGAATGATAAAGTCTATAGAAAACTACCATAGGTTATTGGATTGCTACAGAATTTTGAGATGGATCATCAGCTCCAAAATGAGTCAGTGAATGTTATGAGAGGATCTTCTTGTTAGATATATATGCCCTATAAGCCAGAATTAGCTGACACTTGTAATACACTTCTAGGGGCAAAATTATAATTTTGACTAATATCAATAAAATGGGTTATTTTCTATCACATATGTGTATTTAGTGTCTGTGATATATCCTTTGAGTTAATGGTAATGATAATTCATATTTTCAAGAGTTAAAAATTTAAGACATGAATAATCATTATTAACTCATAAAATGCTCTCGACCATAGGATCATCACGAGGATGGTGATTGATCTGGAAGGTTGGTGTACAATCGCTTCTCTTTAGTAGATGAGTCTTGAGTCTATGGTGTGGAGACATCGAAGTGAGAGTATAGGTACTCATTAGAGAACGAGGGCACTGAGCGTGACCACCTCGAGTAGTCATTAGGGAGTCTACCTTCTCGTCAATGACTGACTCGATGCTGCAGTAGTGTATCTGATTCTTTAACCTAAAATGCATAGGCAGTTCACCTTGAGGGTGTTATAGTTTGACTACACCATTAGAGGTTCGCATTCAGCTCTGATGGATTGCCACCATATACTGCTAGGTGTCACTAGTGGATTTTGAGAGCAATTAGAATGATTTAGATGATCGATCATTCTAGCTGTTTGAATCAGAAGAGTTCTGATCCATCGAAAGAAGTTTCGATAATATCGATGATAGAGATCATGACATATTTCATTATCATATAGAACTGAACCTAACCATGTCATACAAATAAGGGTTTGAATCTGGTGATCATCAATTGAACTGATCCAGTTCAATTGATCTGAATGAGATTCAATTAGGTTCAAGAAAATCGTGCTAGCACTCAATTGAACCTAACGTTCTTCTTTTACTATCATAAATAGTTATCCTGACTGAGCCAAAGGAGTTTGTGCTCATTCAAAGGCTTTCATTTGGTCTGACTGAAGTCTGTCCAGGTCAGAAAAGGATTGTCTTATTTTGTAAGTCAATACCTGCCATTTTTGGTCACCTATCATTTCTTGTCCTTTGACTTTGGACAGGGACTCCATCTTCTTTTTGGATTCCGATTAGAGTTCTCCTAAGAGCCAACTTTGACTGATCTTAGGTGCCCTCTAAGAAGGAATCCAGAGAACTCTATTTCTACCAATCAGATTTAGATCTGATTTTACAAAGAGTTGTGTTGGATTGGAAAGAAGAGGAGTTAGATCATAAACAGTCTATAAATAAGACACTGCGCCCAACTCAAATTAAAAAAAAAATTAGAGAATTAAAATTCCACACCCCAAGGCTACCTCTCCCCTCTTCCTCCATGCCAAATCCACCTTCTCCCTCTCCTCTCCATGTCCAAAGAGATTTGGATTCTTGGTTGATGCAATCCAGATGAGAGAAAGATGACTGAAAGCTAGAAGGCTGCGCTACTGCAAAGGACAACTGCTGATCTTCAAAAGAAGTTTTGAAGATCCTCCAGATCAGATCTAGATCTAATTTTTGGAGACATGATAGAGAAGAAGAGGATCTCCAGATCCAGCCTGAGTGGATATTGATAAGGGTCAGGCACTTGCGTGGCTAGATCCAGAACCTTCCGCTGCTCATAGGATCATCATCGGATAATAGGATTACCCACTTCAAGATAAATTAAATTTGATTTAATTTATTTAATTTTATTTTAATTATTAAAATAATAAAAATTAAATCTGAAATATCCTAAATCTAATCTAGATCAAAGAAAAAAAAATTTAAAATATATCTCTTGATCTGATCAGATCTGAACGAACTTGGTCCGAAAATCAGGATTTTTCTTCACTTCTTCTGATCGACCATTTAAGAAAGAAAAGAAGAATAAGAAGAAGAGCAAGAAAGTGCAGCTGCATGCTGGGATGTCTGCACAGGATCAGACCAAGAAGCACAAGCCCAACCAGAGCTAGATGGAGTGCTTCTTTTGCAAGAACTAGGGGCATTGAAAGAGGAACTGTCCTCAATAAATTGCCACCCTAGATTCAAACAGGCTAAGAAAGAAGCAAGTAGTTACTGGGCAAGGTAATTATATGATAACATCTTACAACTTCTCAATTTGTGATACTACCATCTGGATATTAGATGTCGAAAGTTCTTATCATATTTATAATTTGATGCAGGATTTTTAGGTTAGTAGGAGATTTGGTGAAGATGAGAGATTCCTAAACATTGAAAATGGAAGACAAGTTTTAGTTCTAGCTTTAGAAGTCATGAACCTTGTAATCAATTCTCATAGAGTTATTCTTAGTGATTGTCATTTTTATTCAAGTTTTTTATTGAATATAATTTTTGTAGGCCTTTTGATCAAGAATAGTTATCAATTTTCAATAAAAGCAAATTTTTATGATATTATTTTGAATAATTTTATAGTTTATATTGGATAATTAAATAACAAAATTTATCTATTATCACAGCCTGTTAACGTCCAAATCTTCGGTAAATATTCTAGAATAAATGATGTGTCAGATGTCTACCTTTGGCATTATAGGCTAGATCACATCAACAAGAATAGAATAAACATGTTAGCTTAAGAAGAAATTCTTGAGGTTAGTGATTGTGAATTACTTTCGACTTGTGAGTCATGTCTTCTTGGAAAGATGATCAAGTCATCTTTTATTGAAAAGGGTGAATGTGTTAGTGAACTCTTGGGTCTAGTACATATTGATGTATGTGGATCCATGAGTACAAGTGCTAGAGGTGGTTATTTCTACTTCATAACCTTCACAGATGATAAATTGAGGTATGGATATGTCTATTTAATAAAGTATAAGTCGAAGTCGTTTGAAATGTTCAAACTTTTCCGTAATAAGGTAAAAAAGCAAATAAAAAAAGTATTAAAACTCTTCGATTTGATCGAAAGGGTGAGTACCTCTGACATATCTTGGGGAGAATAAAATTCTCTGCCAATGGACTCCTTCTAGAACACCATAGCATAATGATGTGTCCGAAAGGAGGAATCAGATCCTATTGGACATGGTTCGATCTATGATGGGATTTGTCGGTCTACCGATCATTCTTTGGAGATATGTGCTCGAGTCAGCTTGTTATATTCTGAATAGAATTTTGAGTAAGTTTGTTTCTAAAATGCCATATGAGATATAGACAGGACGTAAACCAGTACTCTCGCACCTTAGGGTTTGAGGGTGTTTAGCTTATGTCAAACGTTTAGTAACAGACAAGCTCGGACCTAGGTCTGACAAGTATAGCTTTATAGGATATCCAAAAGAGATCAAAGAATATTACTTCTATCTAGTAGATAAATAAAAGATATTTATCAGTTTTAAGGCAGTCTTTTTAGAAAAGAAGTTCCTTGATAAAGGGACTAATGCCTCTAAAGTCAAACTTAAGAAAGTTCGATAGGTGGAAGAATTGACACAAGTAGCTAAACCTGAACTGAATTTAATTCGATCAGACCTGGAGCCTACTAAACCTACACCCTTAAGATGATCTGGTAGAGTACCACATTAGTCGGATAGATACTATGGTTTCTTGGTCTGAGATAGAGATCCTGTCAAACTCGATGAGAACGATGAGGATTCGATCACCTACATGAATGCAATATAGAGATCCAATTCTGAAAATTAGCTTGAAGCCATGAGATCCAAATAGAAGTTCATGAAGGTCAATGATGTATGGACATTGGTTGACCCACTCGAAAGGATAAAATCCATTTGATATAAGTAGACCTTCAAAAAGAAAAGAGTTGCAGACAGAAAGATGATGATCTATAAAGTCCGTCTGGTTGCCAAGAGGTATCATCAATATTATGGTGTTGACTATGATGAGATATTTTCTTCTATGGCAATGCTCAAGTCCACTTGGATCATGCTTGCGATAGCAGCGCATCTGGACTATAAAATCTGGTAGATGGATGTGAAAATAGCTTTTCTAAATGAAGAGCTAGATGAAAAGGTGTATATAATACAACCTGAAGGTTTCACATCCATAGATGAATCTAAGGTGTGTAAGCTTTAAAGGTCTATTTATGGACTGAAGTAGGCATCTCAAAGTTGGAACATACGTTTTGGTAGAACAATCAAAACGTATGGCTTCATTAAGAATGAAGAAGAGCCCTACATATATAAGTGGACAAATGGTTCAATAATTATATTTCTCATTCTATATGTGGATGATATTCTCTTAATCGAAAATGATGTCCCTGCATTATAAGAAATAAAGATCTAGCTATCATCATAGTTTTTCATGAAGGATCTGAAAGAAGCTTCCTACATCTTAGGAATAATGATCTATAGAGATAGATCTAAAAGATTGCTTGGATTGTTTCAGTCCACGTACATGACACTGCAGCATGGAGAATTTCAAGAAAGGCTATCTACCGATAGGCCATGGAAGTTCTCTTTCGAAGCGGGATTATCAAACAACACCTCAAGAGAGAGAGCGTATGAGTAGAATTTTATATACTTTAGTAGTAGATTCTATTATATACGCCATAACATGTTCACGATCAGATGTGGCATACTTCTAGAAAAAATGAGTAGATACCAATTTGATCCAGGAGAGACCACTGGAAGATTGTTAAAACCATCCTGAAGTATTTGAGAAATACTAAGAATCAGTGGCTTGTTTATGGTAATTCAGACTTGAAACTTGTAGGATTTATAAACTTCAGTTTTCAGTCTGATCACGATAACAGCAAAAGCATGTCAGAATATATGTTTATCCTTAAGGATGGTGCTATCTGCTAGAAAAGTTTCAAGCAGCACACCATGATCGATTTAGTATGCGAGATAGAGTATGTTGCTACATCAGATACTATCAAAGAAGTGGTGTGGCTGAAGAAGCTCATCATTGAGCTCGGAGTTGCACACTCCCTAGATGGTCCAGTTATGCTCTTCTATGATAGCTCTAAAGCCATTGCTCAGGCAAAGGAATCCAAAACACACCAGCAGGCGAAGCATATTCTGCGCCGCTTCCATCTTATCTGAAAGATCGTGGATTAAGGTGATGTTGATCTTTAAAAAATTGATGGAAAGGAGAACCTGATCGACCTATTCACTAAAGCCATTACGGTGAAGGAGTTCGATGACTTCAAGTCAAAGATGGATATATGATACTGCTTTGATTGGCTTTAGGCCAAGTAGGAGATTATTGAAAATAGTATTTCAAAGTCAATCATTAGCTTATTAACGATTGAGCTAATTTATATAATTATATATGAATTGTTAATTGAATAAAAGTTATTCTGGCTTTTTCATCATAAATTTTTTATCTTCTAATGAACTTATGTCTGATGTGATGAAGCTCTTAGAACTATTTAGAATTAACAAAGAAAAATTTATCATTTAGTCCTTAAAATAGTTCGCAATCAATGATATGTTGTTACCAAGGATGACAACGTTTATCGAGTATAGATCATTGTATGCCATATAGGTTGGTTGTCCTCTTAACCAAGAAGTATGGAGATATTGGTATGGTATGCAGGTGAGATGTAGGGGTACATCTATACTGAACATAATCAACTCCATAGCTTTTCAATTATCAAGAATTGCTCTGATAAAATATGGGCATAAGTATCCCTCCGACCTGAGATCATCATGATGACTTTCAAGCAACTCACTATACTTTGGTATCGGACTATCTGAATTTCTAATTCAACGATGAAAGATTTTTTGATACAGTCAAGTACTTGAGGAGTCGGTGCATGAGTTAAGATGGGATTGACCACTCCTAGACTTAGGAGCTATGCTCAATAGTATTTTAATTTAGCAAAGTCTTGGTTAAGATAGTCCTTGTGAGGGGTCACAGGATTAATTGCTTTAAGACACGATTTGGATGTATCTTTTAGGATTGATAATTAAATCGTAAGTCATCTTGTACACAGAGGTCAAAGGGATGGATTATGTGGTAACCATATTCATGTAGGTTGTGAATGTTGCGACTGCACCATTTGACCCATTCAGACGTCGAGTACCATTGCTAGAAGGTCACTTTGATTAGTATAGAAAATTAGTTCCCGTGCTATCGGCTTAGATTTGAACTTGTAAGATCACACACACTAGAGGTTTCTACTCGATCTAATGGTTGATCAATGAAAGATTAATTAGTGATTTGATCGCTAATTAACTTAATTTGATTGTGTAATTATTTTTTATCAAAATTGATTGAATTGGATTCATTTGGATTTGATTCGATTAGGTTATGAGATAATCTAATCGTTAAGGAGGTTTGATCTCTGATCTGATCAGAGGTTTGGCCTGATTATCATCTACTTTAATTATCATCCATATACATCAATATGTACTAGACCGAAGAGCTCATTGGCTCTCTCACCTTTTTCAGTAAAAGGTGACTTGGTCATTTTACCAAGAAGACAAGACTCACAGGTTGGAAGTGATTCATAATCATTAACTTTAAGAATTTCCTCCTGAGTCAACCTGTTTATCCTATTCTTATTTATATAACCTAGCCTACAGTGTCATAAGTAGATATCTAATATACTATCTAATCTAGGATGCTTGCTAGTAGAATAGACTACATTAATAGATTGTGATAACATATATACACTATTGTTCAATTATCCACAGAAAATAGTAACACCATTCACAATGACATTACAAACTCATTTTTTTATTAAAATTTCATAATTATTCATGGCCGAAAGGCCTACAGAAATGATATTTAAAAAAAATAGGATAAAAATGATAATTACTAAGAATAACGGTATGAGATTCAAATACAAGTTTCAAAATTTCTAAAGCTAAAACTAAAATTGGTCTTCCATCTCCAACGTTCAGAAATCTCTCACCTTGTTCGAATCTTCTACTGACCTGCAATCCCTACAACGAATTACAAATATGATAAGGGCTATCGGTATCCAATATCCAATCAGTAATATCATAAATAGAGAAATTGTAAGAAGTTATCATATAAATACCTTACCCAGTAATAGCTTGCTTCTTTCTCTGCCTATTCGGATCCAGGGAGGTAATGTACTAAGGACAGTTTCTCTTTTAGTGACCTCGCTTCTTGCAAAAGAAGCATTCAGCTTGACTCTTATCGAACTTGGTCTTTGGGGTTTGAGCCTGCACAGGTGTCCTAGCATGAACATGCACCTTGGGTTTCTTCTTCTTGTTCTTCTTTCCTTTCTCAAAGGATCGAGAATGAGAAGACGAACCTTCCACTAAGTTCACCGACTCCTTATGGAGTTGGTGATCCTTCTCAAAGTTTTGAAGTAACCCTAGTAACCCATGGTAGTCTACTTTGGGCTTTGACATTCTATAATGTGTAAGGAATGGGAGATAAGACTTAGGTAGCGAGTTCAGTATTACATCTTTCCCAAGTTGTTTGTGCAAGAAAAAGTCGAGCTTGCTCAAGCGCTCTATTAGCTCGATCATATATAATACATGATCAGTGATAGAGACACCATCCCGCATTTTGGCGTTGAAGATGGCACAACTAGTCTTGTGCCTCTCAACGTCATCGGGTGTGCCAAAAGAATTCTCTAATACTTGGAGCATTTTGTTTGGCTGAGCTATCTCAAACTTGCGATTGAACTCATCGCTCATCGTAGCCAGCATAATGCAGCGCACCATGGTTCGGTTACTGAGCCACTTCTGATAAGTATCTCTGATTGTTACACGTGCATTGGCAGCTGGCTCCTTAGGTGTAGGATCCGTCAGCACATATAGAATCCGTTCACGCTTCAGAACAATCTTCAACTTTTGGTACCAGCTATCGAAGTTGGATCCCACCAACTTATCATTGTCCAACAATAATCAGAGCGATAGAAAAGTGGCCATGTCTGCATAAAGAAATATCAAAATCTAATTAGTAATTAATTCATTAAACCTAAAAATTTGGACTCTAATCAAAAGATTTTTTCTACTATTTTATTCGAATTGGTAGCCTCTATCTTTAATTCGAGAAATTATCCTAATTTCTTAGTGGATACTAGAATCCACATAGACTATACACAAGTCCAACTTTGGTTGGCCCACCCATATACATCTAAGGATAGGTTCATAACCAATTATTTTTTCAAATAATTTTTAGTAATTAAATTTTGCCCTAGGCCCTGATTAGTTGGCTTTGACCTTTTCAGAAAAGGGTTCGGTTAGGTCCAACCATTAATATGACCATACAGACCCATCCAATTAATGAATGATCAGGCCCAACTTTGGTTGGCCCATCTGACCATCATTTAGAAAGATTTATCTAAGAGATCATATAATGAATGATAATTCCATCAATCGATAAGCACCAGCCCTTTGGGCCTCCAATGATTATCCAACTGATGGACCCATTATCATCTACTTTAGTGGGAGGCTATGATCCAGTTATCGTATAACTTTTTTATTTTAGGGACCTAATAATTTTAGAAGATTTATTTATAGAAGTGAGTAGGTTAGATTAACCAGCTTGTCATGATCCTCCTACTAACTTCATCAAGTCAGCTTAAGGAAGACCATTAATAAGCTAGTCTAGGAGCACCTAAATCAGTCAAACTGATTTACCTAGCTAACATGGATTAGTTCGAATAGTCAAGCAATTTGATCAAAATATAATCTCACCAAGAGGTCAGGTAAGTTCGATCAGTGGAAGGATCTGCCTGGCTTGCCTTAGACACCATCAGAAATGCTCAGGTAAGCGACTGCCAATTAAAAACTACTGATCTGATTTACCTTAGATACCAACTAATTTAATTAGTTTCAATTAGATCAACCTAATAGCTCATGCTAAACCGCGTAGCCAAAAATCAAGTCTATCTTGGGTCTTGTTAAAGATATAGACTTGACTAACTATAACTATTGTAATTGATCTAGAGAATCCTTGACCTAATCTAAGACAACAATTGATTAGATTTAGTCAATTCTCTAATTAAGTCCATTCTTTAATCTAACCCTAGGTCTAACCTAATTAATGGATCTAATCTCCACTAACCCATTTAACCTAATATGTTATGATTTGTGTCTTAGGATCTTCAATTCACAATCCTAGATCCTAATCAATCAACTTCTTAATTCTCAATTAAGTTTTGGGCTGAGGGTTAGGGTTCGGCTTTTCGAAAATAATTTTTATGTTTGTAAAATATTTTTACAACATGGTTCTATCAGCCAAGTTGCATGTTTGATTCATAATCAATATTGATGTAGAATTTGGTTGATGACAGATTAAGTTGAAGTTAAGAAAGAAGAGGTCGCCGTCGGTGATCTGTAAAATAAAATTCCATCCGGAGTCGGTGGTGGTGGCTCTAGCAGAATCCTCCGATGATCAAGTCAGCTCTTCTGACCAACAGAAATGGAGTGCTCAGGCAAGAATTCTACAGAGTTTTGGGAAGGAGAAAAGAGCTTAGAAAAAACGTATTTCAAGTATCCCTTTTTATAGATAGAGCCTATAGCAGACTGATAGTGATGGTTGTAACTATTCGGTAGTGGGTCGCTTGGGGCCACATGAAGTTTGTTATGGAGAGAGGTGTCCGTTGCCATGATGTGATCATTCGTTGAGATTTAATAGTCGAAGTTCGGAGAAAATAGGTGTTGGTTGGTGAAGAGCTTTGATATACATCAATTTTAGAGGAGTTTGGACTCCTAAAGAGAATACAGTTAGAGGGGATCATCCAGAGGAAATGCTAGCTAAAATCTGGAAGTAATCTTGAAGGATAGTTAGAGGGGATCATCCAGAGGAAATGCTAGCTAAAATTTGAAAGTAATCCTGAAGGAATCCAACTGAAGGAGAAATCCAAAAGAAGTTTGGCTCTTGGAGGAATCCGACTGAAGGAGAAGTCCAAAAGGAGTTTGGCTCCTAGAGAAATTCGACTGAAGGAGAAATCTAGAAGGAGTTTGACTTTTGTAGGAATTCGACTGAAGAAAAAATTCGAAAGGAGTTGGGCTCCTATAGCAATCCGACTGAAGAAGAAATTCGAAAGAAGTTCGGCTCCTGTAGGAATCCGACTGAAGGAGAAGTCTGAAAGAAGTTCGATCTAAAGAAATTTGATTGAAGGAGAAGTCTGGAAGAGTTTGGCTTCTATAGAAATCCGACTGAAGGAGAAATTTGGAAGGAGTTTGCTCCTATAGGAATCCGACTGAAGGAGAAAAATGAAAGGAGTTCGGCTCTGAAGGATTTGATTGAAGGAGAAATTCGAAAGGAGTTTGGCTCCTGTCCGACTAAAAGAGAAATTCGAAAGGAGTTTGGCTTATACAGGAATCCAACTGAAGGAGAATTTGAAAGGAGTTCGGCTCCTATAGCAATCCAACTGAAAGAGAAGTCTGAAAAAGTTTGGCTCCTGTAGGAATCCGACTGAAGAAGAAGTTCGGAAAGGAGTTTGACCTGAAGGAGAAGTTCGAAAAGGAGTTTGGCTCCTGGAGGAATTCGGTTAAAGAAGAAATTCGGAAGGAGTTTGGCTCCTCAAGGAATTCGACTGAAGAAAAAATTCGAAAGGAGTTCGGCCCTTGGAGAAATCTGACTGAAGGAGAAGTTCGAAGAGTTCGGCTCCTGTAGAAATTCGGCTGAAGAAAAAGTTCGGAAGGAGTTTGGCTCTGGTAGGAATCCGACTGAAGGAGAAATCTAGAGGAAGTTTGACTTCTGGAGGAATCCGACTGAAGAAGAACTCCGGAGGAAGTTCGGCTCCTGTAGCAATCCAATTGAAGGAGAAATTCAAAAGAAGTTCAGCTCTTGTAGCAATCTGACTGAAGGAGAAGTCTGGAAGAAGTTCGACTCCTGTAGAAATTCGACTAAAGGAGAAATCTAGGAGTAGTTCGACTGAAGTACAAAAGGAGTTCGGCCGCTGGAGGGTTCGGCCGTTGGACGAAGAATTTTCGATCGAAGCTTCTCCGAAATTGCCAATTACATTATGCTAAGCATCGGACTGAACTTTGATGGGAGTGGAGTTTATCCCCAACAATAGTCCCCCACTCTAGAGTTTGAAATTCGAAGAAAGGGAGTACAAAAAAGGCGACTGTCGAATTTTGTTTTCTGAGCTCTGCATCCATTAAGGTTAAAGCTCGGAGGAGATCTCATCACCAGCCGAGGTTAAAGGAGATCTTATCTTCTGTTGACATAGAAGCTCGGAAGAGATCTTATCTGCATCCTAGGTTGAAGGAGATCTTATCTCCTATTGACATAAAAGCTCAGAGAAGATCTTATCTCTAGCCAAGATTGAAGCTCCTGGAAGCTCGGAGGAGATCTTATCTTCAGTTGAAGTTGAAGATTGGGGGAGATCTTATCTCCAGTCGAGGTTGAAGCTCCTGAAAGCTCGAAGGAGATCTTATCTTCGATTGAAGTTGAAGAAGATCTTATCTCCTATTGAAATCGAAGCTCAATGGAGATCTTATCTCCAACCAAGATTGAAGGAGATCTTATCTCCTATTGACGTAGAAGCTCGGGGGAGATCTTATTTTCAATCGAGGTTGAAGGAGATCTTATTACAGGCTTCGTCTATAAAAAGTGATCCTCCAGATACATTTTCTCTATGCTCTCTTCTCCTTCTCAAAATTTTGCAGAATTCTTGCCTAAGCACTCCATTTTTGTTGGCCAGAAGAGCAGACTTGATCATCGGAGGATCCTACTGGAGCCACCACCACCGACCTCGGATGGAACTTTATTTTATAGATCATCGACAGCGACCTCTCCTTTCTCAACTCCAACTTAATCTGGCATCAACTAGATTCTACACCAACAGGATTGGAGCTAGAGGAAGGATCCTTTGTTCCTGAGGTACCGTTGTTCTTAAAGAAGTGCTTAATCGACCTTGTGGATCTTCTCCTTCAAGATTCATCTCCATCCTCTTTCTCAATCCTAAGAAATATCTTCAAAGAAGGTGACTATCCGGAGATCTACCACTTCCACCGCTAGGTCTGAGCTAGATTCATCTATTCCTGCTCCATCGTCAGCACTTCAACCCCCACCTCCACTGACGGCCATGGTAGATCTGAAGTAGTTTAACCTGCTGATACTGCAGATTCAGGACCTCACTGAAATGGTGCAGGCCATACAGCAACCTCCGGTGATGACTCCATCAGAAAACCCATCATTAGAATGTTAGAAATCGATCCCACGGAGGAGCACTTGGGCTAGCATACCCATCGCCCTTGGGATGGAAAAATAGAGAGTAGAGGATCCATGTTCAGATCATGATTCTCCTCCAGAAGAGACCTTCTCCATCGACAGTCGGAAGCCTTCCAAGATCTACGATCGAGATGACATCCTCAATCAAAAACTATGGGAGATGGATCGATGGTTTGAGGAACTCCGTCACGTTGCCCAAGCTCACTATGATGATGTCTACACCGATCTCCCTCTCTCTCCCCGAATTATGCAAGAGCCCATTCCATCAAGTTTCAAGCTTCCTCAATTTGAAAGCTACGATGGAACCTTTGATCTGGTCGATCATCTAGAGGCCTTCTGAACTATGATGCTACTCCATGGCGCATCAGACACCATCTTATGCTGAGCTTTTCCATCCATCTTAAAGAGAGCAGCAAGAAACTAGTACTCAATGTTGAAGCCAGGTACGATCTTCTTCTTTAACTAGATGAGCCATCAGTTTGTGACTCACTTCATCAGCAACCGATGTCCGTGCCGAGGTTTGGATTCTCTGATGAATGTTAATAGAAGGAAGAGGAATCCATCCAGGCTTATGTCATTCGATTTAATGCTGCTGCATTGAAGGTCCAAAATTTGGATCAGTCTGTTGCAATGACTACACTCAAGGGCGGTCTTAAGAAGAACGATTTGTTATTCTTCCTGGAGAAAAAGTATCTCAGAAACTTTGCCGATCTGCTAGCTCAGGCTGAGGGATATGCCCATGCAGAAGAAGCCTTCAAGTTGAAGGATGAAGAGGCCGCAGGAGAGCGGTGGGTGGGCGAGTCTAATAGACCCACCACTGAAGGAGGATCGAATGAAGTTCGGCCACGCTTACGGACTCCCCCCGAGCGCAAGCGAGCTCGAACTCCTTCTCGAGCTCGTCATTAAAGAAGCCCCGATAGGAGGGTGCGTAGAAGTTCTTCCTCCGAAAGATTTTATAACTACGCCCCCCTTAATGCTCCTAAAACTCAAGTTCTGATCGAAATTAAGAATTAGCTACTAAGACCAGAAGAATTATGGTCTCTCCCAAATAGGCGTAATCGAAGCAAGTACTGTCTCTACCATCGTGACCATGGCCACGATACTGAAGAATACATTTAGATCTAAGACAAAATCGAAGAGCTCATCAGGAGAGGTCGGTTGGGTCGATTCTTCAGACGCCGGCCTAAAGCAAGAGAAGATCAGTTGAGGGCACTGTCGTAGTCAGAACCATCAATGAGAGAGGAACAATAAGGAGATCAGCCACCTCTCAAAATCATCAATACTATCTCTATGAGACTTAGTGCTTCGGTAAGCCACCATCTCTCAGCCTCAAAGTCAGAAGAAGCTTGCTCTAAATTGGGAAGGCCAGTATGAAGTAGAGAAGATCGTCCGATCCAAAACTTATTATCTGAAGGAGCTCGGAGGAACAACGCTCCCACGATCTTAGAACTCAGAAAATCTAAGGATGTACTACCAGCTTCTAGCTCGGTTGGAGGAGAATCTCATCATAACATGAGCAAGTCAAAGACCTTTAATCTCGGCTAGAGATAAGATCTTCCTCGAGCTTCTACGTCAATAGGAGATAAGATCTCCTTCAACCTCGATTGGAGATAAGATCTCCCTCGAGCTTCTGCGTCAACATGAACAGGAGATAAGATCTCCTTCAACCTCGACTGAAGATAAGATCTCCTCCGAGCTTCTACATCAATAGGAGATAAGATCTCCGTCGAGCTTCTACGTCAACAGTAGATAAGATCTCCTTCAACCTCGGCTGGAGATAAGATCTTTTCCGAGCTCTACGTCAATAGAAGATAAGATCTCCTTCAACCTCTCGACTGGAAGATAAGATCTCCTCCCGAGCTTCTACGTCAACAGAAAATAAGATCTCTTCAACCTCGACTGGAGATAAGATCTCCCTCAAGCTTCTTCACGTCAATAGGAGATAAGATCTCCCCCGAGCTTCTATTCAACAGGAGATCAGATAACTTCTCCCTTGACTGGAGATAAGATCTTCTCTAGCTTCTACGTCAACAGGAGATAAGATCTCCTTCAACCTTGGCTGGAGATAAGATCTCCATCGAGCTTCAACTTCAACGTCAACAGGAGATAAGATCTCCTTCAACCTTGGCTGGAGATAAGATCTCTCCCGAGCTTCGACTTCAACATGAGATAAGATCTCCTTCAACCTCACTAAAGATAAGATCTCTTTCAAGCTTCAACTTCAACGTCAACACTAGATAAGATCTCCTTCAATCTCGGTTGGAGAAAAGATCTCCCCTGAGCTTCGACTTTAATACGAGATAAGATCTTCTTCAACCTCGGCTGGAGATAAAATTTCTTCCGAGCTTATATATCAACAGGAGATAAGATCTCCTTCAACCTCAGTTGGAGATAAGATCTCTTTCGAGCTTCAATATCGGCTGGAGAAAAGATCTCTCCTAAGCTTCTATGTCAACAGGAGATAAGATCTCCTTCAACCTTGATCGGAGATAAGATCTTCTCCGAGCTTCTACGTCAACAGGAGATAAGATCTTGTTCAACCTCGGTCGGAGATAAGATCTCCCCCAAGCTTCTACATCAATAGGAGATAAAATCTCCTTCAACCTTGGTTGAAGATAAGATCTCCTCCGAGCTTCAACTTCAACATCAACAAGAGATAAAATCTTCTTCAACCTCGGCAGAGATAAGATCTTCTCCGAGCTTCGACTTCAATAGGAGATAAGATCTTCTTCAACCTTGACTGGAGATAAGATCTCCCTCGAGCTTCTACATTAACGTCAATAGGAGATAAGTTCTCCTTCAACCTCGGTCGAACTCCTTTCAGACTTTTCTTTCAATCGGATTCCTATAGGAGCCAAACTCCTTCCAAATTTTTTCTTCTATCGAATTCCTACAGGAGCCGAGCTCCTTCCGAATTTCTACTTCAATTAAATTTCTCCAGAAGTCGAACTACTTTCAGACTTCTCCTTCAGTCGGATTCCTCCAAGAGCCAAAATTCTTTCAGATTTCTTCTTCAATCGGATTCCTCCAGGATTACTTCCAGATTTTAGCTAGCATTCTTCCCAGATGATTCCCTCAAGTCATATTCTTTTTAGGAGTTCGAACTCCTCTAGAATTGATGTATGTCAAAGCTCTTCACCAACCAACGCCTGCTTCCTCCGAACTTCGACTATTAAATCTCAATGAACGATCACATCATGACAGTAGACACCTCTCTCCATAACAAACTTCACGTTGCCTTGAGCAGTCCACTACCAAATGATTACGACCATCACTATCAGTCTACTACAGGCTCCGTTTATAAAAAGAGATCTTCTAGATACATTTTTTCTAAGCTTTCTTCTTCTTTTCAAAATTCTGCAAAATTCTTATCTGAGTTCTTCATTTCTATTGGCCAGAAGAGCTGACTTGATCATCGGAGGATCCTGCCGGAGCCACCACCACCGACTCCAGATGGAACTTTATTTTGTAGGTAACCGACGACGATCTCTCATTCCTCAACTTCAGCTTAATTCGGCATCAACCAAATTCTGCACCAACAATCAATATGCAAGTAAAATAAACATAAAACTACTTTAGATCTAATATAAATAGATTCTTGTAATTGAAATAGTTTCAATAATAATCAATCATAAATCTTCCTAGATCAAATCTAACACATTTATGATGATTGAAATCAGATTAAAATATTTTTAATCAGATCATAAAATCTTTTAAATCTAATCTAAAATTTTATGATCAATATTTTAGATCAACATGTACTAGGATAACCTATTCACTATAAGGGATAAACCTTATAGCAGGACAACCTTATGGTAGTCAGTACAATCTAAAATATTTTATTTTATTTTATTTTATTAATTATAGATTTAATAATTAGATTATAAATTAGATCTAATTTAAAAAATAATCTAGACATGCACAAAAATTATATAATAAGAACCTAGGCTCTGTACCAATTGAAGGAACTAGATCTAGGGTTTTACAAGTAGATCTTAAAACTTTTTCAAGATCTTACAGCAAAATATTTAAATAAATCTAAAATTTATTTAAATAATTATGTAAATACCTAGATCTCAGATCTATTAGATGATCAAGATATGATATTAAATTAAAAATTAAAATTAAATTAAAAAAAAAGTTGATCAAATCAACCTAAATCTACACTACATCAAATGCAGGTATGAAGTTTATAAATCAAATCTATTACCTAAGCAAGTTTAGACATTCTAACTTGCTGATCCATACTTGAGGATGAAATAATGAGCTACACATGTGTCCGACCTCTAAGAGTTATCCACACGAGCCTACGATCTTTGATCTAAAGTTCGATGCAGAAAATCAGTATAACATGCTAGTACTTTGCTGATCCTTCTTCAATGATTGATCCGATGCTCCCTTCTTTAGAATTTGGACTCTTCAAAATATGAAAAGGAAGATAATAGTTTGTTGATCTAAGACTCTCTCAAAAAAAATTGAAAAAAAAGGAGAAGAGATTGAAAATAAAATAGCCCTAGAAGAAGATCCTCTTTTTCTTCTATTTTCTCTTACCTAGACACCTAATTTCATGCCTATGAAACCCCCACGCCCAAGGACCCTCTTCCTCTGATTTTTGCATACCCCAAACCTCTCCCAAATCTCTGTATTCTACAAAAAAATTAGAATAAAATTCATCCAACAAAAAATAAAAAAGAAGAGTCCAAGTTAGGTCAAATTTTTAGACTAGGAATATCCAAATATGGGAAGTTATTGGGGTGCCCAACTCTTGGGCACCTCCTCCATAATTTTTGGCGTGGACCAGCAAGGGAGGGTGCACAAAAAAAATTATTTTCATAGAATAAGAAAAGAATTAATTAAAAGAGGGGGCGGCACTCAAGAAAACATGTTTTGGTCAATAAGGATTCTATCTCATAGAATTCTAAGCAAAACCAATTCCTCCTTTGACTTGGTCTTCCACCTAACTTCCATATATGACTTGGAGGGAGAGAGGGGGCATGAAAATTAGAAAAAAAAGAATTTTTCATGAAAAATATCTAAAAAATAGGTATGGAAGGCATTGGGACCAAGGTGGTGCAAGGAGATAGGGAGTCCTAGTCACATTAGGACTCCTATTTTGACTTGGTCAAATAAGATCTTTTAACCAAATAAAATTAAGATTAAATCTATCCAATTAAATAAGGCCCTAACACATTTAAGAACTTAATTAAATTAAATTAAATTAAATTAAATTTTAATTTATTTTTTAATCAAATTAGAAAATTGGGTTAATCTGAGTCCTAGTTAGACTAGGACTAGTTCTTCCTTACACTTAGCTTATCCAATAAATCAATTAGACTTGATCCAATCAAGCCCAAACTAAATCTAATTAAATCATATTTAATTAGACTTAATCTCAATCTATTGGCTTAATCAAATTAAGCCAATTAGTAATTCAATTGCTAATCAATCCTCCTGCAATACTTGCACTAGGTTCAACACCAATCGTATTGATTGTTTAACCCTAGAACGATTCTTAATCATTGATCAACCATCCGATCAGATTATAAGCTCTAATGTGTGTGACCTCATAGGTCCAAACCTAAGCCGATAGTACAATAATAAATTTCTATATCAATCAAAGTGACATCTAGCAATGATATCCGACGGTCGGATAGGTCGAAGGTATAGAACACCATCCTTAGAACCCATGCAAATATAGTTTTCATATAATTTATCTCCTTGACCACAATGCTCGTAGGACACATCAGAGTTCAACTATCAACTCTAATCAGATTGTCCACATTGTATTTTAAAATACCAAATCCATCTGATGGATTATCCTAGCCAAGGTTTTGCTATATTGAAATACAGTGATACATTCTTCTCCAACTCTTGAAGTGGTCAATTCCATCTTGATCTCACTCCAATTTTATAAGTACTTGACTATGCCCAGAAGCCTTCCATTATTGAATTAAAAATTTAGTTAGTCTGGTACCAAAGCACATGAGTTGCTTGCAAGTCATTGAGGTGATCTCAGATTTAAGGGATATTTATACCTATATCCCATCAGAGATATTCTCAACAGCAGAATGCTCTAGAGTTGATCACATTCAATGATGATGTATCTATACATCTCACTTATATGCCATACCAGTATCTCCACACATCTTGATTAAGAGGACAACCAACCTATATGACATATAGCGACCTATGCTCGATAGATATTATCGTCCTAATTAACAGCCTATCATTTGGTCGTGAATAAATTTAAGAACTAATCGATAAATTCTCTCTTTATCGAAACTAAATAGTTCTAAGGACTTCATCACAACAATGAAATTCATTAGAAGATGTAAACTTATGATAAAAAAAGATGCTAAAATATTTTTTATTAATTAATAAATTAATTATAATATCTCAACCAACAATAGACTGATGATTGACTTTGGAACATAATTTTCAATAACTCCCACTTATCCTAAAGCCATTCGGTACAATATCTAATACCCATCTTCGACTTATGGTTGTCGAACTCATTAATTGCCAGGGCTTTAATGAAGGGGTCAGCTAGGTTCTTCTTTCCGTCGATCTTCTGAAGGTCGATGTCACCACCATCCATGATCTCATGGACCAAATGGAAGCAGTGCAGAATATACTTTGCTTACTGGTGTGCCTTCAATTTTTTTGCTTGAGCTATGGTGCCAATGCTGTCACAGTAGAGTAGGACTGGACCTTCAATGGAGGGTGCTACTCCGAGCTCGATGATGAACTTTTTCAGCTACACAACTTCTTTTGCTATATCTAATGCTACTATGTACTCTACTTCGCAAATAGAGTCAGCCACCATATGCTGCTTGAAACTTTTTCAGCATATGGCTCCATCATTTAGAGTAAAGATATAACCCAAAATACTTTTACTATCATCATGATCAGATTGAAAGCTGGAGTCTATAAACCCCACAAGCTTCAGATCTGACTCACTATAAATCAACCATTGATTCTTAGTATTTCTCAAATACTTAAGGATGGTTTTAACCATCTTTCAGTGATTTTCTCCAGGATCAGACTGTTATCTACTCACTACTCCTAGTGAGTATACCATATTTGGTCTCGTACATGTCATTGCATGCATAATAGACCCCACTGTCGAAGCATAAAAAATTCTACTCATACGCTTTCTCTCTTCCGGAGTTGTCGAACAATCCTTCTTAGAGAGAGAAATTTCTTGGCATATCGAAAGATAGTCCTTTCTAAAATTCTCCATGCTGGACCTCTTCAGCACAGTTTCTATGTACGTGAATTAGGATATATCAAGCATTCTTTTAGATCTATCTCTATAGATTTTCATCCCTAGGATGTAGTATGCTTCACCCAAGTCCTTCATGAAGAATTATGATAACAACCAGACTTTTATTTCTTATAGTACGAAGATGTCATTCACGATTAAAAAAATATCATCCATGTACAAAATAAGGAATACCACTACTTGACCATTTGCCCATATATAAGTGTAGGATTCTTCTCCATTCTTAACGAAGCAATACATTTTGATCACTTTATCAAAATGCATGTTCTAACTCTGAGATGTCTACTTCAATCTATAAATGGATCTCTGAAGCTTGCACACCTTTGACTCATTTGTGGATGTGAATTCTTTAGATTGTATCATATACACCTCTTCGATCAGCTCTCCATTTAAAAAAGCTGTCTTCATATCCATCTGTTAGATCTCATAGTCCAGATGGGCAGCAACGGCAAGCATGATCCGAATAAACTTGAGCATTACCACATAAAAGAATGACTCATCATAGTCAATACCATAATGTTGATGATACCCCTTGACAATCAAATGGACTTTATAAGTCTCCACCTTTTTATCTATGCTTCTCTTCCTTTTGAAGACCCATTTACACCCAATGGGTTTAACCCCTTCAGGTGGGTCAACTAATGTCCATACATCATTAACCTTCATGGAATCTATTTTGGATCTTATTTTTTTAGCCATTTCTCAAAGTCAGATCTCTGCATCGCATCCATATAAGTAATCGGATCCTCATCGTTCTTATCGAGTTCGATGGGATCACCATCCTGGATCAAGAATCCATAATATCTGTCCAAATGGTAGGGTACTCTACCGGATCACTTTAATGGTGCGGGTTCACTAAACTTTAGATCTAATCTGATCAAATCTGACTTGGGTTCAACATTCTGTGTTGGACTTTCTACCTGTTGATCTTCATCAAGTTCAACCTTAGAGGCAAAAGTTCCTTCATCAAGAAACTCCTTTTCCAAAAAGGTTGTCCTAAGGCTGACGAATACCTTTTGTTCATCAATATGATAGAAATAGTATCCTTTGATCTCTTTTGGGTATCCTATGAATGTACACTTGTTAGACCTAGGTCCAAGTTTGTCTATAACTAACCGTTTGATATAAGCCGGGCACCCCCAAATCCTAAGGTATGAAAGTGCTGGCTTATGTCCTATCCATATCTTATATGGGATTTTAATTATAGATTTATTTGGAATCCGATTTAATAGATAGCAAGCCAATTAGAGTGCATATCCCCAGAAGGATATCAGCAAGCTGGCAAATTTCATCATAAATCGGACCATGTCTAATAGAGTTTGATTCCTCCTTTCAGATACACCATTATGCTGTGGTGTTCCAGGAGGAGTCCATTGGAAGATAATTTCATTCTCTCCTAGATATGTGAGAACTAATCAGAAAGGTGTTCTCCTCCTCGATCAGATCAAAGAGTTTTAATATTCTTTCTAGTTTATTTTTCTACTTCACTTCGGAATCGTTTGAATATTTTAAAAGAATCCTACTTATGTTTCATCAGATAGATATATCCATATCTGGATAGATCATCTATGAAAATGATGAAGTAGACATATCCACCTCTGGCACTTATGCTCATTGGTCCACATACATCAGTATGCACTAGACCTAAGAGCTCATTGACCCTCTCATCTTTTCTAGTAAAAGATGATTTGGTCATTTTACTAAGAAGATAGGACTCATAGGTTGGAAGTGATTCACAATCATTAACTTCGAGGATTTCCTCCTGAGTCAATCAGTTTATCCTATTCTTATTTATATGACCTAGCCTATAGTACCATAAGTAGATATCTGATACACTATCTAATCTAGGATGCTTGCCAGTAGAATAGACTACATTAAAAGACTGTGATAACATATATACACCATTATTCAATTATCTATAGAAAGTAGTATCATCATTCATAATGACATTACAAACTCGTTTCTTTATTAAAATTTCATAATTGTTCATGGCCAAAAGGCCTACAAAAATGATATTTAAAAAAAAACTAAGACAGAAATGACAATCACTAAGAACAACGATATGAGATTCAAATACAAATTTCAAAATTTTTAAAGCTAGAACTGGAACTGATCTTCCATCTTCAATGTTCAGGAATCTCTCGCCTTGCTCGAATCTTCTACTGACCTTCAACCCCTATAACGAATTGCAAATATGGTAAGGGCTATCGGTATCCAATATCCAGTCAATAATATCACAAAAAGAAAAATTATAAGAAGTTATCATATAAATATCTTGCCCAGTAATAGCTTACATCTTTCTCTACCTATTCGGATCCAGAAAGGCAATATACTGAGGATAGTTCCTCTTTCAGTGCCCCCGCTTCTTGCAAAAGAAGCATTCGGTTTGACTCTTATCGGGCTTGGTCTTTGGGGTCTGAGTCTACACAGGTGTCCTAGCATGAATATGCACCTTCTTGGCTTTCTTTTTCTTGTTCTTCTTTTCTTTTCCAAAGGATCGAGAATAAGAAGACGAACCTTTCACTAAGTTCATCGACTCCTTATGGAGTTGGTGATCCTTCTCAAAGTTCTGAAGTAACCCATGGTAGTCCAATTCGGGCTTTGACATTCTATAATGTGTAAGAAATGGAAGATAAGACTTAGGCAGCGAGTTCAGTATTGCATCTTTCCCAAATTATTTGTGCAAGAAAAAGTGAAGATGTACAATACATGATTAGTGACAGAGGCATCATCTCGCATTCTGGCATTGAAGATGGCACAATCAGTCTTGTGCCTCTCAACATCATTGGATATGCCAAAAGAATTCTCCAACACTTGGAGCATTTTGTTTGGCTAAGCTGTTTCAAACTTGTGACTAAACTCATCGTTCATCACAGCCAGCATAATGCAGCACACTATGGTTCGATCATTGAGTCACTTTTGATAAGTATCTCTGACTATTCCACGTGTATTGGTACTTGGCTCCTCAGGTGCAGGATCCATTAGCACATATAGGATCCGTTCATGCTCCAGGATAATCTTCAACTTTTTGGTACCAGCTATCGAAATTGGGTACCACCAACTTATCATTGTCCAACAATGATCGAAGCAATAGGAAAGTGGCCATGTCTACATACAGAAAAATCAAAATCTAATTAGTAATTGATTCATTAAACCTAAAGATTTGGACTTTAATGAAAAGATTTTTTTCACTATTTTATTCGAATTGGTAGCCTCTACCTCTAATTCGAGAAATTATCCTAATTTCTTAGTGGATACTAGAATTCACATAGACTGTACACAAGCCTAACTTTGGTTGGCCCACCCATGTACATCTAAGGGTAGGTTCATAACCAATTATTTCTCCAAATAATTTTTAGTAATTAAATTTTGCCCTAGGCCCTGATCAGTTGGCTTTGGCCTTCTCAAAAAAGGTTCCAGTTGGGTCCAATCATTAACATGACTATACTTGGTCCATCCAACTAATGAATAATCAGACTCAACTTTGGTTGGCCTACTTGACCATCATTTAGAAAGATGTATCCAAAAGATCATATAATGAACGATAATTCCATCAATCGATAAGTATCAGACCTTTAGGCCTCCAATGATTATCCAACTGATAGACCCATTATCATCCACTTTAATGGAAGGCTATGATCCAGTTATCATATAACTATTTTATTTTAGTGATCTAATAATTTTAGAGAATTTATTTATAGAAGTCAGTAGGTCAGATTAACCAACTTATCATGATCCTCCCACTAACTTTATCAAGTTAGCTTAAGGGAGACCATTAATAGGCTGGTCTAGGAGCACCTAAATCAATCAAACTGATTTACCTAGCTGACATGGGTTAGCTCGAACAGTCAAGCGATCCAATCAAAACATAATCTCACCAAGAGGTCAGGTAAGTTTGATTGGTGGAAGGATCTGCCAGGCTTGCCTAAGACATCATCAAAAATGGCCAGGTAAGTGGGCTGCTAATTAAAAATCACTGGTCTGGTTTACCTTAGATATCAACTGATTTAATTAGTTTCAATTAGATCAACCTAATAGTTCGTGCTGAACCGCATAGCCAAGAATCAAGTCAATCTTGGATCTTGTTAAAAATATGGACTTGACCAACTACAACTATTGTAATTGATCTAGAGAATCCTTGACCTAATTTAAGACAATAATTGATTAGATTTAGTTAATTTTCTAATTAAGTCCATTCTTTAATCTAACCATAGGTCTAATCCAATTAATAGACCTAATGCCCACTGACTCATTTACCCCAATGTGTTATGATTTATGTCTTAGGATTTTCAATTCATAATCCTAGATCCTAATCAATCAACTTCTTAATTTTTAATTAAGTTTTGGGCTGAGGGTTGGGATTCGACTTTTCAAAAATAATTTTTATATTTATAAAATATTTTTATAACATGATTCTATCAACCAAGTTGTATATTTGATTCATAATCAATATGCACGTAAAATAAATATAAAACTACTTTAGATCTAATCTAAACAGGTTCATATAATTGAAACAGTTTCAATAATAATCAATCATAAATCTCCCTAGATCAAATGTAACATATTTATAATGATTAAAATTAGATTAAAATATTTTTAA
The DNA here is from genome assembly GCA_006176705.1 of Cocos nucifera. Classification (NCBI taxonomy): domain Eukaryota; kingdom Viridiplantae; phylum Streptophyta; class Magnoliopsida; order Arecales; family Arecaceae; genus Cocos; species Cocos nucifera. Next base: position 1,689,878 of record QRFJ01000280.1, on the reverse strand, counting down.
TTAGATCATAAAATCTCTTAGATCTAATCTAAAATTTTATGATCAATATTTTAGATCAGCACGTACTGGGATAACCTATTCACTGTAAGATGTAAACCTTACAGCAGGACATCCTTCTGGTAGTCCGTGCAATCTAAAATATTTTATTTTTTTTTTAAATTTTAAATTTAATAATTAGATTATAAATTAGATCTAATCTAAGAAATAATCTAGACATGTATAAAAATCATGTAATAAGAACCTAGGCTCTGATACCAATTGAAGAAACTAGATTTAGGATTTCACAGGTAGATCTTGAAACTTTTTCAAAATCTTGCAGTGAAAGACTTAAATAAATCTAAAATTTATTTAAATAATTATATAAATACCTAGATCTCAGATATATTATATGATCAAGATATAATATTAAATTAAAAATTAAAATTAAATAAGAAAAAAAAGATTGATCAAATCAACCTAGATCTATACTACATCAAATGTAGGTATGAAGTTTATAGATCAGATCTATTACCTGAGCAAGTTTAGATATTCTAATTTATTGATCTAGACTTGAGGATGAAGTCATGAGCCGCACACGTATTCGACCTTTAGAAATCATCCACACGAGCCTACAATCTCTGATTTGAAGTTCGATGTAGGAAATCAGCATAGCATGCTAGTACTGTATTGATCCTTCTTCGATGGTCGATCTGATGCTCCCTTCTTTAAAATTTGGACTCTTTAAAATATGAGAAGAAAGATGAGAGTTTGCTGATCTGAGACTCTCTAAAAAAGAAAACTCAAAAGAAAGGAGGAGGGATTGAAAATAAAATAGCCTTAGAAGAAAATCCTCTTCTTCTTCTCTTTTCTCTCACCTAGACATCTAGTTTGGTGCCTATAGAACCCTCATACCCACGGACCCTCTTCCTCTGATTTTTGCACACCCCAAACCTCTCCTAAAGCTCTATATTTCATTAAAAAATTAGAATAAAATTCATCCAATAAATAAGAAAAAAGAAGAGTCCAAGTTAGATCAAATTCCTAGACTAGAAATATCCAAATATGAGAAGTTGTTGGGGAGCCCAACTCTTGGACGCCTCCTTTACAATTTTTGGTGTGGACCAGCAAAGAGGGCGCACAAAAAAGAAGATTATTTTCATGGAATAAGAGGAGAATTAATTAAATAAGGGGGTAGCACTTAAGGAAAGATGTTTTGGTCAGCAAAGATTCTATCTCATAGAATTCTAAGCAAAATCAATTCCTCCTTTAACTTGGTCTTCCACTTAACTTCCATATATGACTTGGAGGGAGAGAGGAGGCATGAAAATCAGAAAGAAAAGAATTTTTCATGAAAAATACCTAAAAAATACGTATGGGGGAAGTTGGAACCAAGGTGGCGCAAGGAGATAGGGAGTCCTAGTCACACTAGGACCCCTATTTTGACTTGGTCAAACAAGATCTTTTAACCAAATAAAATTATAATTAAACTAATATAATTAAATAAGATCCTAATTTATTTAAAAACTTAATTAAATTAAATTAAATTTTAATTTATTTTTAATCAAATTAAAAAATTGGGTTAATTCGAGTCCTAGTTAGACTAAGACTAGTTTTTTCTTGCACTTGGCTTATCCAATAAATCAATTGAACTTGATTCAATCAAGTCCAAACTAAATCTAATTAAATTATATTCAATTAGACTTAATCTCAACCTATTGGCTTAATCAAATTAAGTCAATTAGTAATTCAATTACTAATCGATCCTCCTGCAATACTTGCACTAGGTTAAACACTAATCGTATATTGATTATTTAATCCTAGAATGATTTTTAATCATTGATCAACCATCCGATCAGATCATAAGCTTTAATGTATGTGATCTCATAGATCCAAACCTAAGTCGATAGCATAATAATAAATTTTTGTATCAATCGAAGTGACATCTAGTAATGATATCCGATGGTCGGATAGGTCGAAGGTGTAGAACACCATCCTTAGAACCCATGCGGATATAATTTTTATATAATTTATCTTCTTGACCATAATGCTCATAGGATATATCAGAGTTCAACTATCAACTCTAATTAGGTTGTCCATATTGTATTTTAAAATACCAAATCCATCTGATGGATTATCCTGACCAAGATTTTGCTATATTGAAATACAGTGATACATTCTTCTCCAACTCTTGGAGTGGTCAATTTCATCTTGATCACACTCTGACTTTGTAAGTAATTGACTATGCCCAGAAGTCTTTCGCTACTGAATTAGAAATTCAGTTAGTCCGGTACTAAAGCACAGTGAGTTGCTTGTAAGTCACTGAGGTGATCTCAGGTCTAAGGGATACTTATATGTATATCCCATCAGAGACATTCTCGACAGTAGAATGCTTCAGAGTTGGTCACGTTCCATAATGATGTACCCATACATCTCATCCGTATGTCATACCAGTATCTTTACATACCTTGGCTAAGAGGACAACCAACCTATATGGCATATAGCGATCTATGCTCGATAGACGCTATCATCCTAATTAATAGCCTATCATTTGATCGTGAATAAATTTAAGAACTAATCAATAAATCCTCTCTTTATTTAAACTTAATAGTCCTAAGAATTTCATCACAACAATGGAGTTCATTAGAAGATGTAAATTTATGATGAAAAAGGATGCTAAAATATTTTTTATTAATTAATAAATAAATTATAATATCTCAACCATCAACAGACTGATGATTGACTTTGAGACATAATTCTTAATATAGATCTACATCGAGGAGATCAAATTATGGAGATCATCTATCCATGAAAAGATAACGTGTTATGAATACGTAGAAGTAGTAAAATAGTTTTACTGTACTTGATATTTTACTTTTCAGATATGCATGTATATATATGTACATTAGATTCTGTATAGTGTAGAATTTTTAAATTAGATTTGTAGCTTTTATTATTAATATGATTAATAATTGTTTCCGCTGTGTAATCTTTGAAAAAAGTTTTTAAAATCAAAGCTTGAAATCCTGTACGTTCCCTTCACTATGATGTTATAATTTTGATCTAGAAATAAAAATATTAGAACTAACATCTGGAAGATGTTTTGTTCATTATATTGACATAAAAAATCATAATCTTGATATAGAATGTCCTAATATCGTCAAAACTACCTTCGAAAGGATTTTTACTTATAGGATGTTATAATTTTATTCTACGATGTTATAATTTTGACTTAGAATGTCATAAAAATATTAAAACCGATACTTGAAAGATGTTTTATTTATTATATTGACATAAAATATCATAATTTTGATATAAGATGTTCTAATATTATCGAACTATCTTTAGGAGATCTTTTACTTATAGGATATCATAATTTTGACTTACAATGTCATAATTTTGATATAAAATATCATAAAAATATCAGAACCTACGTCTGGAAGATATTTTATTCATTATATTAATATAAAATATCATAATCAAGATATAGAATGTCCTAGTATTATCGAAACTACTTTCAGAAGATTTTTTACCTACAAGATGTCATAATTTTGATCTAGAATATCATAAAAATATTAGAATCAATATTTGAAAGATATTTTATTTATTATATTGATAAAAAATATTATAATCTTGATATAGGATATCCTAATATTATTGAAACTATCTTGGAAAGATCTTTTACCAAAAGGATACCATAATTTTAACCTACGATGTCATGAAAATATTAGAACTGACATCTGAAAGGAGTTTTATTTTTTATATTGATATAAAATATTATAATCCTGATATAGGATGTTCTAATATTGTCGAAACTATTCTTAAAAGATTTTTACCAATAAGATATTATAATTTTGATCTACGATATCATAATTTTGATCTAAGATATCATAAAAATATCAGAATCGATATCTGAGAGATGTTTTATTCATTATATTGATATAAAATGCCATGATCCTTACATAGGTTCTTCTAATATTATTGAAACTATTTTTGAAAATTCTTTTACTAATAGGATATCATAATTTTAATCTAGGATATCATAAAAATATCAGAACTGACATCTAGCAGATGTTTTGTTCATTATATCGATATAAAATATCATAATCATGATACAGTATATTCTAATATTGTCAAAACTATCTTCGAGATGTCTTTTACCCATAGGATATCATAATTTTGATCTACGATGTCATAATTTTGATCTAGCATATTATAAAAATATCAGAACAAATACTTGAAAAATATTTTGTTTATTATATTGATATAAAATATTATAATTCTAATATAGAATATTCTAATATTATCGAAACTACCTTCGAAAGATTTTTTTACTAACAAAATATCTTAATTTTGATCTACGATGTCATAATTTTGATCCTAAAATATCATAAAAACATCAAAACCCATTCTTGAGAAATTTTTATTCATTATATTGATATAAAATATCATAATTTTGATACATAATATTCTAATATTGTTGAAACTATCATCGAGAAGTCTTTTACTGATAGGATATCATAATTTTGATCTACAATATCATAATTTTGATTTAAAATATTATAAAAATATTAGAACCAATATCTAAAAGATATTTTATTCATTATATTAATATAAAATATCATAATTCTATCATAAGATATCTTAATATTATAGAAACTATCTTCGAAAAGTTTTTTACCTATAGGATGTCATATTTTTAACCTATGATGTCGTAATTTTGATGTAGGACATCATAAAAATATTAGAACCAACATCTAAAAGATATTTTATTCATTATATTGATATAAAATATTATAATCCTGATACAAGATGTTCTAATATTATTGAAACTATCTTTGGAAGGCTTTTTACCAACAAGATATCATAATTTTGATCTACGATGTCATAATTTTGATTTAGAATATTATAAAAATATCAAAATCGATATTTAAAAAATATTTTATTCATTATATTGATATAAGATGTCATAATCCTGACATAGGATATCCTAATATTGTTGAAACTATCTTTGAAAGGCCTTTTATTAATAAGATGTTATAATTTTGACCAATAATGCCATAATTTTGATCTAGCATGCCATAAAAATATTCGAACCAATATCTAAAAAATATTTTGATCATTATATTATCATAAAATATCATAATCCTACATAGAATATTCTAATATTATTAAAACCACCTTCAAGAGATCTTTTACCAATAGAATGTCATAATTTTAACCTACGATATCATAATTTTGATCTAAAATATAATAAAAATATCAGAACCAACATCTAAAAGATATTTTATTCATTATATTGATATAAAATATCATAATCCTAATATAGGATGTCCTAATATTATCGAAACTATCTTCGAAAGATCTTTTACCAATAGGATGCCATAATTTTGATCTAGAATATCATATAAATATCAAAATTGATATCTGTAAGATATTTTATTTATTATATTAATATAAAATATCATAATCCTAACATAGGATATTCTAATATTATCAAAACTATCTTTAAAAGATCTTTTACCTACAGGATGTCATAATTTTAATCTATAATATCATAATTTTAATTTAAAATATTATAAAAATATCAAAACCAATATCTAAAAGATATTTTATTTATTATATTGATATTATTGGGGATAAATCTCGCTCCTGCCAAAGTCCAGTCCGACACTCAGTCTAACGCAACTGGTAGCCATGGAAGAGTTTCAGCGGACGAGTCTTAGCCGAATCTCCTTAACCGATCGAACTTCTCAGCGGTCGACCTTCAGTCGGACTTCCACGAGAGCCGAACTCCTTCCTGATCTCCTCCTTTAGTCGGACTCCTACAGGAGCCGAGCGTCCTCCGCACCTCTCCTTCAGTCGGACTCCTACGGAAGCCGAACTCCTTCCTAATCTCCTCCTTCAATCGAACTCCTATGGGAGCCGAGCTCCCTCCACACTCCTCCTTCAGTCGAACTCCTATGGAAGCTAAACTTCTTCATGATCTCCTCCTTTAGTCGGACTCCTACGAAAGTCGAGCTTCCTCCGTACCCCCTTCTTCAGTCGAACTTCTATGGAAGCCGAACTTCTTTCTGATCTCCTCCTTCAGTCGGACTCATACGAAAGCCGAGCTCCCTCCGCACCCCTCCTTCAGTCGAACTCCTATGGGAGCCAAACTTTTTCTTGATCTCTTCTTTCAGCTGGACTCCTTCAGGAGCCGAACTCCTCGCAGACATCTCCTTCATCCAGACTTCTCCAGAAACTGAACTCCTTCCTAACTTTTCCTTCGACCGAACTCCTTTCGGACTTCTCCTTCAGTCGGACAGCGGATTGCTCCCGGATGATCTCCCTCCATACGTATTTCCTTTAAGAGTCCGAGCTCCTCTAGAATTGACATATATAGAAGCTCTTCACCGACCAACGCCTTCTTCCTCCAGACTTTGATTATTGGATCTCAATGAATGATCATTATCAATCTGACGATGCCTTTTTCTCTCCATATCGAATCCCATGCGGACTCGAGCGGCTTAGTATCGGACGGCTACGACCTCCACTATCGGTCTGTCGCATGCGATAGCGATCCACTGTCAGGTGGCGATGGCTATCGCCATCAATCTATTGTAGGTGACATTACAGGAGGCGCCTCCCTCTGTGATTGATTCAGCCAGACCTCGAGCGGCCCGCTATCTGACAGCTGCAGTCATCACCATTAATCCATTACAAGCTCCACCTATAAAAGGAACCCTCCAGATATGCTTTCTCTAAGCTCTAAAGCTCTCATCTTTCCTCTAAAACTCTAAGCTCACTTCTCATTGTTGAGCACTCCATTTCTGTTGACCAAAAGAGCTGACTTCATCGTTGAAAGATCCTGTCGGAGCCACCACCACTGACTCTAGATGGAACTTTATTTTATAGATCATCGACGGTGACCTCATCCTCCTCCACTCCAGCTCGATCTGACGTCAATCAAATTCTGCACCAACAGATTTAGCGCTAAAAGAAGGACCCTCTATTTTTGAGGTTTCCTTATTCTTGAAGGAGTGCTCAGCGATGATTTCTCTCTTCACTCTCTTGAGATCTCCCTTTTTTCCCAGAGTTCTTTCCTGAGATAAATGCCTCCCAGGAGAGCTTCGACCCAAAGATCGGCAGCCTCCGTGGCCTGATCCCATCTAGATCCATCTACCTCCGCTTCAGCCCCGACAACTCAGGTTCCACCTATATTCATGGTGGATGCAGAGCAGTTCAACCTGCTCGTCCAGTAGATTTATGGTCTCACAGAGGTAATGCAGGCAATGCATCGGCAGGCCTCAACACCAGCTCGACGGCATAGGATTCTTCAAAGCACTGTGGTCCGGTCTAAGAATAGCCGACTTGGACCACCCGATCTCTGATCCTCGAAAAGGAGAAGTAGAAGATGGAGGGCCCCTGCTCGGACCACGACTTATCCCAGGGGGAGGCTTTGCACCCATTTTATCGAAAAACCCTGGAGTTCAACAACTGTGAAGATCTCTTGGATCAAAGGCTCTTAGAAATGAGCCGATGGATCGAAGAGCTCCGTCACACTCCTTCCTCACATGGTAATGACATTTGTACTGATCCTCCTTTTTCGTAGAAAATTATGTAGGAACCGATCCTACCAAACTTCAAGCTCCCACAGTTTGAGAGTTACGATGGAACCACCGATCCGATCGACCATCTAAAAGCCTTTCGAACAATGATGTTGCTCCACAACGTGCCAGATGCTATTTTGTGCCGAACTTTTCCCTCCACCCTCAAGGGAGTTGCAAGAAATTGATACTCGGTGCTGAAGCTGAATACCATCTTATCGTTTGATCAGATGAGCCATCAGTTCGCAGCCCACTTTGTCAATAGCTGACAACCGCATCAAGGTTCGAATTCCCTACTGACCATCAAGCAAAGAGAGGAAGAATCCATCCAGACTTATGTCATCCGATTTAATGGTGCCGCATTAGAGGTTCAAAATCTGGACCAATCAGTCGCCATGGCCGCTCTTAAGGGCGGCCTCCAGAAGAATGATTTGCTGTTCTTCCTAGAAAAGAAGTACCCTAGAAACTTTGCTGACATGCTAGCTCGGGTTGAAGGGTACGCTCGGGCCGAAGAAGCCCTCAAGGCCAAGGACGACGAAGCCCATGGTGAGCGACGAATCATCGGGCCGGGCAGGCCCACCAAAGGGAAGTCGAGCGAAGCTCGATTGCATTTTTAGACTCCGTCCGAGCGCAAGCGAGCCCGAACCCTCCTCTAGGCTCGGAGGCAGGGAAGCCCCGATGGAAGGGCGCACCGAGGTTCTCCCCAACGAAGATTTCACAACTACGCCCCCCTTAACACCCCAGAAGCCCAAGTGCTAATGTAAATTAGGGAATGACTTTCGAGATCGAAGAGGATACGTTTCCATCCCAGCAAGCGTAATCCCAATAAGTTCTATCTTTATCATTGTGACCACGGTCACCATATTGAGGAGTGCATTCAACTCTAAGGCAAGATCGAAGAGCTCATCAGATGAGGCAGACTTGGTCGATTCCTACAGAGATGACCTATTGGGTGGAAAGATCGATCGAGGACGTTACCATGGTCTGAACCATCAAGGGGGGAGGACCAATAAGAAGATCGACCACCTCTCGATGTCATCAATACCATCTCGGGGGGACTTCGACAAGGAGAGGCTAGTGGATCCATGGGATCGGTCAAGAGACGGAGGACCAAAGAACCCATGACTTTTACCAAGGTGGATGCCCAGGGGTCTAGTTCCTGCACAATGATGTAGTTGTAATCTCTCTGAATATTGCCGACTATGATGTACGCCACATTTTGGTGGATAATGAAAGTTTGGTCGACGTATTATTTTACGATGCCTTCTCGAAAATATCCTTATCTGATGACTGCCTGAGGCATATGAACTTCCCACTAATAGGATTCACTGGCAATACCATACTAGTTGAGGGTATAATAATTTTGACTGTGACTATAGGGCAACACCCAAAACTGGCTAAGCTGTAGGTCAATTTTCTGATCGTGAGGACTCCGTTCGCCTACAATGCTATTCTCGATCGACCTGATCTGAATGCACTTCGGACGGTGGTATCAACCTTTTATTTGAAGATGAAGTTTTTGATGAGTCATGGGATCAGAGAGGTCAAGAGAGATCAGGTTCTGGTGAGGCACTGCTACTCAATCGCCCTACATAAAGAAGAGCGGTCTGACCCTTATCTTGTTGACGAACTGGATGTCCACGATGACCTCATTGGAGAGTGGGGCGAGCCTATGGAGGACCTCGTCTCTGTAATCTTAAATGATGGGAATAAGGAGCATGCGGTGCAGATTGATTCCAACTTGGTAGGCAAGGTTCAGAAGCAACTCATTACCTTCCTCAGGAGAAATGTGGATGTCTTCACCTAAACCCCAGCGGACATGCCAAAAATCGACACCGAGGAATGAAACATCGACTGGCTGTTGATCCAAAGCATCGATCGATAAAAGAAAAGATGCACCGCCATGCTCTAGAGAGGCAGAAAGCAATCATCAAAGAAATGGACAAGCTCCTTAAAGTCGGATTCATCCGAAAGGTTAATTATCTGACCTGAGTCTCAATCATGGTCCTCGTTAGAAAGGCGAACAATAGGTGGAGGATGTGCATCAACTTCAAAAATCTGAATAAGATCTGCCCAAAAGATAGCACCCCCTATCCAGGATTGATCAACTGATGGACGCGACTTCGGGCCATGAGCTCCTCACCTTCATGGACGCCTTCTTCGGTTATAACCAGATATGGATGGTGCCTGAGGATGAGGAGAAGACCACTTTCCTTACTGACCGTGATCTTTATTGTTATAGGGTTATGCCTTTTGAACTCAAAAATGTAGAAGCAACATACCAACGGCTGGTCAACAAGATCTTCAAAGAGCAGATCAGCCGCAACATGGAGGTGTACGTGGATGACATACTTGTTAAAAGCCGAGCTTCTATAGACCACCTCGCCGACCTTGAGGAGACCTTCAGCGCACTTAGGAAGTACAAGATGAAATTGAATCCGATCAAGTATGCCTTTGGCGTGACCTCCAAAAAGTTTCTGGGGTTCATGGTATCGAGGCGCATGATTGAAGCAAACTCCAAAAAAATCCGAGCCATTCAGGAGATGACTGCTCCAAAAATGATCAAAAAAGTCCAGCACCTGATCGGAAAGGTGGCGTCCCTAAATCGCTTCATCTCAAGATCGATCAAATGACGTATGCCCTTCTTTCGAGTTCTCAGGTAACCTAAGAACTTCTTCTGGATGGAGGAGTGCCAACGGACATTCGAGGAGCTTAAAAACTACCTCGGCTCACCCCCACTTCTGACAAAGTTTGAATCTAAAGAGGAATTATTCCTGTACTTAGCGGTCTCCCCGGTGGTCCTAACGATAGTTCTAATCAAGAAAGAAGCAAAAATGCAGCGATCGATCTACCATATAAGTCGGATCCTGAGGAATGCGGAGACCAGGTACTCTAGACTAGAAAAATTAATTTTCTCTCTTCTAATTACCATCAGGAGACTTCGATCTTATTTTTAGGAGCACACCATAATGGTCCTCATGGAGCAACCGATAAAAACAGTCCTTCATCGAACGGACGCCTCCGAAAGAATTGTAAAATGGGCAATCGAGCTCATAGAGTTTGACATCAACTACCGACCTCGGTCGTTGGTCAAGGCTCAGGTATTGGCCGATTTTGTGCTAGAATGCACTATTTTAGTTGAAGCCAAGATTGAATAGATCGAGATCGGTGCCTTGCTGTCACGGTCGAACCTCATGAGGAAAGTGCCGACCTTCCCAAAGGCTTTTGGGCTCTGCACGTGGATGGTTCGTCCAACTCTGCTGGAGTTGGTGCGGGGTTGGTCCTGATCAGTCCCAAGGGAGTCGTCACCGAATACGTGGTATGCTTCAAATTCTCTGCGACCAACAATGGGGCCGAGTATAAAGCATTGATAGTCGGATTAAAAATAGCAAGAAAATTAAAAATAGATCGGCTTCAAGTCTATAGCGATTCTCAATTGGTGGTCGGCCAAGTTAATGGCAGCTACGAAGCACGGAAGGAAAGCATGGTGAAATACCTTAGGAAAGTGAAGGATTTAACTCCGACCTTCGGCAGCTTTAGCATTCGATAGATTCTGAGGGCAGAAAATGCAAGAATTGATCTTCTCTCTAAGTTGGTCACTTCAACCCCATCCGAACTGCCCAAAGACGTATTTTTAGAGACTCTGAAGTGCCCGAGTCTAGAGGAATCTTAGGTCATCCTACAGACGGAGTTTGAGCCGAGTTGGATTGACCTATTGGTCGCCTACCTCAAAGAGGGAGTCCTCCCTCATGATCCGAAAGAATCTTGAAAACTCAAGAATCAAGCCTCCCGGTACGTCTTGTACGAGGGTAGGCTGTATAAGAGATCGTACTCGCTTTCGCTGCTAAGATACCTCCGACCTTTAGAGGCCGACCTCATATTGCGAGAGGTATACGAGGGACATTATGAAAGTCATGTAGGGGCCAAGTTCCTATCGCAAAAACTACTTCGACAAGGGTACTACTGGCCAATCTTATTTCATGATTCCATGGAGTATGTTAAGAAATACAACCACTGTCAGAAAAATACAAATGTACAAAGGCAGCCGACCTTCGAGCTTACTCCGCTAAGTGCACCTTGGCCATTTGGGCAATGAAAAATGGACATACTTGGCCCTTTTCCGATGGCACCCGAACAGTGGAAGTTCCTCCTGGTCGTGATCGATTATTTCACCAAGTTGGTCGAAGCCGAACCACTAGCAAAGATTTCGAGGCCAAGGTATAGGACTTCATCTGGAAGTTGGTAGTCTGTCGGTTTGGTCTACTCCGAACTCTCATAGCCGATAATGGATGGCAATTCACTGGGGTGAGGTTCGTCGAGTTCTGTGAAAATCTGAACATCTTCTACCACTTCACATTGATAGCTCATCCACAGGCCAATGGAGAGGCAAAAGTGACCAACCGAACTCTGCTGCAGGGCATCAAGATGAGGCTTGATAGAGCAAAGGAGGCCTGGGTGGACGAACTCTACCACATCCTCTGGACGTATCAAATCACGTAAAGACTGTCGACTGAGAAAACACCATTCATCTTGGCCTTTGGCACGGAGGCGGTTATCCCGATTGAACTCAAGCTCCCGTCAGCATGGGTCATGGCCTTCAACGAGCAGTGCAACCCATAAGACCTCAGAGTCGACCTCGACCTACTGAAAGAAAAGAGGAAGAAAGCTCGCATCCGGATGGCAACCTACAGACGGAAGGTGGTCCAATACTACAACTCCAGAGTTAGAGGTAAGATGTTTAGAGTGGAAGACCTAGTGCTTCGGTGAGTCACCATCTCTCAACCTCAGAGCCAGGGGAAGCTCGCGCCAAATTAGAAAGACCCGTATGAAGTGGTGGAGGTCATCCGACCCAGAACTTATCGCCTGAAGGAGCTCGAAGGAATAGTGCTTCTATGACCTTGGAACTGAAAAAATCTAAGGATGTATTACCAGTAATCTTTCTTCAATAAAACTCCTTCATTTCAGCATTATTATTTTTGGATGCAAGAATTACGTGATGATAGGAAAGAAACGAGCGAAAGTGGCCACGTTAGAAATAGGAGGACAACCTCGTCCTAACACGAGCAAAGTTGAAGGCCTCGTTCATTTAAGATGAGATGAGGGAAGAGGCCCAGATAATGGCCCTTATGTACCCCCATAGCCCGTTAGAAACAGAAGGAGAACCTCGTTCTAATGCGAGCAAAGTTGAAGGCCTCATTCATTTAGAATGGGATGGGGGGAGAGGCCCTGACGATGGTCCTTATGTGCCCCCATAGTTCGTTAGGAATAGGAGGAGAATCTTGTCCTAATGCGAGCAAAATCGAAAGCCTCGTTCATTTTAGACGAGATGGGGGGAGAGACCCAGACAATGGCCCTTATGTGCCCCCACAATCCATTAGAAACAGAAGGAGAACCTCATCCTAATGCGAGCAAAGTCGAAGGCCTCATTTATTTAGAATGGGATGGAGGAAGAGGCCTTGACAACAGTCCTTATGTGCCCCCACAGCTCGTTGAAAATAGGAGGAGAACCTCATCCTAACACGAGTAAAGTCGAAGGCCTCATTCATTTTTAGACGAGATGAGGGAAGAGGCTCGGACAATAGCCCTTATGTGCCCCCATAATTCATTAGAACAGGAGGAGAACCTCGTCCTAACGCGAGCAAAGTCGAAGACCTCGTTCATTTAGAACGGGATGGAGAGAGAGGCCCTGACAATTGCCCTTATGTGCCCCCATAGTTCATTAGGAACAGGAGGAGAATCTCGTCCTAATGCGAGCAAAGTCGAAGGCCTCATTCATTTTAGATGAGATGGGGGGAGAGTCCCTAACAATGGTCCTTATGTGCCCCCACAGCCCATCAGAAATAGGAGGAGAACCTCATCCTAATGTGAGCAAAGTCCAAGATCGAGCTTCGAAGTCTATAGAAGATAGGATCTCCTTCAAACTCGGCTAAAGATAAGATCTTTCTTGAGCGACCGAGCCAACCTCGATTGTAGGAGATGAGATCTCCCCCGAGCGATCAGACCAACCTTGGCTGTAGGAGATAAGATCTTTTTCGAGCGCCTGTATCAACTTCGATTGTAGGAGATGAAGATCTCCTCCGAATGATTGGGCCAACCTCGACTACAGGAGATAAGATCTCCCCCGAGCGCCCGTATCAATCTCGACTGTAGGAGATGAGATCTCCCCCGAGCGATCGGGCCAACCTCGACTGCAGGAGATAAGATCTCCTTCGAGCGCCCGTATCAACCTCGACTATAGAAGATGAGATCTCTTCTGAGCGACCGGACCAACCTCGACTATAAGAGATAAGATCTCCTCCGAACGTTCATATCAACCTCGACTGCAGAAAATAAGATCTCCCCCAAGTCAACCTCGGTTGGAGACGAGATCTCTCATAAGCTTCAACTTGAACTGGCGCAGAGCCCTATAGAGGACTTTGACAGTCGTCTTTTCTACATCCCTTCCTTCGAGTTTCGAACTCAAAAGTAGAGAAAACTATTATTGGGGATAAACTCCACTCCTGCTAAAGTCCAGTCCAAGACTCAGCCTAATGCAACCGGTAGCCACGGAAGAGATTCAGCGGACGAGTCTTAGTTGAATCCCCTCAATCGATCGAACTTCTCAGCGGTCAATCTTCAGTCGGACTTCCACGAGAGTCGAACTCCTTTCTGATCTCCTCCTTTAGTTGGACTCCTATGGAAGCCGAGCTTTCTCTACATTTCTCCTTCAGTCGGACTCCTACGAAAGTCAAACTTCTTTCTGATCTCCTCCTTCAGTCAGACTCCTATAGGAGCCGAGCTCTCTTCGCATTCCTCCTTCAGTCGGACTCCTATGAAAGCCAAACTCCTTCTTGTTCTCCCCCTTTAGTTAGACTCATACGGAAGTCGAGCTCCCTCCGCACCCCTCCTTCAGTGGGACTCCTATGTGAGTCGAACTTTTTTCTGATCTTTTCTTTCAGCCGAACTCCTTCAGGAGCCAAACTCCTCACAGACATCTCCTTCGCTCGAACTTCTCCAAAAATCAAACTCCTTCCAAACTTTTCCTTTGATCGAACTCCTCCAGGAGCCGAACTTCTTTTGGACTTCTCCTTCAGTCAGACAGCGAATTGCTCCCGGACGATCCCCCTCCAGACGTATTTCCTTTAAGAGTCCAAGCTCCTCTGGAATGATGTATGTAGAAGCTCTTCACTGACCAACGCCTTCTTCCTCCAGACTTCGATTATTGGGTCTCAACGAACGATCATTATCAGTCTGATGACGTCTTTTTCTTCCCATATCGAACCCAATACGATCTCGAGCAGCTCAGTATCGGACGGCTACGGTCGTCACTATCTATCCACCGTACGTGACAGCGATCCACTGTCAGGCGAAGATGGCTGTCGTCATCAATCTACTGTAGGTGGCATTACAGATGGTGCCTTCCTTCGTGATTGACTTCGTCAGACCTCGAGCGGTCCGCTATCTGACAGCTGCAGCCATCATCATCAATCTGCTACAAGCTCTATCTTTAAAAAGAATCCTCCAGATATGCTTCCTCTAACCTCTAAAGCTCTTCTCTCTCCTCTAAAACTCTAAGCTCACTTCTCATTACTGAGCACTCCATTTTTGTTGGTCAGAAAAGCTGACTTGATCGTCAGAGGATCCTGTCAGAGCCACCACTACCAACTCCGGACAGGACTTTATTTTGCAGATCACCGACGGCGATCTCGTCCTCCTCCACTCTAGCTCGATCCGACGTCAACCAAATTCTGTACCAATAGATATAAATATTATAATCCTAACATAAGATGTCTTAATATTATCAAAATTATCTTCAAAAGATCTTTTACCAACAGGATATCAAAATTTTGACCTATGATAGCATATTTTAACCTAGGATGTCATAAAAATATCAGAATCGATATCTAAAAGATATTTTATTTATTATATTAAAATAAAATATTATAATCTTAATATAGAATGTCTTAATATTATCAAAACTATCTTCGAAAGATTTTTTACCCACAGGATATCATAATTTTGACCTACAATGTCATAATTTTGATTTAGAATATCATAAAAATATTAAAATCGATATTTGATAGATATTTTATTTATTATATTAATATAAAATATCATAATCTTGATATAGGATGTCCTAATATTATTGAAACTATCTTTGAAAGATATTTTACTAATAAAATATCATAATTTTGACCTATGATGTCATAATATGATGCCATATTTTTGATCTTGTATATCATTATGACATGTCAAAAACTATTCTATGTAGAAATCATGACATTAACTTTATATGACATTAACTTTTGAAACTGAAAAAAGAAATTCATTTGAAAATATCTAACACATTAATTTCATTTAACTACCAAAGGAGCTGCTATATTAAAGAAACTGCAAAAAATTTTAGACATAATAAAGAACTTACAAATGGCATTTTACTTTCTAATGGATGGGATATGTTGGTTGGATGAGATAATAAAGAATCAATAATCTCGGATGTGCAATAGTTCTTGTAGACTAAATCTTGAATACCTAGATGCTCAAAAAATGGAATAAGAAAGAGAAATACAGCATTCAACACTCAGAAAATGAAAGAAAAAAGAGAAATACAGCATTTGATGCTTAGAAAATAAAAGAAAAGAGAGAAATATAGCATTCGTAATGTTCAACTAGATTGCAAAATAGTAAAAACATTTCATTTTGGAGAGAAAAGATAATGTGGTCATGTTAAATTTAAAAAATAGATTATTACATGCATTAAATGTATTCAATAATGGAACCCTCCCCACCTCTGTTTTCTTCACGCCATCAAATGCCAGGTGGATGCGAACCGACTCACATCATGTCGCACCATGAAAGTGCTAGATAGACCAATCGGATGAGGTGGTACGCTCCATGTTTGATTTTTTATGCCACAGATGGTGTAGAAAGAATTATCCAAGGGGATCACGGATTGATGTCATGGCCTACACACATATGGTTGTCTGGTGGCCCATGAACCATCGTGAGGTAGCTCCGTGCAGAAGTTAGGTGCTTGAGTACTGTTCATTTTTATATAGGAATGAAAGCGGATCAGATGTGGACTGAATATCAATTTATCCATATCCATATTTAGAAATATAGATATTAGTCAAATGTAAAAATTCATATCCATATTCATTTTAAATAAATATGGATACAAATCTTTTTTTTTATGGTGAAATGGGAAGAAGCAAAAACTTTCCCCCATTATTACTAAATGAAAGAAGAATCTTTACAAGATTTGCCCCTCCTGAAACAGAGAAAGTTTCAGGAAATAGACAGAGACAAGCAGAAAATAAGCATAAGGAAAAGGTTTAAATATATATATATATATATATGGATATAAATGGATGATAAATTAGATACTACTCTTATTCTCTTGTGATATTGCTTTCTTTAAAATATGGATACAAATCAGATACTAGAAATATGGATATAAATATAGATATAAGTAAGATAATAAAATTTTTTTACTATAGAATCAAAGATATTACTAAATGGATGATAAATCAAGTTAACAACATATTAATATGATTATATATTTTTCTTAAAAGTTAATGAATGTCATATAAAGTTACATAAGATTTTAAATAGAATCGGATATTCGGAGATAGATCATAAAGTTGTTCATCCATATCTATATCTATTTTTCTTTGAAGGATATGAATTTAGATATATACGTATATTAGTCGAATGCTCAAATTTCTGTCCATATCCGAATAGATTTAAATAATAAAATGGATCGGAAGGAATATTATCCATATCATTTTCACCTCTATTTCCATATGATCGACAGCCTGTTGGTGATCTAAGCAATGATACATGAATAAGTGATCCCTAGTATTTTAGCTTTTTCATTTGAAACTAATGAAAAACCAATCATCTTTAATAAATTGAATGAGACTCAAGAAATGAACAATCCCTAAAACCTTCCAATTATAGGAAGTTTCTACAATTAGGCTCCAGGAAATCTACGATCCTTTTATACTTTTTGTACTATGCCTAGCTTCTATCTACTAAGCCCTATCACCACATACCATTAATTTCTTGCACCACCACTTTGCAATAAGGTACTAGATATTGTATCGAAATAGAATCCTCGATAATGAGATTTTTTGTAGTATTATCATCATGAATAACCACTACAGCATCCATGTTAGAGATAAATCACTCTCCTTCATCACCGCAATGCATAGTGGATCGCACTAACAATGCCTCGCTGTATTTTAGGAATAAATAAGAGCCACTCATCTATGAGATATTGATGATGTGGTGACTATCCGTGTTGGCACCCGACTTTGTAGTAGTGGTAAAAATGGACCAAATAATATTCATCTAAATTCATTTTTATATTTGAATCCCGAATGCATGTAGATAAAAATTTGAGCATCCGACTAATAGGCGTATCCGTATCTATATCCTTCAAAGAAAAAAGATACGGATATACATATAGATAATTACTATCTGATTCTATTTGTAATCATATTTAAGTTTACATAGTACACATGATATTTAAGAAAAATATATAACTATATTAACAATCTATTAATTTGATTTATCATCCACTTAGCAATATTTTTGATTCTGCAGTTATAAAGTTTACTTATCCAACTTACATATGTATTTATATCAATATCTTTTGTATCTAATTTATGTTGACATTCATTTGAAACAAATATGGATATAAATTTTTATATCTGACAAATATTCTTATCTGTATTTATATTTATGAAATAAAATAAATATGGATATAGATATACTGGTATCGATCCGTATCCGATTTAGTTTCAGCCCCTACTTTGTGGTGTAAAAGTTGCACTGTAGAGAATCCGAACTCTATTGTATCTAGATTGGGGTTTGATTTTGTTATTGTCGGAATTTTGTTTATTTGAAGAGAAAACGTTATTTCTTTAGGATGACTTAAACATATTTTAGATTTGTCTCTTGTTGATTTTCAATTTATGTTTAGGTTATGCCTAGACTAGTAGAGATAGCAATGGATCGGATATGGGTTGGATCAATCTATATCTATATATATCTTACAATTAAAAAACTTGATACTTATATCCGTCTCATATCTATCTTGAGTTAGGTCAACTAGTGGCATAATTCGGATAGATAAGAGAAATTGGATTAGATCAGATAAAAGACTCATCATATAAATATTATAAAATAATTATAATTTTGAAAAGAGAGATTTAGATTAAGCTTATATTGAATTGGGTTTGGAATGGAATACATTATTACTCATACTTGATATAAACCCATTTCGGATGTTTATCTAGAACCGATTTTCATGTTGAGTTTTAATTAGGTCAAATAAAACTATTCCATCTTAATAGAATTGAATTGGATACTTAAAATTGCTATCCCTATAGACTAGTCTCAAACAATTCCCAATTGCACCAAAGCTAGAGGTGGCTTGATGGAGGCCTTACCCTATCTGATCCATCTCATCTCTTTAATTAATGATATGCTAGGGAGATAAAGATGTTTTAGGAAAGAAAGCAGTAATAATATTATCTAGAAAGAACTTGGCAATTTGAGTTTCAACTTCATAAGGCTACCGAAAAGTGTACGAGGTAACATTCTTCGTCTTCCCCACAGCTAAGGAGCTTGGGAGAATAACAACATATGTATAGAGCATTCTTATTAATTTTTATGAATAATAAAATATTTTTTAATTCATGAATATACCACTAGTAATTATAATATTTTGAGGATGGTTTGGAGCACGTATATAATACATTAGGAAGAAAATTTTACATTCTTCTTATGTATCTTCTTGTTATTCTAGGCAATAAAAAAATTTCTACTTGGGGAGCGATTGGACTTTTACGCATGACATAGGCTGATAAATTTCAAAAATAAAACATGGAAAGCTTGATTGCCAAGTAAAAGGTGTGACCATTGGAACGGACTTTAGTTGACTTTCAATTGAAGCATATTAACCTAATCAACGAATGCAGATTTTTTTATAATAATTTTTTAAAAAAGAATAATGATAGACGTGTAGCACAATTAAAGAGAAGAAGTGTGCCCATGGGAAATTTTCTGCTCTTATTTGTAATTATATTTTTGAAGCTTTTCTCTTTCACCTTAGCTAGAGGGCTTGGCCAACTTTTAATTAATGTAAGTGCACCGTTAGAGGCAACATCATATTATTATCTCTTGTGAGTTGCAGCTAGCCATGTATTGTTTTCTCTTTAATGATAACAACGTAATTTATTAAGACGACAATTAATTGGTACCCGGATGTAAGTTTGCTGTTCCATTACCATTATTCTATTTTAGCTCACCATGGAGGAAAAAACTGGCTTTTTTTTTTTTTTTTTGAGCAAAAAAATTGGCATTACAGTCGTAATTAGAAATAGCTAGGAACCAGGTAGCTGTCTTTAATATGAATAGCAGCGCTTGGATCTTTACCAAAAAAAACAGCAACGCCTGCATGATGAAAAATATCAATCCAATCCATGTCAAACAAAGTTTGCCAAGAAGCTCCCTTTTTTGTCTTTGTCCTGTCTCTAGCAATAATATTCTTCCTATTCTTCAGAAAATTCTCACCGTTTGGCCTTATCTGGATTAAAAACGCCGGTTACGCGAATAAAGATGCCAAGGTGCACCTTCGATCATCGCACCGTGTGAAAGCTTTCCAACTTTCCAGAACCTCGGAATGCCGAAAAGGGGGAAGTCCGGTCCTTAGCAAGCCAATGTTCGAGGACAGAGAGACCTTGGCATGGCTGAAGAAAGATGTGCGACAAAACCTGGCGCTCTTCCCATGTATGCAAGCCTCGACGTCGCCTTTTCTGATGCGCGGTGCAATACTCCGCGTAGAGTCATTCTTGACATGTACATCGGCAATAACATAAAAAATATAGAGCGCAGCGCGTTTTCGTATTTGAAGGTCCGAAATGCCTCCGCTATAGCAAGCATCTGCTAATACAAATCAAATTCTGCCCCCAACACTTTGAAACATTCACAGGCAAAATCAACGAAGCCGTGGAAAATCAAACTCGGACCTTGACGATGGTCGATCCGTTCAAATCACGCCCACCATCCCTCCACAATTAAAAAGCGCGCAACCCCGTCCTCAGCGATGCCGTTGTCGCTCAAACTCCAAACAATCCAACACACGCAAACACAAAAAAAACAGAAAAGCCGAGAGACAGCGCGCGGACAAATTAACGCCCTCACAACTAAGACAAGCACCGTCCATCTAATAATCTAATCTAGAGGATCCATGGCACTGGCTTCCCGCGCTCTCGCTCGGCGTCTCACCGCCAGGGTCGTAAGCTGCTATCGAGGCCGGAGGCAGGCACCCGCTGCCCCCATCGCCGCAGCTGCCACAGCCGCTGTCCAGAGGACGGTGAAGCCGGAAAAGGCCAGGCGCCTTTGCGACGTCTTCATAAACCACAGGGGAGCCGACACGAAACGGACCGTGGCCGGGCTGCTTTACGACCGGCTGGTCCAGCTCAACCTCCGGCCTTTCCTGGACAACCGGACCATGGAGCCGGGAGACAAGCTGTACGATTCAATTAACAATGCGATACTCGACTGCAAGGTTGGGATCGCCATCTTCTCTCCCAGGTACTGCGAGTCCTTCTTCTGTCTCCACGAGCTGGCGATGCTGGTGGAGGCCGGTAAGAAGCTGATCCCGATCTTCTGCGATGTCAAGCCCTCGGATCTCCTGGTGGCGGACGTCCAGTCCCATCCGCCAGAGAAGATCGAGCGGTTCAGGAACGCTCTGCAGGAGGCCAAGAACACAGTTGGCATCACATTCGACTCCCAGAATGGGTAGGAGGAAACTGCTCTTTTCTTCACTCTCTCTCTCCCCTTCTCTCTCTTTTTAAGAAGTATCCACCTCGTTATCTATTTGTCTTGCAATGTGGTTAATTTTAGCCTTGTATTTTTTGTTTATCGCACTCTTCTCATGGTATGTTCTTGCTTGGTTGATTATTTGTTCAGGAACTGGTCGGAGTTGGTATCGCGCACCACCGAGATTGTGGCGAAGAGCATAAAAGAGGGACGGGGTCACTGACAAGCTGAGGAGGGATGACCATTCTTTCCCGGAGACTGATCGAACTTGTGATTAGGTGATAAAGGAGTTGCAAATAAGGAGACAAATATTAACCTATTCTTTTTTCTTCTTCATTTATTTGTGAGAAAACCATTCTTTTGTAATAACTACAGAACAACCACGAGGGACTCTAACCTCCAAAATGCATGGGTTCCTTATTTTTTGCTGTCGGAGGATTTATTCGCATCCTGCTGTCAGTTAACAGCAAATAAATAAAAAGAGATGTTTTCCTCCTCCTCCTCCTCTTCTTCTTGCAGATTTTGCAATGGTGGTTTCAGAAAACCGCTAGGTATCGTGCATGGTTTGCCGGCATTTCTCGACTACGAAAAGCCATTAAGGCTATTATGCCCCTCCCCCACCCAAAAAACAAAATAAACCAGAAGACTATTCAGTGAGGAACGTGGACCTGGCAGACTACGCGTAACCGAAAATACGTTGGCTATGCCCAGTACTTGTGACCGTCTAAAACGTTCGTATGATGGACGACGAGACGCAGAGATGTCCGATTTGAATTAAAATGTGCAAATTCGAAGATATGACATGCCGAGGCATACGTATAAGAATTGGTCTTTTACTCGCTAGAACGAAGGAAAAGATCGAGTCGCACGACCGGGATATGATGACGAGGTCGAATGTGCTGACAACGAGACACCATGAGTCCACTTCAGCCTTTCCTTCCTCCTCGTCAACCTTTCAATAATCCGGATATTCGACGCAGTAGAACACCTCCACATGATCTGGAGTACTAAACAGTTTTCGCCGGGGCAACGATCTTAGTCGAGGTGCGCGTATATATATATATATATATATATTAGATTTCGATTAATTGAAGTTTAATTTTTATCTAATTAAATTTTTGATTATTAAATCAGCATGGATCTCACGTTTGAAAAGATGCATCTTCAAACTAAAACTAGAGGCACCCTTAAAAAAAAAAAAACAAAAAAAAACTGGCGCCCTGAAGGCACCTTTAGACAAAAAGCACCTTTAGAGCGCGTGCCTTCATTTTCCATGAAGGCACCTTTAGGATGCCTTGAAGGCATTTTTTTTTTACCACATAGGCCTCTTCAAAAAAAATAAATAAATAAATTTAAATCTAAAAAAAAAAATTAAAAAAAAATCAAAAAAAGAAAAAAAAAGGGGGAAGAAGGAAGAAGGCGCCTTCTTCCCTCTTTCTCTTTTTCTTTTTTTTTCTCTAAAATTTTTAAAGCTTTTTTTTCAATTTTTTTTTGAATTTATGCGAAGTTTTTTTTTCAAGCTTTTTTTTTTCAAAATTTTTTTCAGGCGGCAGGCTTTTTTTTTGAAATTTTTTTGAGGTTTAGATTTTTTTTCTAAAAATTTTTTTCAAACTTTTTTAATTTTTTTTTCAAGTTCAGATTGTTTTTTAATTTTTTTAAAATTTTTTTTCTAAATTTTTTTTAGACGTGGAGGTATTTTTTTTTTTAACTTGAAGGTACATGTGCCTATTTTTTTGGCATAAAAATTCATATTGGATTCATTGTCCGATCTACCTTTATATATATATATATATATATATAATATATATATATATATATATATTATATATATATATATATATATATATATATATATATATATATATATATATATATAGCGTCTTGTTATGATGTGCCTCCCGGGGCTTGATTTTATTAAAAGCAGTGTCCTCGTTATTTTACACAACACGGAATTTAAGCTTTCCATGTCAACAACCCGAAACTCAGCATATTGGCGTCTACTTCCGCAAGTATCTGATTCAGATTAGATTAATGGTGGTGAATTGCAGATATTTTTTTAAAAAAAAAAAACTTTTATGGACTAAATTTAGAGAATCAATAATATTTATTTGAAAATGTTTCTAAAAAATCAGTTGATACAGTATTAGTTACGACGCCACGGAGAGTTTTTGATAGTTTTTTAGCATCTTGTATAAGCCCTGTTTGTTATATTGATTAATTGATATTTTGATGCATTACATCAAAATATCGATCTCGCCAATGTCACCTAGCGTTGAGATAAAATGATATATCATGGTATCTCATTCCCTCTAAATACCAATTATTCATTGAGATGGCTAGAATATATGTCGTGCCTATTTTGTATTCATGTTGCTGGTGTGGTCCTTGTTTTGACCATTCAAGAATGTCTGCCAAAAATAACATTTTCACCCCTCTAGAGTTATCTAAATGGTCCAATTTAACACTTTGTACCTATAAAAGAGGGAAAATAGATAAGATCTTATTTGCACTCAATTAATAAACTTGGTTGAATCAGAAAGAAGGAACACTGAAATCATGCATTTGTTCTAGCTTATACCAATTTACTTCCCTCACTTCTAGCATTATTGCTGAATAGAGAGGAGAATCAGAGCTATATTTTTTTAAAAAAAAATAAAGTGTATTTATATTAGGACTCACAAGTAGGTGTAGGTGGTTTAGCAATACTTATATTTCAGTAGTGGGGTTGTAATTTTTCTCATGCTTGATGTTCTATACATAAGACAACAACAGATTACATGGGGTGTGATCAATTACCGATCGTTGGTTCGCAAAAGTCACCTGAAACCATATGAAAGTCCAATCAAAAAAACTAATCAAAGATGGATGCCCCATCTTATTAGTGTCTTGTTTTTCATGCCCCTGCTCTCATCAGAAGTAATGTACTTCCATAGTCATCGTTTTTAGGAGAAGATTGCAGAAGGGCTTATAGCTATTATTAGTGTAGCCCCTTGTTCTGGATAATAAATGGTTGAAGCATAACCAATCATTTCACAAAAGAAAAGAAGAATCATTGACGCCGCCAAATACTTAGGTAAACATATCCAAGGTCCAGATCCGTGGCCTCCAAGAAAATGGTAAAGCGACCAATTAGGGTATAACCCCGTTACTGACTCTTGAAGAAGAGCAACAGATTAATTCTAGCAAATATTTTTATCATTTATCTGGGGCCATATCTAATAATACGAACCATTGTCACAATAGTGTAAATCTAAGATAAAATCTTTGATTCCCCCCGCCTATTTTTTTTTATAAAAGCAGGGAGGTCTTACCACCCGAGTTTATTATTCTATGAGCGGAGGTTACATGAGAGACCAGAGAAGGATTTGTGAATCTTTGATTCTGCATGCCTCCCCTCTTCACATGTTTATATCCATGCCTCTTATCTTCATTTGTTTATGTTCCTATTTTAAATAAAATGGCCATGAAGGACCATAGTATATGAATTAATTGAATCCTATTAATTGATTATATTTCCTAATTTACCAATATAAATATTTACAAAATGCTTGAATAGAAAAAAAAATTATATTTATCTATCACTCAAATAATAAAAAGTTTCTACAATCAATACTATCTTATGTTTTCTAATCTAAGATCCATAGTGAGACTAGTATATCACCAATTCGATGCATTCATATGCACTTTGTTTTGAGACAGCTCAGCGGCCAATTTGTTTTTGCTCTTTATCATGATATGTTGCATGAAAATTGGACAGTATGAGACAATGTAGTATGTAACCAATATAGATAGATTTGACTCATACATCGAATAGAATCTCGGTATCATATTGGTACTCCAGTGGGAACATATGGATTGATGGAGTCGAAAGGGTAGATTTTATTCTAGCCTATCATATCTATTATTTACCAAACAATAAAGTACCAATGTTCCATACATTGATATAAAGATAATAAGGTTAGATTTATGTATGAATGGATTTAGGTTATATCTTTCGTACAAAAGAATGACATACTTTTTTATGATGTTGCTTGTCAGATTGTAGTTTGCATAAATCTCATGCATAAATTTCAAAGCACTTCGAACTTTGCCATTCATCTATTTGCATAAATCTCAAGTCCAATGATGACTTTGTGAGAAGAAAGGTCAGTGCAACCTGAACACGGATACCCGCTTGTCTATTGGTATATATTTGTGTACATGGTGGACGATATATGGAACAGTATTGTTGGTGCAGAAATTGATCGTTGTCGGAGGCCGCTGGAGTCGAGGCCGCTGAGGTCGCCACCGGAGACCTACAAAATAGAGTCCCGTCCAGAGCCGATGGGAGATGACTCCGGTAGGACCCTCCGATGCTCAAGTCAGCTCTGGCCAACAGGAATGGAGTGCTCGGAATGAGTTCCGGAGCTTAGAGAAGAAGAGGAAGCTTAGAGATCAGAGAGATTAGAGTTAGCGTATCTGGAGGGATCCTTTTTATAGCGGAGCTTGATGGCGACAGCTACAGCCGCGTGCTGGTAGGCCACTCGAGATTCGGCGGAGCCAGTCTCACAGGAAGGTGCCGTGTGCGGCGGGTTGATGGTGATTGCCATCGCCGCCTCATAGCGGATCGCTATCACTCGCGGTGGACAGATGGTGATGGCTGCAGAGCTTGCGGCGGACTGATGGTGATGGCCGTAAAGCCAACCGAATGAAAGGTTGAAGGCCTTCGTCGTATGCCCATTTCGGAGGAGTTCGGGCTCCTGAAGAGAAAGCTTGGAGGGAGTTCGGCTCCCATAGACATCTGACCGGAGGCATGCAGCTAAGGCTCGGCCGCTGGAGAGTTCGGTAGGAGCTCGGTCGGCCGAAGTTCGGCCAAAGGATGACCGCTGAGAGGTCCGAAAAAGCTCGGCTGAGGCCCGATTGAAGAACTTCGGCTGTTGGGCGGTTCGGTCAAGGCTCATCCACTGAGGAGTTCGACCGCTGGAAATCCAAAGCTCGACCATTGGAGAGTTCGGCCTGCCGTTGGACTTCGGCTGAGGGTCGGCCGCTGGAGGGTTTGGTGGGAGCTCGATCGGCCGAAGTTCGGGACGACCGCTGAGGAGTTCGGGCGTCGAGTGATTCCGTTAAAGCTCGATCGCTCGGAGTCCAAGGAGCTCGACCGCTAAGTAGCTCGGTCGGTCGAAGGAGATCGGTCTTGACGTCGGGAGTCCGAAGAAGCTCGGCAGCTAACTAGTTCGGCTGGCTGAATGAGTTGGAAGAAGCTCGGCCGCTAGGAGTTTGGCTGAAGCCCGTCTGCCAAAGCTCTTCTGCGGCTACTGGTTGCATTAGGCTGGGCATCAAGCTAGACTTCGACTGGAGCAGGATTTATCCCCAACACTAGCGCCCCCACTTTTGAGTTCGAAAATCGAAGAAAGAAAGTGCAGGAAAGGCGACTACCGAAGTCTTCCTCTGAGCTCTGTGCTGGTCTAAGTCGAAGCTCGGGGGAGATCTTATCTCCAGCTTGAAGTTGACATCGAAGTTGAAGCCCGAGGAAGATTCCATTTCCAGCCGAGGTTGACACGGTTGCTTTCTTTAGCCAAGGTCAATGTTGAAGCTCTCCAGCCGAGGTTGATATGATAGCTTTCTCTAGTCGAGGTCGGTACTCGCGTTAGGATGAGATTCTCCTCCTGTTCCTAATCGAGGCTGGCTCGATTGCTCGGAAGAGATCTTATCTCTAGCCGAGGTTGTCAACGGTCTTCTCTCTAGCCGACGTTGTCAACGGCCACTCGAGAGAGATCTTATCTCTAGCCGAAGTTGACTCGGTCGCTCGGAAGAGATCTTACCTCTGGTCGAAGTTGATCCGGTTGCTCGGGAGAGATCTTATCTCTAGCCGAGGTTGATGCTCACATTAGGACGAGGTTCTCCTCCTGTTCCTAACGGGCCCACGGTCGCTCGGGAGAAATCTTATCTCTAGCCAAGGTTGTCAACGGTCGCTCGAGAGAGATCTTATCTCTAGCCGAGGTTGACGCGGTCGCTCGAGAGAGATCTTATCTCTAGCCGAGGTTGATGCTCGCATTAGGACGAGGTTCTCCTCCTGTTTCTAACGGACTGTGGGGGCACATAAGGGCCGCTGTCAGGGCCTCTCCCCCCATCTCGTCCTTTGTGAACGAGGCCTTCGCTCGGGAGAGATCTTATCTCTAGCCGAGGTTGATGCTCGTGTTAGGACGAGGTTCTCCTCCTGTTCCTAACCGAGGTATTCACGGTCGCTCAGAGAGAACTTATCTCTAGTCGAGGTTATCAACGGTCGCTCGGAAGAGATCTTATCTCTAGCCGAGGTTGACTCGGTCGCTCGGGAGAGATCTTATCTCTAGCCGAGGTTGATGCTCGCGTTAGGACGAGGTTCTCCTCCTGTTCCTAACCGAGCTTGGGGGATATAAGGGCCGCTGTCAGGGCCTCTCCCCCCATCTCGTCCTTTGTGAGCGAGGCTTCGCTCGGAAGAGATCTTATCTCTAGCCGAGGTTGATGCTCGTGTTAGGATGAGGTTCTCCTCCTGTTCCTAACCGAGGTTGTTCACGGTCGCTCGGAAGAGAGATCTTATCTCTAGCCGAGGTTGTCAACGGTCGCTCGGGAGAGATCTTATCTCTAGTCCGAGGTTGACTCGATCGCTCGGAAGAGATCTTATCCCTGGCCGAGGTTGATGCTCGCATTAGGATGAGGTTCTCCTCCTATTCCTAACGAGCTGTGGGGACACATAAGGGCCGCTGTCAGGGCCTCTTCCCCCATCTCGTCCTTTGTGAATGAGGCCTTCGCTCGGGAGAGATCTTATCTCTAGCCGAGGTTGATGCTCGCGTTAGGACGAGGTTCTCCTCCTGTTCCTAACCGAGGTTGTTCACGGTCGCTCGGGAGAGATCTTATCTCTAGCCGAGGTTGTCAACGGTCGCTCGGGAGAGATCTTATCTCTAGCCGAGGTTGACTCGGTCGCTCGGAGAGATCTTATCTCTAGCCGAGGTTGATGCTCGCATTAGGATGAGGTTCTCCTCCTGTTCCTAACGGACTGTGGGGGCACATAAGGGCCGCTGTCAGGACCTCTCCCCTCATCTCATCCTTTGTGAACGAGGCCTTCGCTCGGGAGAGATCTTATCTCTAGCCGAGGTTGATACTCATGTTAGGACGAGGTCTTCCTCCTGTTCCTAACCGAGGTTGTTCACGGTCGCTTGGGAGAGATCTTATCTCTAGCCGAGGTTGTCTTAACGCGGCAATCATTGATTGCTTGTTTTCTGTCATCGCATAGTTTTTGCATCCAAAAATAATATTATTTGGAAAGAAAAAATTTTATTGAAAAGAAGTTACTAGTAGCACATTCCCAAATTCTATATTTCAAGATCATGGTAGCGTTGTTCCTCCATGTTTCTTCGGTGATAAGTTCCGGGGTGGACGATCTCCTCATGCTGGCCTCCTCAATTTGGTGCAAGCTCTTGTCGCTGGGAGACGGCGAATCGCTGACGCACCAAGCTCCTCCTAAGGACAATGTGGATGATGCCGTAAGATGGCCGACCTTCTTGTGGTCTCTAGCTATGGCAGCGCCGAGCTCCTTGCCGTCTCTGGCTATGGCAGCGCCCTTGACCGATCTTTCCCTGCTTCAGGCTGGTGCCGGAGGAATTTACCCAGCCACCCCTTTCTGACGAGCTTCTTGATTTTGTCTCTGAGCTGGATGCATTTCTCGGTGTCGTGGCCGTGGTCGCGATGGTAGAGACAATACTTATTTCGATCACGCTTGTTTGGGGGAGACTGTAACCCTTCCGATCTCGGCAGCTGGTTCTTTACTTCGGTAAGAACTTGAGTTTGAGGAGCATTGAGGGGGGCATAGTGGCGGAACCTTCCGGGAGGAGGGCTTCTTCGCGCCCCTCTGTCGGGGCAAGTTCGAGGAGTTCGGGCCCGACTGCTTTCGGAGGGGGTCTGCGAGCGCAGCCGAACTTAGCTCGGCTCTTCCTCGTCGGCCCCTCTCTTAGGGCTTCCTCGTCTTTCAACTTGAAGGCTTCTTTCGCATGGGCATATCTCTCGGCCCGAGTCAGCAGATCAGCGAAGTCCCTGGGATACTTTTCTTCCAGAGAGAATAGCAAGTTATTTTTCTGAAGGTCGTCCTTGAGTGCGGCCATCGCGACGGACTGATCCAAGTTTCGGACCTCCAATGCCGCGGCGTTAAACCGGATGACGTAAGCTCGGATGGATTTTCCTTGCTTCTGCTTGACGCTCATGAGGAAATCTAAACCTCAGCTCGGTCGTCCGCTACTGATGAAGTGGGCCGCAAATCGACTGCCCATCTGATCGAAAGAGAATATCGTACTTGGCTTCAACGCCGAGTACCAGTTCCTCGCTGCTCCCTTTAAGGTAGATGGGAAGGCTCGGCACAGTATGGCATCTGAAGCGCCGTGAAGTAGCATCACGGTATGGAAGGCCTCCAGGTAATCAACCAGATCAGAAGTTCCATCGTAGCTTTTCAGTTGAGGGAGCTCGAAGGTCGATGGAATAGGTTCTTGCATAATTTGGAGAGAGAAGGGAGGTTCGGCATGGACGTCGGCATGATGGGCCGAGGTGACGCGGTCGAGCTCTTCGATACGTCGGTCCATCTCTCGTAGTCTGCAATCAAGGGCGTCGTCTTGGCCGCAGATCTTGGGGTGCTTTCGACTATGAATGGGGAAGGTCTCCCCTAGAAGGGAACAATGATCCGAACACGGATCCTCGACCCTCTGTTTTTCCTTCTTCGGGGCGATCGGTACGCTGGCCCTGGTACTCTTCCTTGAGGCCGATTTTCGACGTTCCAATGATGGATTTCCTGGTGGAGTCGCCATCGGAGGCTGCTGTATAGCCTGCAATGCCTCCGTGAGGCTACGGACCTTTCGGACAAGCAGGTCGAACTGCTCCACCTCCACCGTAGGTATAGATGGAACCTGAGCTGCCGGGGCCGAAGCAGGAACAGACGGATCTGGATGGGATCGGACTGCGGAGGCCGTCGAGCGTCGTGTCGAAGCTCTCCTGGGAGGCATTTCTTTTTCAGAAGAGAAAAGAAAGATCTCCGAAGAGGGAAGAGAAAAGTCGCCGAGCACTCCCTTAAGAACAAGGGACCCTCGGAGGTTCGAGGGCCCTCCTTCTAGCGCCAATCTGTTGGTGCAGAAACTGATCATCATCGGAGGCCACTGGAGTCGAGGCCGCTGAGGTCGCCGTCGGAGACCTACAAAACAGAGTCCCGTTCGGAGCCGGTGGGGGGTGGCTCCGGCAGGACCTTCCAACGCTCAAGTCAGCTTTGGTCAACAGGAATGGAGTGCTCGGAATGAGTTCCGGAGCTTAGAGAAGAAGAGGAGAGCTTAGAGATCAGAGAGATTAGAGTTAGCATATCTGGAGGGATCCTTTTTATAGCGGAGCTTGATGGCGACAGCTGCAGCCACGTGCTGGTGGGCCGCTCGAGATTCGGTGGAGCCAGTCTCACGGAAAGGTGTCGTGTGCGGTGGGTTGATGGTGACAGCCATCGCCGCCTTATAGCGGATCGCTATCACTCGCGGTGGACTGATGGTGATGGCTGCAAAGCTTGCGGCGGACTGATGGTGATGGCCGCAAAGCCAGCCGAATGAAGGGTTGAAGGCCTTCGTCGTGTGCCCATTTCGAAGGAGTTCGGGCTCCTGAAGAGGAAGCTTGGAGAGAGTTTGGCTTCCATAGGCGTCTGGCCGGAGGCATGCAGCTAAGGCTCGACCGCTGGAGAGTTCGATAGGAGCTCGGTCGGTCGAAGTTCGGCCGAAGGACGACCGCTGAGAGGTCCGAAAAAGCTCGGCTGAGGCCCGATTGAAGGACTTCGGATGCTGGGCGGTTCGGTCAAGGCTCGTCCGCTGAAGAGTTCGGCCGCTGGAAATCTGAAGCTCGGTCGTTGGAGAGTTCGATCTGCCGTTGGACTTCGGCTGAGGGCCGGCCGCTGGAGGGTTTGGTGAGAGCTCGGTCAGCCGAAGTTCGGAACGACCGCTGAGGAGTTCGGGCGTCGAGTGATTCCATTAAAGCTCGACCGCTCTGAGTCCAAGGAGCTCGGCCGCTAAGTAGCTTGGCCGGCCGAAGGGGTTCGATCTTGACGCTGGGAGTTCGAAGAAGCTCGGCAGCTAACTAGTTCGGTCGACTGAACGGGTTGGAAGAAGCTCGGCCGCTGGGAGTTCGACTGAAGTCCGTCTGCCGAAGCTCTTCTGCGGCTAATGGTTGCATTAGACTGGGCATCGAGCTAGACTTCGGTTGGAGCGGGATTTATCCCTAATAAGTATCGTGGAAGATAATCCAGGACCTAAGCATGGAGCGCGGGAGGGGCATAGCACCGAGATGTAGGATCCTTCCCAATTTCCGCTACAATAGGTTTTGTAGGCTGGATTTTTGTGTTTTTAGGAAAGATTAGGTCAAATTTCCTTTTTACCACCTGCGTGGGGATTGATCCTGTCGAAGTAACTTCCAAGCGGGCAATGCCCCTAGACCGAGGTGGATCACCACAAGTGTTTTGAGTTTGTCGCAGGGAACGGGTTGAAGTCTCCCGCGGAAAAAACCATCCTGGTCTTTCACTTTTTTTTTTTTTTGTTTGTCAACTTTTGATGTGGAGGGCGGGCCTTCAACTCCGGTCGGCACGTCTTTTTTCGCTATCGAAGAAAGTTCACCAATAAAATGACCGAGTCAGGAAGAGAAATATAGGGAAATTATAGGCGGCAGGCTAGCAGGGTAGATTTGACATAATCTTCCATCCAATTCCAATTCTGTCCGCTGGGAGGTAGGGGAGATGTCGTCCGCATTGTTCAATGCACGAAGGATGCCTGTCTTGTCCGTACCGTACTCAACGGACGAGGGATACCTCGACCGACCAGACGCGACACTTCAAACGTAATTACAGCTGAACAAGTGACTGCGCCCCCACTTTGACTAGAGGCTTCAGTTGAGGGAGGAATTGAACAGCGGGGCTTCAGTTGGAGAGCGTAATTGAACAGCGATAGCTCCCCTGTTTGAAAAGGGAAGCAAGATCTTAGTGGGCTATCAAACGTATGTCAAACGAACAGGAGATGTGGCTGGCTTCTTGATGGGTTAAACTTTTATTGGGTTTATGCTGTTGTACTCAAAAGTGATGGAGGATTGCTTCAGACTTTGTTTCAGCGGGATGGTTTAGGAAATGCTTACCTACGTTTACGAGAACCCGATGGAGTCATGGTTTGGGCCAGCTATATGCAGGATGAGATACCTTGACAGGATCTGGGATGGTTGCGATTTAGACGTGATGTGGTTGAGATCAGAATGCTGGTCAGAAACCAACAAGGGAAGCATCATGCCATCAAAACCAACAGCCTAAACATGCCATTAGAACTGTCAAAATGGGCCAGGCCAGCTCTAGCCCACGTGGGCTGTGATTATGTGGGCCACACCTATAGATAGAAATTCCGATGAGAAACCAAAAAGGAAAGTATGATGCTATCAAAACCAACAGCCTAAATATGTCATTAGAGCTATCAAAATGCACTATTTCGATCCTAATCCATATGGACTGTGATTATGTGGGTCAGGCCGGACTCGGCCCACTTGTTAATATGGACCGTAAAAACCCAGCCCTTCCCTAGCCCACTTGGGGTGTGGATTAAGGCCGGCCAGCCCACTTCTTCTTCTTTTTTTTCTCTTTTTTAGCCTAAGCCCTTGTAGTAGGTAATATGCTCATAAATTACTACAGTCTGTTATGAAAACCAAAAAAGTTTAAATTCAGATAGCACTTGATACCTCAATGAAATATCATGGGAATGGCTAGTAAAGCTCATCATATTACACATGTCATCATGTGATATGCAAAAATTAACAAACTAAACTTGAATGATAAATAAACATAGGTGAATTTGGGCCCCTTGAATCTCATTTAGAGGTGGCAATCAGATCGGATCAGATCATAAATAGGTTGGATCAAATACGGATCAGATAAAAAATGTCCAAACCTGAACCTGACCTATTTATTAAACGAGTCAAATATTGAAATATGAATCTGAACCATTTAATAAACAAGTTATTCGGCCCAACCCATTTAACCTATTTATATAATCTAGTTTTAAAAAAAATCTATTTTACCCATTTAACCTATTTGTATAATCCAGTTAAAAAAAAATATCCATTTGTACATTCATGATCTATTTTAAAAAATAAAAATAATAAAAATCTACTTTTCTCACTTGACTCCATTCTCTGCGACTCGCTATGCTCTCAGCCCAATCGTGGCCGCCCCTCTACCCGACCCCTATCTGCCCGCTCGCCCATCCACCCAACCCCCTCTACCCACTCGCCCCTCCATGCCCACCCCTTTGCCCCTCCACTCGACCCCCCTCTGACCTCGCCTACATCGCCTGAACGTATCCTGGTGGCACTCCCTCCACCACTTGCTTCTGCTCGTCGGCGAGATAGACGGTCAACCCGGTGGCACCTAGCAAGAAGGAAGCCAGGAGGAAGGCCACGTATACGTGGCTTCAGCTTGTTCTTCGATCAAGTTGGGCAGTCACGGGGGTGGTGGCTAGGGGCACTGCCACCGCTGGATTTGGTCTCGATGACATCAAGAGCACCGATAGGGGATTGGTCATCGGCATTGGCATCATCGTCGTTGTTGGGGTGGTTGTTGCTACTGCTGCTATTGGTAGTGGTAGGATAGGGTCTTGGTTAGAGCAGTGAGGACTGAGGGGGGAATTGATGGGGTTGTGGAGATGGAGAGGAGAGGCCGAGGTCGAGGTGTTGAAGGTAAGGAGGGATTTGGGGAAGGGAAAGCACAGGAAAGGGAAGATGGGATTTTAGAAAGATAGAAGATGGGAGGGAGTGGGATTGGAATCATAGAAGGATCTTCGATTTTTAACTGATCGTGCCTAAAATTTGGATCTAAATTTAAATGGACAGCTCAAATTTTATCACAGACTCATATCTTAAATATTTTAAATAAAAATTATAAATGGATTAAATAGGTTGAGCAGGTTGAAAAATTTAAATCCAAATTCGATCTATTTAATAAATGGGTTAAACATGTCGATCTATTTATGATCCGAATCCATTTAATCCAAATCTAAACCTACTTATGGCGGATTGAATGTAAGTCAGATTAATAAATCAGATCATATTTTGCCATCCCTAATCTCATTATCTCATTCTATCATGGATGCATAAGAGTGATCTTGCAAAGTTGAAGTATACCTATACTTTAGTCATGGGACATGAACATTAGCCGATCATTACAAAAATCAATGCCTAAATTCAGGCAGTGACAAACCACATTATATACATAGCAAGAATCATAGCCGTAACCACAATAATCAAGTCTAGAAGGTGTGACTAAATTTCATGCATACTCGTACATATGAAAAAGTAGCTAGTTTTATTGCAATATAATTTATGATTGAGCTGGAAGCATACATAATGAGTGATCAGCCTTGATCCAAACTATCATGAATAAACAAAACATATTCTCAGAAAGATCCTTCACTTGGCTATTCCTGATCAAATAGAAGAACTCAAGGACATGTAAAATATAATCTATGACATCACGATGAAACAACATCAAACTCAAATAGTCAAATGTATTATCGATAGTATATCAAACTCAAAAAATAATATCAAATCAAAAAAGCTATTTTTCCATAAATTCATCTTCTTGAAGTACATTTGAATCCACTTTTGATGTCTCAAGGTCAGCACTACTATCATCTTCATTTAAAATTCACAATCGACTAAAAAATAATTAAACAATCAATTCTAAAGATAAATTAATGAACAAAGATTGTAAAGTATATACAATAAATATACAAGAAATATTATCATCAGGATTTGGAATAAAGCGATGCAACCAATTTCAAGTGCAAATTAGAATTTGGACATTTCATAAAACAAAGAACTTCTATATTTGGTAAGAACACAACCACCAATACTAAAAGTAGATTCTGATGCTACTGTAATAATAATTGGAATGCTTAATAGATCACGTGTCATGATAGAAAGAGTAGAAAATTATTTAGCACTACTCTTCTAATAATTGAGGACATCCAAATCATCATAGTGGTCATAATCAAGTTTTGCTTCATCTAAATAAATATCTAATTCATACTTGCAAGTGTCAACAATATTTTTATTTTGAAATATTTTAAACATATGGACAAAATATAAATGAAATAAATAAGATATAATAATTAATATATAACTAAAAAAAACTTATATTGAAGATTTTTTATCTCTCGTGGCTACTTCCACTTCCACTCCCACTTCCATTTGGCCTATGCAACAAGATGGACTCATTGGATGATGGAGAAGCACATGGTATATTAAAATTGCTTGCATATTTTTCAAAAATCTTCTCCAACTTCTCCTTCACATTTTTTACCTTCTCTTGGGAAGTTGATTAACAAAATTTTAAGAAATTAAGTTTCATTTGTGGGTCAAAAATAGCTCCAAAAGCAAGCATCACACTATAGTCCTTTCAATATTTATCAAACTTTTCTTTCATCTTAGTAGCCATCTCTCTAATTATCTTATCGTTATTGTCCAAGTTCTCATTTAGTATACATTCAATTTTTCAAACTTGCATAAAATACAAGTTGAAGGTCAGATAAAATGAACCTGACATCATGTTTGTAGTCTCATAAAATAGTTCCAAGAATTCACACACATTTTCTCCTCTCCTCCACTTCATCTATTGGACAATATTTATAATTTCTATCGATCACCTGAAGAATATCAAAAGCTTTTTGATATTTGATTGCACATTCAAGCATCAAGTATGTTAAATTTCATCTGGTTGACACATCCAATCTTAAATCAATTCTTGTGTCAATGCTAGCTTATTGAACACATTTTTGAAATTTGATTATCCTTCTTTCTGATCCTCTCACATACTTGACACTCTCTCTGATTTTAAATAATACTTTACTGGCTACTTTTAAGCTCTCTTGAATAATAAGATTTAATATATAAGCAGAACACTGCATATGAAAGAATTCACCATTACACGATAAGCTATTTTGCAAACGAAGATGATTTTTCAAGACATGTTGCTTATTATTATTAGCAAAAGCATTATCCAATGTAAGAGAAAACACCTTATTATCTATTCTTCATTGTTTCAAACAATTAAATATAGTTGCTTCCAATTTAGCTCCAATGTGTGGAGGTTTCATACAATAAAAGTTGAGAATTTTACTTCATAATTTTTAATTTTTATCAACAAAATGGATATTTAAATAAATATAATCCTCTGTAATAGATGCTATCCATACATTAGAAGTTAAACACTCTATATTAGGAATCTTAGCCATGACTTGCTTAAGCTTCTACTTCTCTTTAATATGTACTTTTTTTATATTAGAGATAGCGGTATTTCTAGAATGCATTACTATATCTGGATTTAAGTATTTTGCCTAAGCCTTAATCTTTTCATATTTAACAAAAGAAAAAGATAAATCATGCTGAACTATAGCTTTTGTTAGCATATGACTATGAATCTTTTGATTTATCTTTTTAGACCTCATTTTGCCATCTTGATCAAAGAGCATTTGATCCACATCTTGATATTTAATTTCTTTATAGCTTGAAATATGACAAGATAAATGTGAAGTCTCATAATATGATACGAGTTTTAGGATTAGTACCAACTGCATATTCTTTTTTACAATGATTGCAAGCTGTCCTTTCAACCCTCTCTTTATCTTTACCAATTTTTGAGAAATATTTCCATACACTTGATGTTTCTCTTTTAGTGTTTTTAGCGAGAAGAGCTTCAATAACTTCATCATCATCCAAATTATTAATAGTAGTATTCACTGACTTCATTATTTTTTTATAATCCAATAGTTCAAATAAATCAATATGGTCAATAATTATTCAACTATTCAAAACCCAATGCAGTAATGCACATCAAAAGATTAAAAATAATAAAATATAACAGGTAGCAGCTTAAAAAAAATTTAACCGTGGGACTGCTGGGACACTTGAATAGAGAGTTACAGAGAGGAGGGGGCTTGGGGCACTACAGACAGTAGTCTGTGGGATAGTTAACAAGGTTCATTTCTCAAGAGGGACCATAAACAGAGAGGAGGGGGGACTGTAGTTTGGGGGACTATAGTCCCATTGGAACTATTGGGGAGGGAGGGGAGGGCGCGAATGAGGCTGGAGTTGCCTGAGTCCAGGATCGGTGGGAGCCAGCAAGGGAAGAGCTGGAGATCCAAGTCATCCAACATGGCGACATTCAAGATCACAGAGAAAATGAGAATCTCGGATGCGATGATGAAGGAGGAAGAAGACCTATTGACCCAGCCCGCCCGATGCCCCCCGATGGTCCGATCCTTGTCTCCGACTCTCCATTGAGAGAAAAATTAGAAAAAAAAAAGATCGAGCCATTGAAGAACTCCCAAGTTTGAAGCTCGATGTCGCTGGCTCACCGCACGCTATGAGTCCGCTCCCCTGCCTCCGCCAAATCGCTATTGCTTCTCCTCCATCCGACCGCTACCGCTTGGATGCTGGTCACCTCGCATTCCTCAGCTAATCCTAAATGCCCAGAAGCCAGAGCAAGAGGTCGAGAGAACTCAGAAGGTGTCGGACTTGGATTGTCGGTCAAAACTGAATGGGGTTTAAGTTTAACCATTTAGGTCGCTTGATCGAGTATGGGCCGGCCCATGGGTTGATCCGGCCCTAACCCGATTCAGCCCATGGGCTACAGGGGCCGGGTCAAAAAGCCTACTTTCATAAGTGGGGCAGAATTTTTCAGCCTGACCCGGCTTATTTTTAGGATCAAATGGGCCATGGGCCCGATCCATTTTGATAGCTCTACTTGCCATAAGGGAAGTAGTTATGGTTAGTGAGGTTTAGTTAGTGCGAGGAGCCTTGATTCTTGTTATAACAATTGCCAAATCTTTGGGTAAAATGAACTTAGCAATATAGACAAGTTCATTAGCGTTAAGCTAATTTAGGCAGATGGCATAAACATGCAAATAGATGAGCTGGTTGGCTTCAATTTAGGCAGATGGCATAAACATGCAAATAGATGAGCTGGCTGACAAAGCCAGCCAGCAGTAGTAGAGGTTGATTCCTTTTCTAAACCTTTTTGGATGGAATATCATGCTTACCTACTTATCTAGTTATCAACATATGAGCAGCTTTGCCACCTATCGCATTAAAAATCTTTATAATGGTAGTTTTTAAAAGGATCATGATTTAACTACTTAATGTTGGCCTTTTGCTTTGTCTGATCAAGTTATCATAATCATGCTTCCGCATGTCCAACGAGCTCATGACTGATTTGTATTCCTGCACAAACTCATGTGTAAGCGGATGGTAATTCTCTAACTTCTGGGTACCAAAGGAACAAAGAATATTACCATTGCCGTGTCTTTTGCTTTGCTTTTGTTTTTGATTTTGTTTTTTTTATTTTTTGCTTTTTTTTTTTTTGGACGATAAGGGAGGCTGAGAAGAGAAGCCACCCGGCTTTCATTAGAGACCAGAGAATATTTACAATGTGGTGATCAGGCTATCGGTTACAGAGTCCGAGGAGAAAGATGAGGAAGCAAACCAACAGCGACATAGAGTTGCTGATAACTAGAAATGCTGAGAACATTTTAAAAAGACAAGCCATGTCAATGTAAAAAAGATTTCCTTCACCAAAAGCTTTCATAGTTGTAGCCGATCTTTGCACCACCAGGGCCTTAAAATTCTGATGCAACATAAACAGAGGGAGCTGATCACGCGATGCCGAAATGAGAGACAGAACAAGGCCTGAATTGCATGAATTGAAACAGAAGAAATCTGGCACATGTTTGGCAGCAGAGAACGATTCGTAGAGAACCGAAACCGGCCTAGAAGAATTTCCATACCGCGAGCCGATTCACAGTAGACAGAAACAAACGAATTTGTGGAGATCACCATGCAACAACTAGGAGACCACCATGCATTAACCAGGAGATCTGACAGCCTTCTGACCTTGAGATTTTAGCCCAAGCCTCATTTCGAAAGTTTGGAGAATATATTGGTTAGAGCTATTCTGCCATGTCGACTTTGGATCATTCAATAAAATATCATTATATCATTTAATAAGATTAAAAAATTGAATGAAATATGTATTGGAAATGACTAACCATGGTTAATTATATATTTTATTTACATCTACACTTTTCAGCCAAGTCTTGAAATTTTGAATCATAAAATTTAGGGTGATATTTTGTTGGAAGGTCCAAAGTCTTGAATTATAAAATTTTGAATGGTTCTAACAACTAATTTTTCTTGTTTTGGTAGGCAAATACAGTAGAAGTTCAAGGAAAGCTACGACAGGATTATTCCTTGGACTTGATCAACTTGTGACACCAATTGATGATGATATTTAAGCAGGCGTTATGAAAAGTCTCTCACTCCTTCAAGATCTATAAAGTTATATCAGTTACCACAAATGGTCATTGGTTGGACTAGGTCCACCGTTCAGCTGGTGCGCCAATCCAAGCATAAAGCAATAGGCACAAATGACGGATGAAAAGAAAAAGAACGCAATTGTCTATGTTGTTTCATGGTTGGTCGGGTCCACAAACATTCGACGGTGGATTTGGTCCAACTATCGCTTTTGAAATCCAACAACTGTCCCTCTTCCTATAATTTCAATACTTTTCTTCACTTATAACTCCTCCCAACTATACATTTCTTATTGTTTGGCAATCCCCGCAACATGGGGATTTGATTGATCATAAAAATTATAATTTTTTATACTATTAATATTAATAAATCCAAAAATCAAAAATACTATAAGATAGGCTTGTAGGCTATATTCTATAAGTATCAAAAAGAAAATATAAATTATTTGATATAAAGAGGAATGTTCTGGTTCTCTCAATCCACGGGATAAAGCTTAGAATAAAGCTTACAAGTAACATGAGAAAGAAATTAGAGTGCTTAAGAAAAAAAAGAATAAGAAAAATTATGTTTGTATGTCTGTGCATATATGAATTTTATAGCTCAGTATGCTTAATTATACATTTGATATTTTTTTTTTTTCATTTTTAAAATATTGATCCGTGAAATATTTGATTTCATCCTTCCTGACATTAATCTTAGAATATGAAGCAAACTCAAAATAATTGGCATGTATGTAAGCTTCACGATCATCAATATCTATCACTAACGTACCATCCATAAATTGAACCATTTATTTTGAATTAAGGAGTCTATAGTTATCTCTCATTGTAAGCACCCCCAAATTTTTTATAGCATATGCATAACCCTCTTGTAGTAGTTTAAATTTGAAATCAAATCTTTCTTTATAATGGCATGTATAAGTTGATTCTATTATTTGAATAGTTAATTTTATTATGAATTGATTTTGTGACTTATATATCTTTTTTTATAAAAATAAATATTAGAATATATTGCTTCAAAATTATTATATCTACATACCTCATCATCTAACAAAATCATGTTAATATTCATCCTATTGCACATAAAAGTATTCCCACATTCTAAGAACCCATGTTTAAGTAGTCCTTTTTGTTGTCATTTGCTTGAATGATACATACTCCTTCGTTATTATCTTGTTCTTGCAAAAACCTATTACAACCACAGTGTTAATTTCTGCATAATATAATATCCATACAACTATAAAGATATAAATATACTAGAACCACATTATTAATTTCTGTATAATATAATATCCATACAACTATAAAGATATAAATATACTACAATCATATTGTTAATTTTTGCATTATGTATATGCATAATGTAATATACATATAGGTACAGAGCATTTTTTGCATGCACCTTTGCAATATCAAAAAAGTATCAAGACAAGTATGAAATCAATTTTACAGTACAACAAAAAAAAATAATTTTTAATTATAATTCATTTGGATTTAGAATTATCAAGAGGATGAGAGAACCTGGGGCCAACTCTTTTGCATATATTCACCCTCTCCCACCCTCCCACTTGATTAAGATTTTGAAGGATTAAAAAAAAAAAAAAAAAAAGAAAAGAAATACCCAACACAAAACCCTTTGTCTCAGCTCCCTTTTGGCTGCTCCAAGCCTCCCTTTTACTGCTCCAAGCCTCCCACCCAATTGGGACCCAAAGAATAGAATAAAGAAAAAAAATCCCAAGCAAAAACCCAGCCATCGTCTCAGCTTCCTTTTTGGCAACTCCACGCCTCCCACTCGATTGGGAACCCTGAGGGTGGGAAAATAATCAAAGACAGAAAAAGAAGGAAAGACGAGAAAAACCTGGAGGAAGGCGACGACGGAGACCGGTGCGAGGTGGCGGCGAGGAGAGCAGGACGATCCCAGCCTCCCACCCGATTGAGAATACCGAACAAGAAAAAAAAAAAAAAAAAAAGGAAATACCCAACACAAAACCTCCTTGCTGTTCTTCTTCTGCTTCGTCCACCGCCGGTGATGCTCACTCTCGCGGGATTTCTTCTTCTCGGCCGCGGGGGAGGTGGCGGGTCCTCTATCACGGAGGGGCTCCGCCTTCAGGCTACTGTTGGGTAGGAAATCTCCACGGCCGTTTTGGTAGAACGCATGGCCACGGAAAAATATAGGAAAAATCGACAGAAAAAGAACGATAGACGGAAAAAACCTGGAGGAAGGCGATGACGGAGATCGGAGACCGGTGCGAGGTGACGGCGATGAGAACAGGACGATCCCAACCTCCCACCCGATTGAGATTACCGAACATGAAAAAAAAAAAAAAGAAATACCCAACACAAAACCTCCTTGCTACTCTTATTCTGCTTCCTCCGCCGCCGGCGACGCTCGCTCTTGCGGGCTTTCTTCTTCTCGGCCGCCGGAGAGGTAGCGGGTCCTCCGTCGCGGAGGGCTCCGCCTTTGGGCTACCGTTGGGTAGGGGATCTCCGCGGCCGTTTTGGCAGAACGCATAGCCAGGGAAAAACGTAGGAACAAGAAGGGTCCAGAGGGCCCGGGAGGGGCTTGAGGCGGGAAAAAGAGAGAAAAACACACTACCGGAAAAAAAAAAAAAATCAAGACCCAACACGTGGTGTGCTAAAAAATTAGTTCAAAATTTTAGATGTGGAACACGAAATTTTATCGTTAACACCTATTATCATTTTACTTAAATGCCTGCCTCCTGCAGCATAAAAAAAAAAAAAAAAAAAAAATCTTGCTAGGAATGCCATTTATGGTGATCGGTATTGATGTTGGTAAGGAAATTTGTGTGCCATTTTGTTGATCATTTTGGAAGATCAAATATTCTATATCTATTTCTCTATCTCTTACATCCATTTCACCATTTAAAATTACCCAACAACGACCACATGCAGCAGCCACATGCAATCTCTCCATATCTACAAGTAAAATAATACTAAATATATATATGTAATTATGATAGATAGGAAGAATAATGGAGCAAGAAAAAAAAAAATTAGAGAAGAATATAAATATATTATATTTATGTGGTTCGATCTATTAATCTGTCCGTGGGTAGAGACGATACAAAATTCTTAATATAAAAAAATAGAGATTACAGTGTACTAGATTCTCTTACAAATCCTAATCTTCTATGCACCTAATCTTTAGGATACTCAATTGCTCCCTTTTCTTGAGGTTACGAGAGATAGAATAAGTCAACCTAAACTCGAACCGGTGCTGCTACAATAATCACATTGGTCCAATATATATAAAAAAGTAGGTTGATTTGGCCTCGAACTGTTGTCTTACATCAATTTAGACTCGCTTTCCAAGACCTGTAAACTCAAAACATACTCAGAATATGTAACTACTCATTTTTTATTCAAAATCTTCATTTATTCATTTTTTGGTTTTAAGATTTTTGTTTTGAAACTTATATAGAAGGTTTTGGTTGATAAAATAGTAGGTTCAAAAAGAAAAAGGTGTTATAAAGAGAAAAACATAAATAAAAAACTTTTACTCAAAATAAAAATTTTTGGTTTTATGATTTCTGGATTTTATAATATTT
The DNA here is from genome assembly GCA_006176705.1 of Cocos nucifera. Taxonomy (NCBI): domain Eukaryota; kingdom Viridiplantae; phylum Streptophyta; class Magnoliopsida; order Arecales; family Arecaceae; genus Cocos; species Cocos nucifera. The sequence goes on along the minus strand of QRFJ01000280.1, from coordinate 1,646,570 downwards.
TGTTGTTTAACCAAACACATAGTCTTTTTCTTTTTTTTTTTTTGGCAAGGAAACATATGGGCTTATAAAGATACAGGAAAACGACAATCAAATTATATTATTTTTTTTTAAATTGGAAATAACTTACCTCATTTTTTTCTAGCATTTGCTCTTTTCTTGGCTCTTTGCCAATATCTAAGACACCATTATTTAGAGGTTGATGATAGGGCTAAATGAGCAGTTGAAAAAGTGTTAAAACAATTACTTTATCAGACATCAAAATATTCTAACGATCACCAGGTAAAATATATGGGTCTCCTAAAGCTCGAATCTACTATAGTCAGCTATATAGGAAGCCACTCACTCAATTGTCTTATTAGCCTCTTTGAAGCTCTGCTTAGCAGCAAATGTAGTAATACCCGATATGAGTCTGCAAATGTCCATCATCAACAAATGATTACACCCCTGATTTTGAGCCCCTGAAACGATCCAGAAGATGATTGTTCTATAGTTCTCTTTCAATATTATCATGCCCTAAATTCACATCCAGACACATGATGGCCGCATACTTTTTAGATCAAGATCTTAGAGAATATGCAAAGCCTACCCTTTATCACTATATAATCACATTAAATCCAACTCGGCATTGATACCAAAAGTAAATCTCTAATTTTATTTATTCAAAAATATAGCTCACCAATATTTTATCATAATTAGATCAATATTTATAAAAATAAATCAAACTAAGGATCTCTAAGATTCTATGCTCCTCACTGCTCGATCCCAAGTCTTATAGAATTTTTTGGATCTAAAAGAAAAATATAAAAAAAGATGTGAGCTTTATGGAGCTCAATAAGTTACCAATTTTCTCTGAGGGATCAAGCATAATTACTTTTCAAAATATAATAATTTAACAATAATATACATCAAGATAATTTTATTTCAAAATATATCATGCACATCAATAAAAACTAAAAATTCTCTCTCACTCTTCGATACTATGGCCACAATCAATCCCATGATAAGGTTCAGAAGAGACTAGTCCCTGAATGAAGAACACTAAATTCATCGACGTGCAACTAGTGATCAGCCCCACTGACTAGGTCCGAAAGAAAAACTAGCTCTGATTCATACGGCCATGACTTATCCCGTAATAAGGCAAAGAGATTAGTCTTGAACAAAGAACATCTGATCCATCGACATGCCATCAGTGATCAGCCCTACTGACTAGGCCCAAAAGGACTAACTCTACCAGCGATCAGTCCGAACTAGTTAGGTCTAGAAGAAATATGTTTTTGATGTATGGCCAACGATCAGTTTCATTGGTTAGACCAAATCATAGTCTAACTAAAGAGTTTTTCTCATACTTTATCATTATTAATTTTTCATAAATAAAAATACTTATCTTATAATAGTATCAATTTTATTAAGAAAAGCATCTCAAGATTCGGTCCACAATAAGTCTATAACGAGATCGTGCAAAGAAAGGTCGGAGCGAGATAGCACGACCCTCGGGCCCGCTAGAGGGGCCTATAGGCTAGCGACGGTGCGGCCCAGGTCGGCAGCATGCAACGGTACTAGGCCAGCCATGCACTGGGCTAGCCCAGGCATGCGAGCATGCGTACGGGTGCACACAGGCCATGCGGGAGCAGACCATGCAGGCACCAGGCCCACGCGGTCCATCGCGAACCATTGGTCCATAGTAGCCAACATGGACCATTAACCCATTTTTTCTATCATTTCATGTGGTTCACAGTACTGTTCCATGGATCAATTGCGATCTAATAGTTCAGAGAGGAGCTGGTCGCGATCAGATAGCTAAAACTTGATCTGGACTTGATTAGACGTTATCGAGTGCTATTTTGCACGATCCAATGGTCAGAAGAGCTCTGATCATGATCGAACGGTGTAGATGCAATTTAGGCTTGATCTAGAGGCTGTGTGCATGATCAAACTGTTCTAGAGAGAGTCGATCATAATCAGACGGTCCAGATGCGATCTCAGATATGTTTGGGATTGGATTTTCTACTTAAATACTATTTATAGATTTTTGAAGTTTATATAACTCTGATTGATGAACGTTTGTTGCATTGGAGAGATGGTAACATTCTAGAGGTGTTGATAGGCTTTTTGAGTGATTTTAGAGAGCTTTTATAAGGATTTTGCGATTTCTTGTTGAGAAACTCTTGTACAATGATTGAGTGGTAAGTATCATTTGTATTTGATGATTTTTTTCTCTCATAGCAAAGTTAGCACATCCCGTGGAGGTAAATCTTGGGCTAATCCACTTACTTAATTGTGTGTTCTCTCTTATCTTTTATTCTTCTTTTTATTCTCATGGTATCTACATATGATCGAGTGCAATACAAGTGGTATCAAGAAGATCCTGAGATGGTGGTGTCCTGACCAAACTCTATAATAATCGATATTAAAGTGAGTTAATATCCCAATAAATTTAATTTTTATATAATCTAAAAGAGCAATAAAAATAATTTTTATTCGAGATTTCATATATCGATGAACAAATTTATTTTCTTTTCAGAGATTATATAATTTAAAAAAAAATCATCTCTTTCAAAATTATAACATGTAAAAGTATCATCATGCATGATTCAAGTTTTCTCAATTTTTTTCATAAATAAATCCATAAAATTCAAATTTAATAATTTTTAAATATTTTATATATAAAAATTTAATTTTTAAGCATGTATATATATATATAAAAACTCAAAGATAAGAGAAAACTTACAATTAGTTGATTCTAAAAAAATCACGATCTTCGATATATAGCCTGATCCTCAGATTCGATGCTCAACTAATATTGAAGGCTCTGATCAAATAATCTAAAAATATTTTAGACTTTAATCTTGGTTCAAGTCTCAGTTTGAATTGGATCATGAGGTGAATTTAAATATCCTAGATTGATCTAGATCCAATTAAATTAGGGTCCGATTAATGAAATAGTTTCATAAAAGGTTAATTTATTCTTTACCCCTTTTTTTCTTCTTTCTTTTCTTTTCTTTTTTTCTTCTCTTTTTCTCTCTCTTTCTTTCTATCTTTCTTTCTCCCCCTTTTTTTTCTATTTCTTTCTTTCTTTCTCCATTGAACCAAATACTCTTCCCCATATCTCAAAGGCATAACAGAGGAGAGGAAGGGATAGAGTCGACCTTGATGTAGCCAAAGCAGCCGATGGCGGTGGTGTAGTGACGATCCGACTAGCAGCAGCAGGGTGGGGGTTGATGGTGGTGGCATGGCTGGGTGACGGCATTGATGTGGTTGGGTGTGACGATGATAGTGGCTTGACCAGCACCACCATTTCTCAATAATTAAGAAAACAATGGATTTAGAGAGAAATAATGGGTTCTTAGATGTTAAGGCTTGATTATGGTAGTTTGGTGGCTGTCGGAGGTAAGAAAGAGGAGAAAGGATGGGTTTGGCAGTGAATCGAGAGGAGGGCTTGAGGGTTTAAGAAGAAGGGGCAAAGAAGAGATATAAATTTCATTGCAAATATTGTCGGCTTTCATCGGTGAATCCCATTCAAATGGCCTTTGGCCATTCCCCTAGCGGCACACGACTCCGTTATGGTTGCTTACACGGTCATATCTCCATTGGTGGCATAAGATTGGGCAGGGGATAAACTTCCCCTATTTAGATCTCTTCTTTTTTTTTTCAAAATATTCCAGTGAAGTTGGCAGGGCATGCTGACTTTACACTTGGGACCTATTTCTCATATTCTCCCCTTCTTACAAAAAATTTATCCTCAAAATTTGAAAAATCTAGATCTTTCAAAGTTGAAAGTGCTTAGCCAAAAACTCTCACATACAACATTGTCCATGCTTGGCATCTCTTTCCAATTGAACATATGGCCACATTATTAAATACATGCAAGCAATCCAACCTCTCAGGTCAACCACAATGCTCAAGCACATATCCACTTCATAATTGAATACCTTCGCATCAATTTCAGAATTTTGCCCCTATAATATATAATCAAAGATCTCTTATTTTTTTGATCTAAATCAGTGTGATTACTAGATGAAAAACTGTCCATCATATTTAATATTAAGATATAAACTAATAAGATCAGCATTAATTAAGTGATCGAGAGTCTGAATTAAAATTATATAAGATATGAGTCTACAAATGTCCATCATCAATAAATGATTACATCCCTGATTTTGAGCCTCCGAAATGATCCAGAAGATAATTGTTTTATAGTTCCCTTTCAATATTGTCATGCCCTAAATCCAGCATCCAAATCAGGCACATGATGGCCGCACACTTCATAGAGCAAGATCCTAAAGAATATACAAAGCCTACCTTTTATCACTACACAATCACATCAAATCCAACTTGGCATTGGTAGTGTTGGTGCAGAATCTGGTTGACGTCGGATTATACTAGAGTCGAGAAGGACGAGATCGTCATCGGTGATCTGCAAAATAAAATTTCATCCGAAGTCGATGGTGGTGGCTCCAGTAGGACCCTTCGATGATCAAGTCAGCTTTTCTGGCCAGCAGAAATGGGGTGCTCAGGCAAAAATTTGGTAGAGTTTCGAAAAGGAGGAGAGAGCTTAGAGCTTAGAGAAAATGTATCTGAAGGATTCCTTTCCATAGACGGAGCTTGATTGATGGTGACAGCTGTAGCTGTCTAGCAGTAGGCTGCTCGAGGTCCGGTGAAATTTGGTATGGAGAGGAAGATGTCGTCAGGCTGATAGTGACAGCTATACCATCCGGTAGGAGACCGCTCGAGATCTGTGGTAGACTGATGGCAATCGTTCGTCGAGATTTAATAGTCGTAGCTTTAAGAAAGTAAGTATTGATTGGTGGACTTTGGTATATATCAATTCTAGGAGAGTTCGAACTTCTGAAGGAAATACATCTAGAGGAGATTATTCGAAAGTAATCCGCTGGAGGAATCTGATTGAGGGAGAAGTCTGAAAGGAGTTTGACTCCTAGAGGAGTTCAGCCGAAGGAGAAGTTCAGAAGGAGTTCGAATTCCATAGATGTTCGACTGAAGGAGTGCGGAGGGAGTCTAACTTCTGTAGACGTCCGACTGAAGGAGAAGCTCGAAAGGAGCTTGGCTCCCGTAGGAGTCCGACTGGAGCTCGACTACTGAGAAGTTTGGTCGACTGAAGAAATTTTGCTGGAACTCGACCGCTGGAGAATTCAGCAGGCTGAAGGAGTTTGGCTAAGATTTGACCGTTGAAGCTCTTTCGTGACTATCGATTGCATTAGACTGAGCATTTGACTGAACTTCGATGAGAGTAAAATTTATCCTCAACAATAGTTCTTCCACTTTCGAGTTTAAAATTTGAAGAAAGAGAGTACCAAAACAGACGACTGTCAAAGTTCTTTTTCGAGCTCTGCATCCATTGAAGTTGAAGCTCGGGGGAGATCTTATCTCCAGCCAAAGTTGACATTGAAGATGAGGCTTAGAGGGATCCCGTCTTTGATCGAGGTCCAGGAAGATCTTGTCTTTTGTTAACGTTGCAGTTGAAGCTCGGAGAAAATCCTATCTTTAGCCGAGGTTGAAGTTAAGGCTCGGGGAAGATCTCATCTCTAGTCGAGGTTGAAGTTGAAATTGAAGTTGAGGTTCGGAGGAGATCTAATCTCCAGCCGAGGTTGAAGAAGATCTCATCTCCTGTTGATATAGACGTTGAAGCTCAGAGGAGATCCTATCTCTAGTCGAGGTTGAAGTTGAAGTTGAGGCTCGGAGAAGATCTCATCTTCAGCCGAGGTTGAAGGAGATCTCATCTCTTATTGATGAAGACGTTGAAGCTCGAAGAAGATCCTATCTCTAGCCAAGATTAAAGTTGAAGTTGAGACTCGGGAGAGATCTCATCTCCAGTCGAGTTTGAAGAAGATCTCATCTCCTATTGATGCGAACATTGAAGCTCCGAGGAGATTCTATCTTCAGTCGAGGTTGAAGTTGAAGTCGAGGCTTGGAGGAGATCTCATCTTCAGCCGAGGTTGAAGGAGATCTCATCTCCTGTTGACAAAGATATTGAAGCTCGTGAGAGATCCTATCTCCAATCGAGGTTGAAGTTGAAGTTGAGGCTTGGGGAAGATCTCATCTCCAGTCGAGGTTGAAGAAGATCTCATCTTCTGTTAATGCAGACGTTGAAGCTCGAAAGAGATCTTATCTTCAGCAGTCGAGATTAGAGTTTGAGCTCGAGGGAGATCTTATCTCTAGCAGTAGAGGTTGAAGGAGATCTTATCTTCTGTTGTCCTAAAAGCTCGGACGCTCGAAAGATATCTTATCTCTAGTCGAGATTGATGGAGATCTTATCTTCTATTGACGTAGAAGCCCGAACGCTCGAAAGATATCTTATCTCTAGCTGAGGTTGAAGCTTGGACACTCGGAAGAGATCTTATCTCTAGTCGAGGTTGGCTCGATCGCTCAGAAGAGATCTTATCTCTGACCGAGGTTGGCTCGGTGGCTCGAAAGAGATCTTGTCTCTAACCGAGGTTGACTCGGTCGTTCGAAAGAGATCTTATCTCTGGCCAAGATTGGCTCGGATGCTCGAAAGAGATCTTATCTCTGGCCGAGGTTGACTCGGACGCTCGAAAGAGATCTTATCTCTAGCCGAGATTTACTCGGACGCTCGAAAGAGATCTTATCTCTGATCGAGGTTGACTCGGGTGCTCGAGAGGGATCTTATCTCTAATCGAGGTTGAAGCTCGGACGCTCGAAAGAGATCTTATCTCTAGCCGAGGTTGAAGGACTTCGACTCACTCATGTTAGGACAAGGTTCTCCTCCTGTTTCTAATACAGCCACTATTGACTACTTCTTTCAGATAGCACATCCTCAAATTTTTTATGTTTTAGGGTTGTGCGAGCGTTGTTCCTCCGAGTTTCTTCAGACGGTAAGTCCCAGGCCGGACGACCTCCTCTATTTTATGCTGGCCTTCTCAATTTGGAAGATGACAGCTGGAAGATGATGGCTCACCGAAGTACCAAGCTCCTCCCAGAGGTGGCATCGATGATACGAAAGACGGCCGACCTCCTTGTTGTTCCTCCATCATTGGTGGTTCTGACTACGACGGCGCCCTTGGCCAATCTTCTCCTACTTCAAACTGACGTCTGAGGAATCGACCCAGCCGCCCCTTCCTGATGAGCTCCTCGATTTCATCTTGGAGCTGAATGTATTCTTTAGTATCATGGTCATGGTCACGATGGTAAAGGTAATACTTGCATCGATCGCGCTTATTTGGAGGAGATCGTAATTCTTCTAATCTTGGTAGTTGATTCTTAATTTTCATCAGAACTTGAGCTTTAGGAGCGTTGAGAGGAGCATTGTTGCAGAACCTTTCGAGGGGAGGACTTTTTTGCGTCCTTCTATTAGGGCTTCCTTGATGATGAGCTTGAGAAGGAGTTCGGACTCGCTTGCACTCGAGGGGAGGATCCGTAAGCGTGGTCGAGCTTCATTCCACTCTTCTATGAAATCTTCTGGGGGAGAACTTTGTGCTCTTTTATTGGAGCTACTTTGATGACGAGCTCGAGGGGGAGTTCGACCTCGCTTGTGCTCAGGAGGAGTTCGTGAGCACGGTCGAACTTCATTCCGTCCTCCTATGAAACCTTCCGGGGGAGAACTTCTGCCCTTTATTTTTCTTTCGGAGAAGAATTATGATCCGAACGTGGATCATCTACTCTCTGTTTCTCCTTCCTAAGGGCGACGGGTATACTAGGCCAAATGTTCTTTCTTAAGGCTGGTTTCTAGCATCCTGATGGCGAATTTTCAGGCAGAATCATCGTCGGAGGCTGCCACATGGTCTACACCATTTTGGTGAGACCCTGAACCCACTGCATCAGTTGGTTAAACTGCTCTAGATCTACCATGGCTACGGATGAAGCTTGAGTTGCCGGAGTTGAAGCGGGGGCGGAGCTCTCTTGGGAGGCCTTTTTCTCGAGGAAGAACTCTAGAAAGAAAGAAGAGAGATCTCTAGAGAGGGACGAGAGAGATCATTGCTGAGCACTCCTTTAAGAACAAGGGTGCCTCAGAGACAGAGGCCCTCCTTCTAGCACCAATTCTATTGGTGCAGAATCTGGTTGACGCCAGATTATACTAGAGTCGAGAAGAACGAGGTCACCGTCGGTGACCTGCAAAATAAAATTTCGTCCGAAGTCGGTGGTGGTGGCTCCGGCAAGACCCTTCGACGATCAAGTCAGCTCTTCTAGCCAACAGTGAAGTGCTCAGATGGGAGTTCGACAGAGTTTCAAAAAGAAGAAGAGAGCTTAGAGCTTAAAAAAAATATATCTAGAGGATTCTTTTTATAGGTGGAGCTTGATTAATGGTGATAGCTGCAGCTATCTGGCAACGAGCCGCTCGATATCTGGTGGAGTTCGGTATGGAGAGGGAGGTATCGTCAGACTGATAGTGACAGCCATACCGTCCGATAGCGGGCCGCTCGAGGTCTGGTGGAGTTAGTCATGGAGGGAGGCATCATCTATAGCATCGTCTATGACAGACAGATGATGATCGTTCGTCGAGATTTAATAGCCATAGCTCTGAGAAAGCAGACATTGGTTGGTGGACTGTGGCATATATCAATTTCAGAGGAGTTTGGACTCGTGAAGAAAATACGTCCAGAGGAGATTATCCGAAAATAATCCATTGAAGAAATCTGACTGAGGAAGAAGTTCGAAAGGAGTTCGACTCCTAGAGGAGTTCGACCGAAGAAAAAGTTCAAAAGGAGTTCGAAATTCGCAGGCATCTAATTGAAGGAGTGCGGAGGGAGTCCGACTTTTGTAGACGTCCGATTGAAGGAGAAGCTCGACTTCCGTAGGAGTCTGACTGAAGCTCGACCACTGAAAAATTCGACCGACTAAAGGAATTCCACTGGGACTCGATCGCTGGAAAGTTCGACCGACTGAAGGAGTTTGGCTAAGATTTGGCCGCTGAAGCTCTTTAATGACTATCGATTGCATTAGACTGAGCATTAGACTGAACTTCGATGGGAGCAAAATTTATCCCCAATAGATAGCAAAAGTAAACCTCTAATTTTATTTATTAAAAAAAATATAGCTCACCAATATTTTATCATAATTAGATCAATATTTATAAAAATAAATCAAACTAAAAATCTTTAAGATCCTATGCTCCTTACTGCTCGGTCCCAAGCCTTATAGAATCTTCTAGATCTGAAAAAAAAACAAAAGAAAAAGATGTAATCTTTATGGGCTCAGTAAGTTACCTATCATCTTTGAGGAATCAAGTATAATTATTTTTTAAAGTATAATAATTAGCAATAATATATATTAAAATAATTTTATTTTAAAATATGCCATGCACGTCAGTAAAAATCAAAAATTTTCTCTCAATCTTTGATGACTATGACCACGATCAGTCCTATGACAAGGCTCAGAAGAAACTAATTTCTGAACAAAGAACATCCAATCCATCGGATTGCTACTAATGATCAGCCTCATTGACTAGGTCTAGAAGAAAAACTAGCTCTGATTTACATGATCATGATTTATCTCATGACAGGATAAAGAGATTAATCCTGAATGAAGAACATCCAATTCATCGACATGCTACAAGTGATCAGCTTCACTAGCTAGGTCCAGAAGGACTAACTCTGCTAACAATCAGCCCCGAATAACTTGATCTAGAAGTAACATATTTTTGATATATGGCATCAATCCCGTTGACTAGATCCAGATCATACTCTAAATAGAGAGTTTTTCTCATGCTTTTGTCATAACCAATTTTTCATAAATAAAAATACTTATCTTATAATATTATCAACTTAATTTTCATGTAATTCAAAAGAGCAATGAAAATAATTTTTATTCAAGATTTTATCTATTAATGAATAAATATATTTTCTCTTCAGAGATCATGTAATTTTAAGAAAAATTATTTTTTTCAAAATTAAAATATGTAAAACTGTTGTCATACATGATCTAATTTTTCCTAAATCATTTTTCATAATTAAATTCATAATTTCAAACTTTAAAAATTTTTAAATATTTTTTATATAAAAATCTAATTTTTAAACATACATACATACATATATAAATACACACACATATATATACATACATACATACATACTTAAAGATAAGAGGAAACTTACAATTAGTCGATTCCAATAAAATCATGATCTTCGACACATGGCCTGATCCCCAGATCCGATGCTTAACTGATATTGAAGGCTTTAATCAGATAATCTAAAAATATTTTAGACTTTAATCGAGGAGGATTTAAAACAAAGAGAGAGAATCCTGGTTCAAGTTTTAGTTTGGATCAGATCACGAGGTAAATTTAAATATCTTAGATTGATCTAGGTCCAATCAAATTAGGATTCGATCAATGAGATAGTTTCATAAAAGGTTAATTTCTCTTTGCCTCTTTTTTTTTCTTTTTTTCTTTTTTTTCTTTTCTCTCTCTTTCATTCTGTCTTTCTTTCTCCCCATTTTTTTTCTTTATTTCTTTCTTTCTTTCTCCATTGAGCCAAAGGCTCTTCCTCATATCTCAAAGGCATAACAATTTGAATCCTATTCAAACGGCCTTCGACCGTTCCCCTACTGGCACACGACTCCATTATGATTGCTCTCATGGCCTTATCTCCATCGGTGGCATGAGATTAAGCAAAAGATAAACTTTTCCTGTTCAGATTTCTTCTTTTTTTTTATTATGAAATGTTCCCGTAAAGTCGGCAGGGCATGCCGCCTTCACACTTCGGATCCGTTTCTCACAAATGTGATGTGATCCACTTGTAAAATAGTAATAGCATAAACTAGACCCTCCATGCAGCTCTTAATTAGTTTAATCAATAGGCCATTAATCAAATGGGAACAGCTGTATCTGCTCCCATGAAAAATGTTAAAATTTTGAAAGATCTTAATTTCATCCTCATTATCAATTATCTATTTTTTGGGATAAAGCTTGAAGATCAAGATTAAGCTTTATTCACATAATGTTGCATAGGAGCAAGCTAACTTCATGGTACTTAACTCGCTTGAAGTCCCTCAAATAACTTGCTAGTGGTTCATCGGGTTTGTCCATTTGTGCGGAGCCTGGAATTCAAAGAATGAGGATGTTGTTAACTAATAAATTGTATAGAAAACAACATTTTATTTACTTAGGGTGACAAGATTTAGCTATGCCAAGATTCCTGAGCAAACACTTATTGTAGAAAATTAATCTGCATTTGCCTAGCTGAATGCAATACCATGTATTAGCTACAATAACTTGATTTGATTGAAGGATATAAAGATGACATTCCTCAACATTTTCTATTATAGGTTGGTTTTTGTATCTTGTTCTACGGTAAGCAAGATTCTCTATGATGCCGGTACTGCATTCTAGAGTGCTATATGTACAACTTGGGATAGCCAGATAGACAGCTGTCCTGCATCATATATGCATTCAAATTCCAGAAATAAACAATAACCGTCCACCTCCGAGACACACCAAGCCATTGATCACACAGCCTCCAGATTTACAAGAAGAGTGCAAGCGATCCTTGGCATGCGCAACAGAATGATGATTTAGGCCTATGTATCAGGGTTTGTGCCGTATCATCTTCAAATCTCGGTGAATGCTGGCAGGTGATGGTGATGCACCTCAAAAAAACAGTCTCCAAGTGGGATTTTTTTATTATTTTTTAAATACTTAATTCTAAAACTATTTTCACCTCAAATTTATTTTCAAAACCATCGTGACACGAAAAATCGTCCGTTGAATGAATGACTTTCAAGCCAGGTAGCACACCACGTGCAACAATGGATGCCACCTGTGCAAGCTAAAATCGTCTATTGAATGGACGACTTTCAATGGAATCATCCACTCAACCGACGATTTCAGTGTGATTACCCCCACCAACCCTATTTCCAACCTCCACTTCGTTCCTGATCGTCTGACTGCCTTTTCCACACCCAACCATCCATTAATCTATCTGCTGCCATCCGACTGCAACTTCTCCATTCGGCCGGATCCTCAGTCTCATGTCCGATCCCCCCTGCCCCCATTCGGCCCATTTGGCTTTTTTTTTTTTGTTTGTTTTTTTGGTTTCGTGCCCCAACCTTGGTCCCACCCCCCATCCAGCCCCATCCCCATCTTATTTTTTTCTTTTTCTTTTTCTCGATTCCCTGCCCCACCCCCGGTCCCTCCTATCCCCTATCGTCCGATCAACGGTTTCTCCCCCTTGGCCCGGTCCCTAGCCCCACCCTCAGTCCCCCCCACCTATCCCCCGTCCGGATCCTGCAGTCCTTATCCCCAACTCCGCAGTCAGATAATCTTTTTTTTATATATATCAAATTAGCTTAATCAATTTAGTTATGTTTAAATATTTTTATATTATTATGATTAATTTATACTGCATTATTTTTTATTTATAATAATTAGATTAAATACATTAGTTGCATTATCCAAATTATAACTACTTTAAATTCTATAATGTTGTATTAATAATATTTTAATTTATTATAATTTAAATAATTTTAATTAAATTTAAATTATATCTAAATTAATTTGTAGTAAATTAGATTATGCTAAGTATTTTATTTTGAATTAACTTACATGAATTAGATTAATTTGATCAAATCATATCAATTTAGTGCTAGATTAAATTAATTTATGCCATGTATTTAATTAATTTAAATAATTTAAGCTATATTTTAAATTTATGCCATGTATATATTATGTTGTATTAATTTAATTTTAAATTTTTATTTTATATTAATTTAATAAATTTAATTAAATTTAAAGTAAATTTGAATTAATTTGAAGTAAATTAGGTTATACTAATTAGTTTTTAAATTAGGTTATACTAATTAGTTTACTTTGAATTAACTTACGTGAATTAAATTAATTTAATTAAGTTGTGTCAATTTAGTGCTCGATTAAATTAATTTATGGCATGTATTCGATCAATTTAAATAATTTGAGCTATGTTAATTGGATTAATTTATTTTATAGATAGTAAAAATGGCAGAAATAGTAATAGCCTTATGCTATATCAATGGTTCTATGGTTAAAGAACTATATGGAATAGAGTATACTAGCCGACCATAAAAGGCCATTAGATTGAAATATGAAATGAAATTTGAGGAGTTGGAGGATAAGTTATGTAAAATTTTTCATATAGATAGAAGTACAAATAGAATAATAATAATATATAGATATTTCACTATTATCACTACTACAAAAAAGGGATAGCGATTATTTAATCGCTGCTACTGAAGACATCGCTGTAGCTTTATGGCAGCAGTTGTTACAGCGGTTGTTTAAACCACTGCCATAAATAGTTTATTGCAGTGATTTATAAATCGCTACAATAGATCGACCTATAGTATCTATAGCAGCGATTATAATCGCTGCCATAGATAATCTATAGCAACGATTTTTTAACCGCTGTCATAGATCTAATACAGTGATTGGCACCGTTTACATCAGAAATCTATGACAGCGGTTGGCACGTATATGGTAGTGGTTATAAAATCACTGCCGTAGATCTTGAATAATTAAAAAAATTAAAATTTTTATTTTTTATATATTTTATCTAATAAATGCAGATATATAATATGAAAAAATATAATAAATATAAAAATTATTCTAAAATACTAAAATTTTATTACTGAATAAAATTTATTATAATATTTTTTAAAAAATAAAATACATCAAAAGTCTCCTAAATCTACATCATCGTCGTCGTCATCGGGAGCCAGAGTTGGAGCCGGAGCAGGAGCTAGAGTTGAAATGTGGGCTAACATATCCTCAAATCTTGTGACTCCAAAATGCACACTAAGCATCGACATCATGTCTCTTACGATGTCCTCTAGATGAAATGCACGTTTCTCAGCCCAATCTGCCCGTATCGCAACATGATCTGCCCATGCCAACGCCTCCTTAGGCTCCTCCCGATTGACGACATCGAAAGTCTATGAGGAGATATTCGCCTCGGATCAGTAGCTCATCAGCATGTATTCGGACCTGCATCGGATCCTCCCAGAGTGCTCAGGCCCCAAGACCTGAGACAGATGGTCATGGAGCCCAGAGGTATCTAGATCCTCGCTCGCGAGCGCATCTAACTGATTCTATAATTATAAATTAAAATAAAATTTTATAAAAAATGCTATAATACTAATCATATATACTAATATATATAATACTTACAAAAATATGATCAATCGCGGTGTTCATCGGCCTACCCGTCTTATTCGTGTGGCTGAATCGAAAGATCTCGCTACGGCTGGACACCACTCCATCTCTCATCAGCTATAATAAAGAATAAATTTATTAGAAAGATAATAAAAAATATAAATTTAATTTATCTAGTAAGATTTAGAATTAATTACCTCTCTACGCACACAACTGGCCATAGACTCGCGGCCTAGAGTGTGCGTATACTCCTGGACTGCATGATTCTTTTGATTTTGATGAAAGATAGCCTAACAAGTATTCAAATAAATAATAAATATTTAAAAAATATTTAAATAAAACTTTAAGTATATTAAAAAAATTAAAAGTTAAAAATTTTATCTCAAACTCTTGGCTCCTCCAGTATCTAACCATCCTCTCTCACTGACTCGGAGGACAGTCCTATATCCAGAGAACAAGCTCTATCGGAGTGTCTAGTCGATGCTTGAGCCATCCTCTATGGAGCTTGATCTTGTAATCTTGGTACAACTCTCCGATCTTTATCAGTCAGGCATCTCAAGCCCTCTCGTGATCGAAAAAGTCGTATCTCCTTTGCACAAAGTTATCAAAAATCAGTTACAAAATTATTCTAATCAAACATATATAGTGTAAATATATAAAATGCATAAATATAACTAAGATGCGCATACTTACCCATATCTCCTTTTATACTCGGTTTCTGACGGCAGCATCCATCAAATGCCAGTCTCTGAGCTCTACGGGAATGATGTTCGACCGTCTCACAAGCACATTAAAAAAGAAATGCATCTTCCACGCGATCTCCCCTACCGACCCCTCCTCCACATCGTAATAGACCATCATCTGATGCTGGTGGTTTCACACATGTGCCATACGTGTAGGATCATGAAATATCTGACTGGATGATACACCTACAATGCAAATACGTTATGTAAATATATAAGTGTATAAATACTATATAAAAAATAAAGTTATGCTAATATAATAAAAATATACACTCAGATGCCTGCATAATAGCATGTGTCTCAGATATGGATAACGCTAGAGACTCAGTTGTCGGTGGAGTAGATACCATCGGTGGAGTAGATGTCACCGGTGGAGTAGATGCCGATGGTGGAGATCCTTGAGAAGTCGATGCCGAGGTGGACGGAGTATGCTCCGACTGCTCCTCGGATGCTGAACTATGCGTAATCCATCGAGGGACAGAGGTGAAAGCTAAATGGCATTTCGGTGCCATCGTGACCTACAACATTAATGAACATTAATCAATATAACATGTTGAACAATAATATTAGTATAGCATCAATAAATAGTTTCTAATATGTACACTAATCAATTGATGGGTCTATTATTATGCAATGCAATAAACAAAAGTAACAAGATATAAACATCCAAAAAATATTATGCAATAAATTCTACAACATGAATTACATCCATAAATAATTAAGGATGAGCAACAGTCGTAGATCCGATCTCTTGCACGAACCTTGGTGTTAATTCAGAAATCTGAAAGAAGAATAAAGTAGATGATGGTGGCACCTTATAGCTTAAAGTTGGAACCTTAAAGAGACATATCAAATTCTATTCGCTCAAAAGTCGAGCCGGCTTCATGCCTGAGACATCCAGCTCAGGTCCTCCCCCAGCTGGCTCGATCATGGCCCGATCCTATCCGAGCTAGCTCAGTTGTGTGTCATCTTCTCGATCACTCCCTCTCTCCCTCTCTCGATCTCTCTCACCGACGACGGTGGTGAGGCCGAATCCCTCCCTCTCAGCTTTTCCATCTCTCGATCTTCCTCTCTCCCTCTCTCGATCTCCCTCGTCGATAAGGCCAAACCCCATCCCTTTCTCTCTCACTCTCTCGATCTTCCTCGATCTCCCTCACTGATAAGGTCGGACCCCATCCCTCCCAGTGATGCCGACAAGGCCGAACCCTCACCCTCCCTCTCTCACTCTCTCGATCTCCCACTCTCTCTCTCTCGATCTCCCTCGCCAGCGAGGCCAGACCCTCTCCCTCCCAATGATGGTGGCGAGGTCGGATCTCTTCCTCTCTCCCTCTCTCGATCTCCCTTACTGACGATGGCGGCGAGGCCAGACCCCCTCCCTCCCACTCTCAGTCTCCCTTGCCGATGGTCGACGAGCGATCGACCCTCCCTCTCTCAATCTATCGATCTCTCTCTCAGTCTCTCCGTTTCTTAGTTTTAGATTTCAAAATCGGGTCCGACCTTCTGGAATCCTTTAGGGTCCGGGTCTGGTACTTCAAGTACAGACCCATCGGGTATTCAGATTCAGATCCGATACCGATAATTAAAATTAGGTCCAGATCTGAATATCCAGGTTTCGATCCAAAAACTATGGCATACAGATAATTATAATATTTATAATAAATATTTATAATATTTATTATAAATATTTTATAAATTATTATAAATATACATGATTAATAAATAATACTATAAAATTAAAAAAAAATATACTTGAGGCTATAGAGAGTGGGTCGCACCGAAAGCTTCGAGGGTCGGCGGCGACGATGCTAGAAGAGGACGACGGCACAAGAGGTAATCTATGAAACAAAAGCAAGATAGTGAGATAGAGAAGAGAGAGAAAGAGAAAAGAGAGAGAGAGAAGGGGCGGTCGGGGATGGGGGGCTAAGGGGATGAGGGCATAGTGACGAGGAAGTCTGGGAGGCATAGTGACGGAAGGATCGGCAATCGAAAGGGAGAGTGTGGGGGCGGGGCGGGTGGGGGTGGCGGAAAGGGACGGCCAAGGATGGGGAAGTAGGGGCAGCCAGGGGAGGGGAGGCTGGGTGGGGGTGGCGGGGAGGGGCGGCCAAAGATGGAGGGGCTAGGGGGTGGTAGGGTGGCGGAGAGGGGAGGCCGAGAATGGGGGGAAGGAGGGGCGGCCGAGGGGAGGGTGGAGGGGCCGGGTGGGGATGGTGGTGGGGGGGAGGAGCGATCGGGGATAGCGGAAAGGAGGGGTGGCCGGGGGGAGAGTGGGGGTGGGGGGCGGGTGGGGGTGGTAGGGAGGGAGGCCGTAGATGGGGGGCTGGGGGTGGCAGGGTGGCGGGGAGGGGCAAAAACCGGGGATGGAGAGGAAAGGAGGGAAGTCGGGGGGAGGTGGGGGGTTGAGTGGGGTGGCGGGTGGTGGGGAGGAGCGGTCGGGGATGGGGGGAAGGAGGGGCGGCCGAAGGGGAGGGTGGGGTGGGGGTTGGGTTGGGGTGGCGGGTGTGGGGAGGAGCGGCCGGGGATGGGGGCAGAGGGGGAGGGGGAGGAGGGGCGGTGCCGATCGAGGGAAGGAGGGCGGTGCCGATCGGGGAGAAGGAGCCTCACCAGCGACGAAGAGGAGGGGAAGAGATAGAGATAGAGAGAGATCGAGCGCACATGGAAGAAAAGCAGAAAAAATTTGAAAATTTTTAACCTAACCTACGGCAGTGGTTATCGAACCGCTGTCATAGATCTATGGTAGCGGTTATCTAAAATCACTATCATAGATCTACGACAACGGTTATAGAACCACTATCGTAGATCTATAGCAGCGATTTTTGATTACCACTATCATAGGTTGAAAATAATTTTTTTCTTATTTTTTTTAAATATTATATAATTTTAAAATTTAATATCTATTTTTATCATTTATTATCTAAGTAATTATCATTAGAGTGTCGTCGCAAAAGATCGTCAGGATCCGATAGCCCTAGCTTCATCGATTAGAAAAATTTGATTTCGACGATCACGAATGACGATGCAATGATCTGATAGATGGAGATCTTCGATGGATCCAAAAATCTGTAATAATGATCTCGATGATGTTTGTAGCATACTATCAAAGTTTTACTTTAATCGAATATCATTATCATGGTCAATTTAGTATGGAATGATTTTGACCGTCAAATTAGAAATAAGCGATCAAAGGATTAAACGGCATTCAATTATGAGATAATTTTTTAGTTAAATTATTTTTATTATAATTTTAAATATTTTATATGATGATGATAGTAAAATTTAAATCATTTTCGTATAAACTATTCATATTAAGCAGATATTACAAAAGCACAAGCATAACAACCAATAAAGTTTCAGAATGGTTATCAGGAGACATATAGTTTTAGATCATTCTTCATCTCACGAGTTGAATCTTATAGTCACCACTATAAAAAATAATTAAAATAATAATCAAGATCATTCATAAAAAAAATTATCTTATAATCGAACACCGTTTGGTCCTTTGATCACTCATTTATCATTTAACGGTCGAAACTAACCTATACTAAATTGACCAAGATAACGATATCCAATTAAAGTGAAACTTTATTAGTACACTATAAATATCATCGAGATCATTGTTGCAGGTTTTTGGATCTGTCGGAGGTCTCTATCTATCAGATCATCGTATCATCATTCGTAGTCGTCAAAATCAAATTTTTCTAATCGACGAAGCTAGGGCCATCGGATCAAGGTGATCTTTTGTGATGATACTCTAATAATAATTATTTAGATAATGAATGATGAAGATGGATATTAAATTTTAAAATTATATAATATTTAAATATATATATATATGGCAACGATTATAATTAACCGCTGCCATAAATAAACTTATAGCAATGGTTCATATTAACCACTGCTATAGGTTCGACTTATGATAGCAGTTTCACTAACCATTGCTATAAGTTCAATCTATGGCAGCGGTTAAAATGAATTGCTGCTATAGGTCGACCTATGGCAGCGATTTTTTGTAACTGCTGCTATAGATCCAACCTACGGCAGTGTTTTTCATTAACCACTGCTATATGTCGAATCTATGACAGCGGTCACAAAAATTATTGCCATAGGTCCGATCTATACAGTGGTTAACAAAAATCATTGCCATAGGATCTATGGCAATGATTTCGAAAATCGCTGCCATAGTATGCGCTGCTATAGATCATTTTTGTGTAGTGTATACAACCGATAATTCTGAAATACGAACCTATTCCGATTGCTGACGATGAAGATCTGGAGATTATATTTTCAACTGTAAGTTTATATTCTTGTTTATCTGATATGGAGTTATACATTGATATGCAATCTATTGAGGGCACCAGAACTATTCTCGATTCGAAGTACGATGAAATAATCGATTAAGATATTAGATTGACAACACAGATGAGTGAATAGATTGGAGTTTCTAGTCTCTGTATGGCCAGCATTCCGTTGAATACTGGTTCAAGAGATATAGAGGTTCATTTGGTGGTGAATAGTGATGTGCCAGAACTTATTATCAGACAAGCCACACTATACATGGTGGCTGAAGATGCTATCCATATTAACAATCGACAATCTAAGAAAGATGATGTACATGGTGAAGAAGGTATGGATGATGATGCTCAATGAGCAGGTACATTCCTATTGAAAAAAATATTCCAAAGCTAATTATCAGCCTATTGATGGTTGTGCTGCATTGTAATTGTAATTGATTTATTGATGAATAAAATAATTCTTTTAGCATTTTCATCATAAAGTTTTCATCTTCTAACCAACTTCATTGTTGTGATAAAATTCTTAGGACTATTTAGATTCGATAAAGAGAGGATTTATCGATTAGTCCTTAAAATTATTCATGACCAAATGATAGGCTGTTAATTAGGACGACAGCATCTATCGAGCATAGGTCGCTGTGTATCATATAGGTTAATTATCATCTTAATCAATGAATGTGGAGATACTGGTATAGCATACAGGTGAGATGTAAGGATACATCATCATTAAACATGATCAACTTTAGAGCATTCTACTGTCAAGAATGTCTTTGATGGGATATAGGTATAAATATCCCTTAGAACTAAGATAACCTCAGTGGCTTGCAAGCAACTCACTATGCTTTGATACTAGACTAACTGAATTTTTAATTTAATAATAAAAAATTTTTGGGCATTGTCAAATACTTGCAAAGTCAGTATATGATCAAGATGGGATTGACCACTCCAAGAGTTGGAGAAGAATGTATCACTATATTTCAATATAGCAAAACCTTGGTTAGGTAATTCATGAGATGGATTTGATATTTTGAAATACAATGTGAACTGCCTGATCAGAGTTGATAGTTGAACTCTGAGGTATCCTACGAGCATTTTGGTCAAGAGAAAGAATTATATGAAAATTATATCCATGTGGATTCTAAGGATGTTGTTTTACACATTCGATCTATCCGACCATCGGGTACTATTGCTAGATGGTCACTTTGATTGATATAAAAATTTATTTTTATACTATCGATTTAGGTTCAGACCTATAAGATCATACACATTAGAGTTCACGATCTGATCGGATGGTTGATCAATGATTAAGAATCATTCTAGAATTAAACGATCAATATAATTGATATTTAACCTAGTGCAAGTATTATAGAAGAATCGATTAGTAATTGGATTACTAATTAGCTTAATTTGATTAAGCCAGAGGGCTGAGATTAAATTTAATTAAATATAATTTAATTAGATTTAGTTTGGACTTGATTGGATCAAGTCCAATTAATTTATTAGATAAGTTAAGTATAAGGAAGAACTAGTCCTAGTTCAACTAGGACTTGGATCAATCCAATTTTTTAATTTGATTAAAAAATTAAATCAAAACTAAATTAAATTTAATATAATTTAATTTAATTCTTAATTAGATTAAGATTTAATTTAATTAGATTGATTTACTTCTGATTTAATTTGGTCAGAGAAATCATTTTTGACCAAGTCATATATGGAATCCTGTAGGACTAGGATTTCATCCCTGCAGCATATATACCTTATGCCCCCCACGTCCCTTTCTCTCTCTATTTTGGCATGGAATACCTTTCACTCTGATGTTCATGCATGCCTCTCTCTCTCTCTCCCTCTTCTACTTATTTGGAATAAGTTATGGACCAAGTCTTTACATGGGAAGTTATTGTTTGTTTGGACTTTATATGATAGAATCCCAACAAACTTGAACTCCTTCCTTTGTGCTACCTCCCATCCTGATTCTCTTTTGATTTCCATGATAAAAAGGAGTTTTTGTGTGCCTACTCTGGTGGTCCATGGCTAAAACAAAGGAGGGGGCGCCTAAGTGTTGGGTGCCCCAACAATTTGCCATGTATGATCTTGTCTAGTCTGAAAATTTGATCCAACAAGGACTCTTCCATATCTCTTATAAAAAAGTCTTTTTGGACTTAATTTTGTATTGATTCTAGACCATTGAGAGGGCTCTTAGGCATATAAAATTAGGAAGAGAGACCCTGAGGGCATGGGGATTTCATAGACACCAATCTAGATGTCTATGTGAGAGAAAAGAGAAGAAGAAGAGGTTCTTCTTCTAGGGTTCTTTTGCTCTTTCCTTCTCCTCCTTCATCATAGAGATTTTTGAGTATTATTTCAAATTAAAAGTCTTTTCCTTTTCTTCTGATTTTTTGAAGTATCTATGTCTTGAAGAAGAAAGCACCGGATCGACCATCAAAGAAGAATCGCATAGTACTAGCATACTATGCTGATTTTTGAGCATCAAACTTCTGATCGAGATTCATGAGCTTGTATGAACATCTTATAGAGGTTGGACGTGTGTACGGCTCAGAGCTACATCCTCAAATTTGGATCAGCAAGTTAGAATGTCTAACTTGCATAGGTAATATGGATCTAATCCTCTATTACATACCTACAGTAGATCTATGTTGATGCGATCAACACCTTTTTTTTTCTTATATTTTTAATTTTAAATTTAATCTCATGCCATAATCATATAATAGAATCTTAGATCTAGGGTATTCTTTATTTTTATGAATAAATTTTAATTTATTCCAATCTTCCACTGTCTGATCTTGAAAAAATTTTAAGATCTAGTCCTAAAATCCTAGATCTGATTCCTTCAATCCCATGATGTACATTTCTTACCTAATGTAAAGCATCCAAATTATCCGATGTTTGAAGCTCCCTCAGATATATTTAGGAGTATTAATTGGACGACTACCAATGCATCAACGTCTTCTGGGTTGCTAGCACCTTGTAGTATCTGGAAAAGAGGTGATGAGTTTCATAAAAGACTTCATTTTATAGATAAGATAGAACTACAAACTGTAGTAAGACAGTATTCAATGGACACACATTATGAATTCAAGGTTGTCAAGTTAGAGCCAAATCTTTGGATTGTTAATATAAGAATACGGAGTCAGGATGTAATTAGAAGCTCTGAGCCATTAAGTAGGTTGGTTATTTTGAAATTACAAGACATGCAAGTCCACATACATGTATTTTGGCCGTGCTTTCATAAAATCACTTTGGACTTAGTTCTAATTTCATCGCTAATGAAATATGTGATCTAGTAAAAGAAGTACTCATAATTTTTATCAACGATATTGGTGCAGTTATAAAGAATAGATTCAATTACACGATCGATTATAGAAAGCTATGAAAGGCAAAGTAGAAAGTAATAGCAATGGTATATGGAGATTGGAATAAGTCATATGACTTATTGCCTAAGTGTGGTTGCACGCTGTAGAATAATTTAATCCTAGATCTTGGGTGGAGTTCATTAGCGATCCTAGTGATCATCCATCATTTGCTACATTCGATCATATTTTTTAGGCATTTGCAACATCGATTATAGGCTTACAAGCACTGTAGACCTGTAATCAGTATTGATGCTATATTTTTATATGGAAAGTATCGAAAAAAATTGATGATTGCAACTGCTATTGATGAAAATAATCAGATTTTTTTACTTTCATTTGCAATAGTAGATGAAGAGTCGACAGATACTTGAGGTTGGTTTTAGCTTGCCTAAAATCTCTTATTGGACCATGTCGGAATATCTATCTAATTTTAAATCGGCATGCAGGTATATTAGCTGTTGTATAAGATGAACATTTTGGTTGGCAGCCATCCTGTGCACATCATGTATACTATCTATGCCATGTAGTTAGCAATTTCAACACTAGATTCAGGGATACAAAATTAAGAGATTTATTGAAGAGAACAGATATGCAAACATAACCCAAAAAGTTCAACAAATATATAAAGAAAATTGAGAAAAATGAACTTAGAAGCATTTCAATGGTTGTCTGAAATTTCAGTAGAAAAATGATGTCGTGCACATGATAGTGGCCAAAGATTTGGTATGATGACTATAAATTTATCTGAATATTTTAATGGATACTAAAAAATGCTCATTTCATGCCAGTAACTTTATTGGTACAACTCACTTTCTTTCGGCTTGTGTCATATTTTGATGGAAGACGTGTCCATGCAAAGGATACATTACAAAAAGATGAAAGATTTATCCCTTTTGCTATAATTCGATTGATTACCAATCAATCTAAAGTCACATCCCATAATATAACAAGATTCGATAGAGCAAGTGGGATGTTTCAAGTGCAAATGACATTCCGTGGATCTTATATGAATAGAGGCAATAATACCCAGGTAAATTCTTAATGCAAAACCTTCCTTAATATCTTGTTAATAAATGAATACATATATTTGTATATATTTTTAAAGATTATAATTGAAATATGTAGATTATAAGATTATCAGAGCGTACGTGTACATGTCAGAAATGGTAATGCTATCATTTGCCATGCTCTCACTTGATGGTTGCTTATGCTCATGTATCGATTGATTTTTGACGATATGTTGATGGTTGTTATGGTATGGATGAATACCATCATAGTTACAGTCATCAATTTTATCCAATCCCGCATGCTGATTATTAGTTGCAATAAATAAATGATATGCTAATAGTCCCACAGTCCCATTGATTACGGTAGAGTGGAAGACCACGATCCTCGCAACTTAGGAATGAAATTGATTGGATAGAAGTTGGAAATAGGCTTAGGCATCGGATTTGTGGCTAAGAAGGACATGACAGACGTTCTGAAGGGAAATCCTGATTTTCCGGTCCAGGTTCGTCCAGATCTGATTAGATCAAGAGATATATTTCAAAAATTTTCTCTTGATCTCAATCAGATCTTGATATGTTTCAGATCTGATTCTTATTATTTTAATAAATAAAATAAAATAAGATAAATTAAATCAAATTCAATTTACCTGATTTGGGTAATCCTATTATCCTGTAGATGATCCTGTATTGCAGCGGAAGGTTCTGGATCTTAGCCATGCAAGCGCCTGGCCTCTACCGGTATCCACTCGGATTGGATCTGGAGATCCTCTTCTTCTCTATCACACCTCCAAAAATCAGATCTGGATCTGATCTGGAGGATCTTCAAAACTCTTTTGAAGATCTGCAGTCGTCCTTTTGCAGCAGCGCAGCCTTCTTGCTTTCTGATCGCCTTTCTCTTGATCTGAATCGCACCAACCAAGATCCAAAACACTTTTGGACGTGGAGAGCAAGGGGAGAAGAGACTATGGCGTGGAGAAGGAGGGGAGAGGCAGCCTTGGGGCGTGGGAAATCTCTATTCAATCTTAATTAGGGTTGGGCGCAGGGTCTTATTTATAGACCTCTTGTGATCCAACTCCTCTTCCTTCTCAACCAATCACAACCCTTTGTGAAATCAGATCTAAATCTGATTGGTTGGAATAGAGTCCCCTGGATTCCTCCTTAGAGGGTGCCTAAGACCAGTCAAACTTGGATTCTTAGTAGAACTCTAATTGGAATCCAAAAGGAGATGGAGTCCTTGTCCAACAAGGGACTCCTAGGCGCCTCCTACTTGGGCTCACGCCACCCTTGGCGTGCGCCCTTCCTCCTTGCCAGGTTCTGGCAGGGGGACAGGCCCCCACCAGCTCTCCAATAGGTGCATGACATGTGGTCAAAAGTCAAAGTGTCAATGGTCAACGTTTGACCAGTCAAAGGTCAGACTTTTGACCAAAGTCAAAGAACAAGAAATGGCAGGTGACCAAAAATGGCAGGTAATGTCTTACAAAATAAGACAACCTATTCTGACTTGGACAACCTCCAGTCAGACCATATGAAGGCCTCTGATTGAGCACAAACTCCTTTGGCTCAGTCAGGACAACTTATTTGTGATAGTAAAAGAAGAACGTTAGGTTCAATCGAGTGCTAGCATGATTTCCTTGAACCTAATTGAATCTCATTCAGATCAATTGAACTAGATCAGTTCAATTGATGATCACCAGATTCAAACCCTTGTTTGTGTGACCCAGTTAGGTTCAGTTCTGTATGGTAATGGGATATGTCATGATCTCTGTTGGTGCAGAAATCCATCCTCGCCGGAGGTCGCTGGAGTCGAGGCCGCCGAGGTCGCCGCCGGGGACCTGCAAAACGAAGTCCCGTCCGGAACCGGTGGGGGGTGGCTCCGGCAGGACCCTCCGACGGTCAAGTTAGTTTCCGGCCAACAGTAATGGAGTGCTCGGAATGAGTTCCGGAGCTTAGAGATGAGGAGGAGAGCTTAGAGAGTCGAGAGTTCAGAGAGCTTAGCCTTAGTGTGTCGGGAGGGGTCCCTTTATAGCGGAGCTTAGTTGATGGTGACGGCCATGCCGTCTGGCAGAGAGTCGTCGGGCAGCATGGAGTTCGGTACGGAGAGGACGGCATCGTCCGGTGGATCGTGGGAGCCATACTGGCACGTCGTGGGCCGCATGGAGTCCGGTACGGAGAGGAAGGCGTCGTCCGGTGGATCGTGGGAGCCATACTGGCGAGTCGTGGGCCGCATGGAGTCCGGTACGGAGAGGAAGGCGCCGTCCGGTCTTGCTGCAGGCGACAGTTCGTCCAGAGGAGTTCGGACTTGTAACAGAGTTCGGCCGAAGGGGAAACCCGGGAGGAGCTTCGGGAGTTCGGCCGAACGGGCGTCTGGGAGGAGTCCGTCTCCCGAAGAAGTCCTGCCGCTTGGAGTCCAAGGAGCTCGGCCGTCAGGAAGTTCGGCTGGCGGTGGGAGTTCGGCCCGGAGCCTGGCGCTGGGGAGTTCGGCAGCTAGGTAGTTCGGCCCGGACCTTGGCGCAGGGGAGTTCGGCCTCTAGGCAGTTCGGCCCGGACCTTGGTGCAGGGGAGTTCGGCCTCTAGGCAGTTCGGCCGTGGTAGGGGCTCGGCCTGGCGCCTGGCGCTAAAGCTCTTCAGCGGCTACTGGTTACATTGGGCTGAGCGTCGGGCCGGGCTTCGGCAGGAGCGGGATTTATCCCCAACAGTAGCCCCCCCACTCCCGAGTTCAAAAATTGAAGGAAGGGAGTACCAAAACAGGCGACTGCCGAAGTCTTCTTCCAGGCTCCGCATTTGTTGCAGCTGAAGCTCGGGGGAGGTCTCATCCCAGCCAATCATCTGAGGCTTGGGGGAGACCTCAGTCGATGTTTGGAGTTGAAATGGAACTCGTTTCCAGCTAAAGTCGATGAAGCTGATGTTGAAGCCGAAGTAAATCTCGCCTCCTACGGTCGAGGTCGGATTTGAGCTCCTCGGGGGCGACATTGTCTTCATCAGCTGAAGTCGACTCGAGGGAGACCTCCTCTCTTGCAGCCGAGGTTGAAGTGCGCGCTCGGGGGAGATCTTATCTCCTGCAGCCGAGCTTCTTCGGGGGAGATCTCGTCTCTAGCCGAGGTTGGTGCTCGCGTTAGGACGAGGTTCTCCTCCTGTTCCTAACCGAGGTTGTTCACGGTCGCTCAGGAGAGAGATCTTATCTCTAGCCGAGGTTGTCAACGGTCGCTCGGGAGAGATCTTATCTCTAGCCGAGGTTAGGACGAGGTTCTCCTCCTGTTCCTAACCGAGGTTGTTCACGGTCGCTCGGGAGAGATCTTATCTCTAGCCGAGGTTGGTGCTCGTCTTATCTCTAGTTAGGACGAGGTTCTCCTCCTGTTCCTAACCGAGGTTGTTCACGGTCGCTCGGGAGAGATCTTATCTCTAGCCGAGGTTGTCCGGTCGCTCGGGAGAGATCTTATCTCTAGCCGAGGTTGGTGCTCGTGTTAGGACGAGGTTCTCCTCCTGTTCCTAACCGAGGTTGTTCACGGTCGCTCGGGAGAGATCTTATCTCTAGCC
>QRFJ01000280.1:1479662-1618534 GCA_006176705.1 Cocos nucifera | reverse complement strand
GGGAGATCTTATCTCCTGCGGCCGAGGTGCGCGCTCGGGGGAGATCTTATCTCCTGCGGCCGAGCTTGTTGCTCGCGTTAGGACGAGGTTCTCCTCCTGTTCCTAACGCGGCGATTATTGACTGCTGCTCTCCTGTCATCGCATAGTTTTCGCATCCAGAAATAATATTATGCAGAGGGGAGAATTTTACCGAAGGGAAATCGTGGACAGCGCGCTCTCGTTTGAGGGGTCGACGGGGTGTTGTTCCTCGGAGCTCCCTCGAGCAGCAAGTCCCGTCCAGACGACCTCCTCTATCTCATGCCGGCCTTCATAATTTGGACCATGCTTCTCTTGACTTTGTCGCTGGGGATGACAATCACCGATGTAGCTAGCTCCTAGCTCCTCCCCGGGGTGGCGTTGATGACGCCGCGGGACGGCCAACCTTCTTGTCTTTTCCAGTTACGGCAGTGCCTATAGCCGATCTTCTCCTTGATCGCACATGTTTGGAGAGGCCGTAGTCCTTCAGGTCTTGGCGGTTGGCTCTTAACTTTGCCGAGAATTCGAGTTAGAGGAGCGGGTCGTAGTTGCGGAACTTTCGGAGGAGGATTCCGGGTCGGGGCTTCCTTTGCGGTGAGCTCGGAAGTTCGGCTTCGCTTCGTGGAGCTTCTTCCGTCCCGCGAAACTTGGGAGAACTTCATGCTTCTTTGCGGGGAGTTCGGCCTCGATCGCCCTGGGGCGGTCTCGAGCACGGCCGAACTTTTGGGTGATCTGCTGCGAAGTTCGGCCTCCTTTAGGAACTTGAGGAGAACTTCGTTCCGTCCTTGCCGGTGCCGAGCTTCATTTCGCCTTGATGATGAGCCTTTGGGGTGAGCTCGGCTTTTCTTCGAGCCGAACTTCATTCCTCTTTCCCACGAGACCCGCCGTGGGAGAACTTTCTGCTGCTCTTGTTCGGACGAGTTCGGACGAGCTCGAGGGGAGCTCGGCTTTTCTCGCCCGAACTTCGTTCCGCCTCCAGTGAACACTTTGTAGGCGGTTCCTTTGGGGGACATTCTGGAGCGTGAGTTCGGCCTTACTTGCGCCGAACTTCGTTCCACTTTCCCGCGGAAGCTTCCGCGGGAGGACTTCATACTTCTTTGTCGGAGCTTCCTCGCTGACGGGCTCATAGGTGGGTTCGGCCTTCCTCGCGCCGAACTTCATTCCGCTTCAGCGGGGGAACTTCTGCTCTCCGTTTCTCTCTTAGGGGCGATTGGGCTCCTTCCCTTAAGGCTGATTCCTCGCGCCCTCATGGCGGGCTTGCTGGTGGAGTCGCCACCGGAGGTTGCTGTATAGCCTGCAACGCCTCCGTGAGGCCACGGATCTGTCGGACAAGCAGGCCAAACTGCTTCACATCCACCGCGGGTGCAGGTGGAACCTAGGCCGCCGGGGCTGAAGCAGGAACAGACGGGCCTGGACGGGATCGGGTCGCAGAGGTCACCGAACGCCGTGCGGAAGCTCTCTTGGGTGGCGTTTTCTCTTCGAAAGAGAAAAGAAAGATCTCTGGAGAGGGAAGAGAAGGGTCGCCGAGCACTCCTTTAAGAACAAGGGAACCTCGAAGGTTCAGGCCCTCCTTCTAGCGCCAATCTGTTGGTGCAGAAATCCGTCCTCGCCGGAAGGTCGCTGGAGTCGAGGCCGTCGAGGTCGCCGCCGGGGACCTGCAAAACGAAGTCCCGTCCGAAACCGGTGGGGGGGTGGCTCCGGCAGGACCCTCCGACGGTCAAGTTAGTTTCCGGCCAACAGTAATGGAGTGCTCGGAATGAGTTCCGGAGCTTAGAGATGAGGAGGAGAGCTTAGAGAGTCGAGAGTTCAGAGAGCTTAGCCTTAGTGTGTCGGGAGGGGTCCCTTTATAGCGGAGCTTAGTTGATGGTGACGGCCATGCCGTCTGGCAGAGAGTCGTCGGGCAGCATGGAGTTCGGTACGGAGAGGACGGCATCGTCCGGTGGATCGTGGGAGCCATACTGGCACGTCGTGGGCCGCATGGAGTCCGGTACGGAGAGGAAGGCGTCGTTCGGTGGATCGTGGGAGCCATACTGGCGAGTCGTGGGCCGCATGGAGTCCGGTACGGAGAGGAAAGCGTCGTCCGGTCTCGCTGTAGGCGACAGTTCGTCCAGAGGAGTTCGGGCTTGTAACAGAGTTCGGTCGAAGGGGAAAGCCGGGAGGAGTTCGGGTGGCCGAACGGGCTTCTGGGAGGAGTCCGTCTCCCGAAGAAGTCCTGCCGCTTGGAGTCCAAGGAGCTCGGCCGTCAGGAAGTTCGACTGGCGGTGGGAGTTCGGCCCGGAGCCTGGCGCTGGGGAGTTCGGCAGCTAGGTAGTTCGGCCCGGACCTTGGCGCAGGGGAGTTCGGCCTCTAGGCAGTTCGGCCCGGACCTTGGTGCAGGGGAGTTCGGCCTCTAGGCAGTTCGGCCCGGACCTTGGTGCAGGGGAGTTCGGCCTCTAGGCAGTTCGGCCCGGACCTTGGTGCAGGGGAGTTCGGCCTCTAGGCAGTTCGGCCGTGGTAGGGGCTCGGCCTGGCACCTGGCGCTAAAGCTCTTCAGCGGCTACTGGTTACATTGGGCTGAGCATCGGGCCGGGCTTCGGCAGGAGCGAGATTTATCTCCAACAATCTCTATCATAGACATCATCGAAACTCCTTTCGATGGATCAGAACTCTTCTGATTCGAACAGCTAGAATGATCGATCATCTAAATCATTCTAATTGCTCCCAAAATCCACTAGTGACACCTAGCAGTATATGGTGGCAACCCATCAGAGCTGAATGTGAACCTCTTGGTGCAGCTACCTGTGTGATTCAGTTCTTCTATCTTGAGCCCCGATCAGATTAGGGTTAAGGTGAACTCGTCAAACCCTAGTCTCTGTCATATGATGTAATCATTCGATTCGAGTCCAATGTGAAAATCTAAATAGAAACTCTTTCTATTATTTCACTCTACCATGGCCATGGATTTCTGGACTTGATTCTCATGATCATCATAGGGCTACTCCTCTACCACCGAGGTAGATAGATTCCATCTTGATGCAATCCAGTTCCTACAATGAACATGCTATAGCCAACATACACCTCAGGGTTCCATATGGCTAGGAGATCGAGTAATGGTGTAGTCAAACTATAACACCCTCAAGGTGAACTGCCGATGCATCTCAGATCAAAGAACCAGACACACTACTGCAGCATCGAGTCAGTCATTGACGAGAAGGTAGACTTTCTAATGACTACTCGAGGTGGTCACGCTCAGTGCCCTCATTCTCTAACGAGTACCTGTACTCTCGCTCCGATGTCTCCACACCGTAGATTCAAGACTCATCTACTAAAGAGAAGCGATCGTACACCAACCTTCCGGATCAATCACCATCCTCGTGATGATCCTATGGTCGGGAGCTGTTTATGAGTTAATAATGATTATTCATGTCTTAAATTTTCAACTCTTGAAAATATGAATTATCATTACCATTAACTCAAAGGATGTATCACAGACACTAAATACACAGGTGTGATAGAAAATAACCCATTTCATTAATTATAGTCAAAATTATAATTTTGCCCCTAGAAGTGTATTACAAGTGTCAGCCAATTCTGGCTTCTAGGGCACATATATCTAACACGTTCATGTCCAACAAATAGAGCATGAACATGAGCAAACATCAATGTAATACATGATGAATCTTATATTATTTTGAAGGATTTTATGTACATTACCATGAACATACCGTATACTTTGTAATCTCTAACATTTGATATTAATTTGTGTTCTCTAATCTTGTTAATCTTTATTGATGGTTGAAGCAAATGGTATTTGATATTATTCTTTATTGTGTGCTCTAACCTTTATAATCTGTACTCATTTTATCAAATAATTATATATGGTTGCAGCATATAGTATTTATGGAGCTAGGTCTATTAGATCCGTTTGTCCTTTATTTACAGGCTACTCATCGCTCATCAGACATCTAGGATGGTCAGGTATAATTTTTTATAATTTTAATATTAGCTGCTGTATAAAATTATCAAAGTGCATCTATAACCTTCATACCATTTTTATCTGGTGTTACAAGAATCCAATTTGTTACGATGTCGATAGAGAGATCTGATTAGATCTCAGGTGACCCCATTGGATTTATGTATAGCGCCACATCTACAGCAGGCCAGGTTTTATGGTATCTTCTACGTTGGATTTATAACATTAGACTGGCACTTGTATACTGCATTCATAGAGCAGTGGCACTCTCGGAGATACATGTTTCATCTGCTGCATGGTGAGTGTATTATCACATTAAAGGATGTTAGCATTTAGTTGGGATTACCAGTCGACAATCTTTCAGTGATAGATAGTGCACATCATGATTGGCGGCGGGTATGTTTCAATCTTCTAGGAGTTGTCTCACATCCTGATAAACTAAAGGGTTCCCGATTGAGTGCTATATGGTTAGCTGAGCAGTTTGATATCCCAGATATTGCAAATGATGTTGCCATATAATGTTATGCTAGGACATATATTTTGCAAGTGTTAGGAGGGTGCCTATTTTCATATAAATTTAATAACTTAATTCATCTCATGTTTTTACCATTACTTATCGATTTTGAGACTACGGGTCACTACAGCTGGGGTAGTGCCAGTCTAGCTAGACTGTACAGAGAGCTTTGCAGAGCATGTAAGATAGAGACACATCAAATTGTGGGATCCTTGATTTTGCTACAGATATGGGCATGGGATAGGTTTTCTTATATTGCACCCCATATGTTAGATCGACCCTCTGGAGATCCTATTATGAATTTGGCAGACGGAGGCGCCTTACCACGTGGACCACTAGCCATGAGGTACGTACGTAATATTGAATATAATCATTTGCCTACATATATTTTGTTGATTAAAACATAACTTATTGACGCTCGATTGTGCAAGTGGAGAGATGCTTTTTTTAGTAATGGAGGCTTCCACTCATGTGCTGCGAATGTATAGATACCATCTTGATCGACTTCAACTTGGGTAGGTGAATTTCTAACGAATGTGTATTATGTATTTTTTGATTGTGTTTGATTCAAATTGGCTTAGAATACTAATATCTAGAATGTTTTAAAAAAAAGATTATATGGCAGCCATATACTTTAGATATTTTTACACTTCTACTAGATTATTGCTTTGCAGGACAGGATATATGGCATTGTCAGGTGCCACTCCTATATTTTCATATTGTAGAGTGGTACCATCCTGATAAAGTGATGCAACAGTTTGGGATCCATTAGGTTATTCCACTTTTCTGTAACATGGATTTTAGACTGCATCATATCGATCTTAGAGATCGTTCGGATCAAGATTGGAGTATTACTCATCATGATTTTGTTGCGATTGAGAGCATCAACAAGATCATGTTATGGACGGACCAGCAATCGATCATTCCATGCACGACTATGATGATTACATGGAGTGGTACCGTCGCATCACTCATCGTTTTATTTATCGACCTGGTGCAATGTTTAATTATCTGATAAGTAATAATCAATTTATTATATTATTTTATTAATTATTTATATATTTGATCATTTTTTTAGAGTGATAGTTTGTCGTAGATTCATCATCTTTCTAGCCCAAAGTCTCTGTCCATCTTTGAGCTAGTTATACGGGATATATGTACGACGGTACTCCATGCCATTGATGAGCACGAGCGTATCTCCATGAAGTATGGTGTAGTAGGATCCACACCATCACCTTATCAGTATGCATCATCATCGGGAGTACCGCATAACCCGCACTGCAGTGCTAGTCGATCGTATACCATATGTACGGAGTTTCAGATGCCGAAGTTTTCTTCATTCAGTCCTTATATGCCATCTGAGGCTTATATGCATGATGACATGATATGATTTCAGTCCGTTGATGATCCATTAGCACATTTTGGAGTTAGCCATCAAGAAGCTTCCAGTCATACAACGGGCATTACAGGTGATGATATTGTAGATGTTACTGTCACAAATTTCGATCATGGCATTAAGGAGCATGGCGGCTCGAGTGAAGCCTATCCCACGTCGTCGGCAACCGTCTAGGAGAAAGCGACAACCTTCTTGTGGAACTTAATTTTTTTGGGATATTATTGTACTCATGTGGCATTTGATTCTTTTATGTTTTATAATATCTATGTGGAATTATGATGGACTTCCTACATGTTTCTAAAATTATGATTGTTAATTATATTAATAAAATTATTTATTTATCAATTTTGCTTTAGGTTGAACAGAATGTGTTTTTGGTTAGATGGTGTTATGATGGTCAATTTTTGAAATTTAAGTAGTTTTGGTTGGAAAATTTAAGTAGTTTTGAGGGGGGGGGGGTTGAAACTTAAATTTTTTTGAAGGGGTTTGACCCATTTGGCATAGCAAGTTGGAGCTAAGCTGGAGAAGCAGGATTTTTGGAGGGTCGAATGCTCGGATTTTGGATGATCTTTTAAGTCTGATTTGAATTAGGGTTTTGAAACTTAAATTTTTTTGAAGGGGTTTGACCCATTTGGCATAGCATGTTGGGTCGAGCTAGAGAAGCAGAATTTTTGGGGGGTCAATCGCTCGAATTTTTGATGGTCTTTTAAGTCTGATCTGAATTAAGATTTTGAAACATAAATTTTTTTGGAATTTCATATTTCGGATGGTCTTTTAAGTTTGATCGAATTTCGAATTTCAAATTAGGGTTTTGAAACCTAGACCGATCGATCGAGTTGGCATTGCCTAAGTCGATTCGATCAATCCCTCGTATCGATCGTGATTTGCGATCGACTGGCCCAGGAAACGATTGATCGACTACGGTCGACCTTTCCAATGGCCGGTCGATCGATTTGAGTGCCATTTCCTCTCGATATTCTACAGTCGATTGGCCAATAGAATGGGCAACCAACGTGGTCGACTGGCTATGCCGGTCAGTCAGTCGACCTATTTGGCACTGTCCAATCTCAATCTGGCCGATCGATGGATCAACCGCGAATTGCTTGATTTTTTACGATCGACTGGCCTGAGAAATTGGTCAACTACTCATCGATCGACCAACCTCAATCGACCGGGCAAAACCATGGTTAACCGACTGAAACGCATCTTGATCTATCTACACGATCGGTCAAGTCCAAAATCCTAAACATCAACCCATCTATAAATCAAACCCAAAACCCGATTGATCGATTTAGATGATCGCCAAGTCCAAAACCCTAAATGACAGATCGGTCCATAAATTAAACCCATGGTCGATCGATCGAAATTCTATTTTCATTAGAAAACAAATAATGTTATGCATGAAAAATAAAAAAAAGTACATAATTTATCATCATCTAAGGCCTCAAACAGTACAATATGAAGCTAGAGCTTAATCATCTACTATAGGATCTTATGGAGGTAGAGAGAATTGATGATAAAAAGGCTGTACAAACTGATCAAATCGTGCGAACTCCTTATTCATACATGCAAATCCCTCTTTGATATCAGTCTCTAGTGCATCGAACCGAGCAGACAATGCATACACATCATAAGATTGTTCATCAGACTGCATATGATGACTGGGCTGGACTATGTCGGTAGGCTAACTTTCTTCTTCACCAGCAAATGTACACTTCCAACCATCACCAGAAAATATATAGCCCATATGCCTTAGAGATGATTTTTCATAGGTGTCTGTGGATCTAACCTCAACAACTTCATCATCATCGATGATTGGAATATCAAAGGCCTTGAAGATAGCAGTCAAAATAGCTCTATAGGGCAAATAGATTATAGGTTTTTCAAGACATTCAATCATATAGCTTATCATTACATATGGCAGATTAACTCTATCATCCGAAAGAATGTTTGTGAGGAAATAAATATCCATGTGTGATAATTATCTCTATGACCTTCTCTAGGCAGAAAATTAAATGTTAATATATGATGAATTAATCTATTTTCTAATGGCAATAGATGTGCACTAGGTTTACTTGTTTATCCTAAACTATCATCCTCAAAAATAGTTCTAATATAACTATAATAACCTAATCTATTATGATTCCAACAAGTCATATTAAAATATCTATCATCATCTAACGGAGTACCTAGAATTCGACCAAGGATATCACAGTCAAACTCTATCTCTTGCCTTTTCACAAAAGATAAAACAAAATAAGTTGATCTATCAAAGCTGAAATTACTATAAAAATATTTAACTAATGTAGGATATGTTGGTTTGCTCAATGTAATCATAGAAAGCCAATCCATTCTTTCAAATAGAAATTCAATTCAAAAATTACTAAAAGAACTTAACTATTCTTCTACCTATAGCTTTTCATTGAGAAAAATTCGATTGATTTTTTGCTAGACTCAGAGTCGAGAAATAAATCTTCTTCATACCTATTCCGAGACTTTGATTTTCATTTTTCTACTTGAGCTTTTTTCTCTTTCAAAATATTTTCATCTTTTCTTGAAGCCATGAGATTAATTCAGACTAGATTACATAGATGACAAAGAGAGGGTTCTCTAGATGCTTAAAACACCAGAGGGGTGAAGAGAGATTATCAGGATTTTAGAGATGATTTTAAATACAAAGGGAGCTAGGGCGGCAATTATCAGGATTTTTTGAATATTTGGTAGAGGAAAAGAGGGTTTATGAGGTTTTTAAAGAAGACTGAGATTTTAAAGAGAGATTTTAAAGAAAGCTAAAGGTGGGTTTAGGGGTGAATTAGGGTTTTAGAGTGAAGAAAGTGGTGGATTATAGATTTTCTAGAGTAGAGAAAGGGATTGATTAGGATTTTTTGGATGCCAGGATGGAGGGACCGGATGGGGGATTTAAAATAGATGAACTCACCACCTGGGCTGGTAAGTTCACCTGAAATCGCCAGTCCAACTGGCGAGTTCAATTAAAATTGCCAATTGGACTGGCGATTTTGAAATCATTAGTTAAACTAGAATTTTTTTTTCGGCCACGTCAACACACCAAGCTGGCGAATGGGTGGGTGAGGTGGCAATGAAATCATCACTTGAACTAGCAATTTCATGCATGGACAGTATTTTTGAAAATAAATTTAAAAAGATGGTATTTTTGAAATAAAATATTTAAAATATAATTTTTAAGAAAAATCCCTTGAAGTGTAACCGGATCCAAATAGCTGAATCCAAGTCTAACTAGATTTTTTTTTCTTCAGAAAAAAAAATCTGATAAGATATTAATGATCAGTTGGGTAGTAAGTTAATTAAGGAGCACGATGATTTTATTGTAGGATAGGAACCTATTTAATGTAGGCAATAATATAGCAATGATGATTTCATTATATCTTCTTTTCTTTTTTACATTTGGATACAAATAAGTTTGGATTCGCTCATTATCCTTCATTAGAATTCACTTCAAAGATGCATGCAGCAATTCAATATCTCAACTGCCATTCGCACGTTGAATGGACGAATTTTATGGAAGATAGAAGCACCATTCATGGTGTGTCCTGGACCATTTTCTTCCCTTACTTGGTCAATCAAAGAAAGGGTACTCATGGATTGTTAGAGAAACACCACCACGCGGGACCGGAAGAAAAAAAGTTTTTTTTTTTAAGGTGCCATGCACCGGCCCGTGTATGGTGCAGCTCGTTCGCGCGCGGTGTAATAAGAATTTCCCTGGATTGTTAAATGACAAGCCCAGCTAAATGTTCAGCCTATTCAATAGATATAGAGCCTCTATATCACTCCCCTTAAAGCATCACGGCATATATCATCCCAGCGTCATCGCTCCACTTCAGCTCGTAATGTATTGGCCTTCCATTTGAGCCATGAAAAAGTAACCATAGGCTAGCAATATTCCGTTCCTGATGTAGGGGCCACCCGCATGAGTTCCCAAAGCTTCCACCTTGCCCTTGGTGTATGATGTTTTCGACCGTTCGTGACAACAGCATTCCCCCTCGGCTCCCGGTGGAATATTCCACACAAAAGCAGATATAAGAGGCGTGGGAGGGATGGTAGAGCCAATGATTCCATGCGCATGCAAGAAGATAAGAAAAGCTGGCGTGGTTTTTGCAAGGGGAAAAAAGGAGAGAGAGAGAGAGAGAGATTGGAAGGTGGAGGCAATCTTTTGAGGCTCTGAATGCATGGCCGCAACAAGCAATTCACCTCTCATACCCGAAACAACCTAGTTTTGTGCGTCGACACTCAAGATTGCCTCTTGAAGTTAAAGGCCAAACAGCTTAGTTTCTCATTGATTGAAAGAAGAATAACCTTCCAAGGGCTATGTCCTTGGTGGAAGTGACGTGCTCCGGAAACGGAAAGCGTGGTCTGAGATTGGATGGCTCATTGGCTTAATGTCTTAGCATAGCTAATTCTAGAATTTGTTCTTTGTTCTCTTCATTTGTGTTTCGTTCTTGTGATCGGTATATAATATAGAGGGCATCCTACTCTTGACCTCTTTTTCCTTTTTTTTTTTTGGTAGAAGAAGGGAAGGGGGCAAGCCCCAAAAACGCCCTTCGAAAGCGAACTTTACGTGCCGACGTGCCGGTACGTGTTCCCAAGAAAGACGCTGCAGCTGATCTCCAATATCAAATCATGGAAGATGGCTATATTGGACGTCCATTCAAATTCCCCTCTTGGTTCAAAGAAAAACTTTTTTAAGATGCCTACAGTATTATCCAAATATAAACCGGCTGGGAAAATCGTTCCAACCACGCCTTGGGGTTGGAGACCACCGAGAAGTCGTTTTCGATTTCAGCAAAAAAAAAAAAAAAAAAAAAAAAGTTAATGCTTCAAC
Source organism: Cocos nucifera (assembly GCA_006176705.1). Taxonomy (NCBI): domain Eukaryota; kingdom Viridiplantae; phylum Streptophyta; class Magnoliopsida; order Arecales; family Arecaceae; genus Cocos; species Cocos nucifera. The sequence goes on along the minus strand of QRFJ01000280.1, from coordinate 1,607,799 downwards.
AGCCTACATGGTTGGCAATAATACCACTAAGAAAATATCTCATGTAGTTGATGAATTTTGATCCATTCAATTTCTGAGGCTCAAATTGACAATCCAGACTTCTCTGTATATTACAGTTAGAGCAGATTATAAATCAGAAAATGTTAAATTTTAAATAGACTAAGCCCGAAGCTCAATTAAAAATGAATAGAGTTTAGGCCTGATCTATAATTAACTCTAATTATATTTTAGTCATGATAAATTGAGACGCATGCTATAGATGGAATAGTGACAGGGATGGCAAACAGATGCTAGTTGGGTCAAAATTCATTAATTGTGACCACATCTATTCATTGGATCAAAAATCCAAGCCCAAGCCTAAACTTTTATTAAACAAGTAACATAATTTGACTTACATAACCCATTTAATAGACGAGTAATATGAGCTTAAATAGGTTAAATGAGTTGAGTACATTTTAAATGGATTAAGTGGATTTCAAACGGATTAAACAGGTTGATGAGTACCTGACCTATTTACTAAAAGGATTGAAATAGATCAAAATGGTCAAAGGTGCAAATCTGAACCTAACTCATTTGATACATGGCTCAGATAGAAATCATTTTATCATCTGAACCTGCTTATATAGATATGTTATCCGTAGGTCGGATCGTAAATTGCAAGCTTGAAATAGCTATCCCTCCAATATACAGGACTCCATGCTTCATTGCCGGCTGTAGTAGACATGGATGATCTTTATATTCCAGGTTGATCATGACTTAGCATACAATAAGACCGATGCATGACTAATAAGTAATAGGATTTTGCTACGTTGTTCGAAAGCCTCCGTTGATCATTTTGCTGTTTGCTATTTTCTAGTTGTCTATTTTGAGATGGATGTTATTGATCTATCTATTAGCAACCAGATATGGTAAATAACTTAAATTTCAGATGCAATCCAGCAACCAGAAAGTTAATGGGATATTTTGGAAGTCACGCCTCTTCTCCCCTCCAGAACTAGGGCCGTCAACTTCGATCGAGATTCGCGTGTTTGATATATAGCCTGCTCAACCTGCTAAGCTCATGAACATTTCAAAAAGTATGTTGGACCTCCAGAGTTCCATTTCCGTAGAACAAATGTGGCGTATATTTTTTTCATCGTGCTTGGTGGAACCTTTTCAGCGCTGCCCTTGCACGAATGGAGATTCTCTGGTGAAGTCGACCAATGTAACTTCAAGTACGGTCACTTTAGCATCACTCTTTATCCTATCAAATGCTGTCTGAATCGGAAAGAGGTGCATAGCCACTAAATTTTCCTGTCACGCTATGAGTTACTCGTCGCAAGGAACAGTTTAGTTGGGGTTGTCTTTACCTACGTTTAAAATCACTCATCCAGCGTGCTTCTCTATTTATCAGAGTCGTAAAGATCTCGTCTTTCAAGCACAGCGTCAAATATGATTGCCGATAATGATGGACGTAATTTTTTCAAGGTACATTAGTTTTCGTCTTTGTTTCGATAAAAAATATAAGCTTTTCGATCGTTAGAAAATATGTAATTTATAGAACGCAGCTTGGAAGGTTGGGACAATCTAGACCGGCTCAGCTTCATGCACAAAAGTGAAACAGTGACCAATCCGGCAGCCAGGCCATCAAAACGTGAAACCGATTTAAACCTAGTGGTTTGTTTGGTACTTTGGTTAGAGATAATCTTGCACGGAAAAATAAATTCCATGTAAGATTACTATATTTGATATGAAGAGAGAGTGAAAGAGATGATAAAATGAATGATGATTTCCATGTCTATTTATTGAGAGAGATCATAAAACAAATATCACCAAGAGATGATGGTCTTTTTTTTTTCAATGCCAGATTGTCTAGTGAAGGTAATTTAAAACTATTATTTTTTTGATAAAAATATCCCTCACTTATATTATATTAATTATATTATATAATTAATATATGACATAGATTAGATTCAGGTCAATCAAATTTTCCACCATCCATTCTGTTCAATCCACATGGATCTTCTGGTAGTAAAATAAAATTTAACGATTACTTTTTCATTCATTTAGATTAAAAAAGTATAAAAAAATATTAATGCAAATAGGATGGGTCACAAATGCCCACGTGTGCCAAAGCATGCGTCAACTTTGTGTTTATTGCAAAGTTTGTATTTATTTTGAAGTAATTCCATTTATTCTTTTTTTGTTTATTTCGGATTCATTTGTATTTATCTAAAAAGATCTAAATTTATTATGGTGTAGATTGTATTTATTCCATCCAAAATTTATATTTATCTTTTATTATTATTATTTATTATAGGAAGAGGTAAAATAACTTATCCTATCTATATTAATGGTTATTTTAATGCAGATAAGATAGGTAACTTGATTCCTCCCCGGTGGTAAATAAAAATAATGAATGATAAATGCAACCTTTGAATGGAGTAAATTTAAATCCCATCAAAATAAGTATAGACTATTCTAGAATAAATATAAATAAGTTTAAAATAAATAGAAACAAAGTAAATAGAAAGAAGAAATGCAAACTCTGTAAATAAATATAAATATTTTAGAATACATACAAACTTGACCCTTAACTCTTAGTGCATGTGGCTTCCATCCTATCTGCATTAATAATATATGAGCTTCCATCTCATCTGTATTAATGATTTTTTAAAATATTTTAAAATCCAAATGAATAAAAAAATGATCATTAATTTTTTTTTTCTTGTATATATGAATATCTGTATGGATCAGATGGTAAGAAATGAATTCAATTTGGAGCCAAATCTGATTGACTTGAGACTAGTCTATCTATAAATATATTTATTATTAATATATTATTTTTATTAATATAATATATATTTACTATATATAACTAATAATATTATTATTATATATTTATATTAATAATTTATATTATTCAATTATATAAATAATATATTGCATATAGTATACTAATAAATATATTAATTGCAGATTATTTATTTTTAATATATTTATTAATAAATTTTAATTAATAATAAAGCTATCATGGAATTTATTAATAACTAATATATCTATTTATATACCAAAATACATTAAAATTTATTTATAGTATAAAAAATATTTTTGCTGATACTTATATAATTATTGATAAATTTAGCCCTTGTAAATATATTCCAATATTTGAAATGGCCAATGCTAATAGCTTCATGTAAGTGGACCATAAATGGCTAATAAATGGATTGAATAAACTTTTTTTCATGATTTCTTTAGTTAAGGGTATTGTTGAAAATTTAATAATATTTTCATATAAATTTACTTCTACCTAAAATATTCGTTGTTACGATGTTTTTGTTTAGAGTAATTTTTTTGCCAACCAAATATGCTAAAATTTATTTTTTATTGAAATAATTTTTTTAAATAAATAAATTTTTAATAATTAAATAGATTTTTTTAGAATCATTAGATTATCCCATAATCTGACATACTGCAACCAAACGAACCTTAAGAAATTAAATTTAATGCATGGTTGCATTTTAATAAGGCTTGAATTTTATGGCAAAACAATTGTTCAGCTTATTTTTAGATTTTGTTATCAATCCCAACAATTAAATGGCTGAGGTTGAGTTGTGTTTGGATCGTTGAAGAAAATTGAAGCTAAGATAAAGATTCCTATTACAGAAATTCGGATTGCCTGAGGGTTTCCCAAGCCAAAAACACAAAACTGAATTTAATTGGATGAACACATTTAAGCCCAGGCATGACTCGCAGAAATACTTGCCGGACCTATTCAAAGCTATAGGTTGGGTTGTATTGAATGCTTGCCAAATTTAGTTTGGCCTCGAATGTGGCCAGAGCAACCAGGTTCACTGTGAAACGTATCCAAATAATAAATTTAATTCAAAACTAACTGGTTAATTCGATTTCCATATGGCGGAGAGGATGCTATATATAGAAGTATCTGGGAAAGATAGACACATAAAACATTAGTATTACCGTTCTCGGAAAAAGGCAAGAGGCAATGTGATTATTTGAAGAAAAGGATGATGGCATTACCTGATACATCCAATGTAAGCAATTGAAAAAAATAATTTCAGGGCAAAGTACCAACTAGTAGTAGAAACTTTGACGCAATTTTGTGTTCTTTTCTCTTCTTACCATGGTCATTTTTCATCTGCTACTTGATTTATATTTTGTATAATTTGGTGAAACATTTGTCTAGCGTTTAATTTTTTTTTTTGGTCCAAGAAACATTTGTCTAATCATGGTTAAAAGATTATCTCCTAGAAGAGGAGAAAAGGGTTGCCATTGATTTTATGTAACGACGTGAATATTATACTGTCATGAGACAATATTTGCAATTAAAAATAATCACAAAATTTTGGATCATTTTCTTTTCCGTAATATCACCATTTTTTTTTTTTTTTTTTGATAGATCTTTGTATAAAGTGTCCATTTCATACCAGTCCTTTCGTAGTGGAAGGCTTTAATTTATCTCTTAATTAAAAGAGCAAAAATCACTGTGAAAGAGCACCAAAAAAGAAAATATGGCATGGCCTTCTAATTTTGTGACGTCTTCCCAAATACCTATATTGATTTCTGAGATGTCAATTAAAGCTTGCTAGATTAATATAATCATCTGTATATAATATTTATTTATAATAAAAACTGTGCAACCAAGCTCCTAGAAATCAGAAAAATGATGTGGGAGTGGTGTGGCGGCGTGGTGGGAGGCGTTGTGCGTGTGAACGGTAAATAAATACCGGCGTTTTTAACATGCAGTCCCTTCCTTTTTTTTTTTAGGTAACGATGCAGTCCCTTCTTTGACCCATTTAAAATGATGAGGGCCAGTGAATCAGCTTTCGGATTTCATCACAATTTTGAAAGGGATCGAAAATTAAAAAAATTTGTAGTCGTCAGATAAAGGATGTTTTATTGAAGTCCTGCCCATGTAAGGGCCGATCATTAAAATCCCCGAGAATATTTCCACAGCTCGGCGTACGTGGGAAAGCGCAAAACGTGGCTCTGCGAACCTAGACATATCTGGTACGCTGCGTCTCTTTATGGCCCTTAAACTCCATCCACTGCCTTTGTCGAGCGGAACCGGGTGTGATGTGCTGTCTTGGTTCGTCGATGGCACCTCTCCAGAAGTAAACCTGGTTTAGGCGAGATGAATCCACCCGTCGCCTGGTTGCCAACACCGTACCCGTCCCTGACTTCTCTTTTTTGGGCTCGAGGCCACGGTTTGCCGTGCCCCGTGTCTCGCCCGACCGGGTATTTTCTGGGGATCACGACGACGGTCCGATGGGCAACGTGGGGCGGATGATGGGAGCCAGAGTCCGAGTCGGTTTAGGCTGTTAGACCCAAGTCGGGCGAGTCGAGACCGCTGGAAAGTCGGGGGCAGAGAGGGGTTGGTGGGGGGACCATTGAGGGGGTAGTAGTTGCATCTTTCGCGTGCATGCACCGTTGGATCGCGCAATAGCCACTTCACGATCTGTGCAGATGATTAATTTGGTGCTTTGAGAGCTGCGTGGAAGCGATCCAACGGTCGAATTCGCGAAAGGAGATGGATCGTTCTTCTTCGCAAAAGATAGAACCCCAAAACCCTTTGGAGCGGAGCCCATGCGCAACCCTACCAAGACGGGGAGCCCGGTGAGGCGGCTTGGACCCCTCAAGACTCCCCCGTGCTTATATATCGAGGGTGTGAGCAGGCCTCTTCCTCCCAAATTGTCCCCGTCCTCCTCTTCTCGACCCCTCCTCCCCATGCACGGCGTGGTCCCGAAGATCTTGTGACACATAGAGTGGGTGACACGAGACAGGAACGAGAAAGGGGCTAGGCTTGCTCCTTCTACGGCAAAAATACTAGGAGGGCGAGAGGGAGAGGATCCACAGCGTGATTCTAGGTTGAAGCGGAGGGCAACATTTGGAAGAGGGGGACGGGGTAGATGATGGCGACGGAGATGCAAACCCGATCGCAGCTGGAAGCAGCCGAGGAAGGTGCAGGTCGTCGTTCCATCTTCGCCAAAGCCAGCCATCCGGTTACACTCCAGGTGTGAGATCCATCACATGGCTTCAACACTTTCTTTGCTTTTTGGTTTTTCCCAGAGAGCGCATTGTTTTTTATTTCCCTTGCTTGCTCATTCCATTCTTTATCCACTTCTTGAATTTTTTTTTTTAATTTTAAGAAAAAGAAAACGAAGAGAGGAACGGAAGGAAACGAAATGATTTCTTGCTTCTAAACGAGAGATTATTAATAACAAAAAAAAAAATCAACAGTTTATTTCCAATCCTATTTCTTAATTTGCTGTCGTTTTGTAAAAACAAAACTGTTCCTCATCGCAAACAGAATTAGTTGCTCTGATTCCGTAGCCTTGTGATCTTCGTCTTTTCCTGTCGATCTGGCTTGTGCGGTTCCGCAATTGCTTCTCAGAACCGCGCCGCGGTCAGCCTTCGTTTCTAAGTTTCCCGAGGCACACTCCGCATCTCTCTCCTTAGTCTCCAAGTAGCATCTGGCAGGGCTCGGAGGAAACACACTTTGCCATCACCAGAGGATGGGAATGGAAAAAGGCCCACCTGACACAAGCTACGCGACAAAAGGACCTGAAGAAGAAAGGAAGGGACCGCACCCACCCTGGTTAGGGAACATCACATCCAAATTAACGCTCGCTATCATGCAGCAGAGTATTATTTTTATTTTACAAATTCATAAAGCACGCACACGGGCTCGACGAGGATCGAGCTCATGTCTTCCCTTTCACACCTTCAACGCTGTTCTCTCTCTTCTTTTCTTTTAAAAAACAAAAAAGAAAACCATTTTTTTTCAAATTAATTCGTATTAATTTTTCTTCCACGGAATCGTGCAGTTCGAGGATGTGGTGTACAAGATCAAGGCCAAGGCAAACGGCTCAAAGAAGGGCGAGAAGGCGATACTAAAGGGGGTATCCGGGGCCGTGCTCCCGGGGGAGATGCTGGCGATGATAGGACCCTCGGGGAGCGGGAAGACCACCCTGCTTACGGCCCTGGGTGGTCGCCTCGCCCGCCCCGGCCGCCGCCTCTCCGGTAGCATCACCTACAACGGTCGGCCCTTCTCCAACTCGCTCCGGCGCAATATGGGCTTCGTAAACCAGGACGACATCCTCTACCCCCACCTCACCGTCTCCGAGACCCTCCTCTACACCGCCCTCCTCCGCCTCCCGCGCACCCTCTCCCGCGACGAGAAGGCCGCCCAGGCCGAGGCGGTCATGGCCGAGCTCGGCCTCCTGGGCTGCCGCAACAGCATGATCGGCGGGTCCCTCGTGCGCGGAATCTCCGGCGGGGAGCGCAAGCGGGTCAGCATCGGCCAGGAGCTGCTAATCAACCCCAGCCTGCTGCTCCTCGACGAGCCCACCTCCGGCCTCGACTCCACCATCGCAGGCCGGATCGTGACCACCATCGCCGACCTCACCCGGGGTGCCAGGACCGTGCTGATGACCATCCACCAGCCCTCCAGCCGGATCTTCTACATGTTCCACAAGATCCTGCTGCTCTGCGACGGCCACACCATCTACTTCGGCAAGGGCTCCGACGCCATGAACTATTTCGCCAGCATCGGCTATGCCCCAGCCGTGCCAATGAATCCCGCCGATTTCCTTCTCGACCTCGCCAACGGTATGCGTGCAACCGCTCAAATCCTTGCCTTTAATTTGTTTCCTCATTAATTTTCTTTTCCCGTCCAAATAATTAGAATTTACCTCATGCGATTGCTCACCTTTGCTGGAATGATGCAATAACATTCATCTATTCGCTTACATATTTTGGTTATGTTCGCAGTTGCATTCCTGCAGTGGCTCTTTCCTTTTTCCCTATCCGAGTTTGATGTGAATTTGGAAAAACCTGTGCATCTGGACATTGTTTAGCCATATTTAGTGCACGGCCAAATTTTCACTAGACATCCAAAGCATGCCACGACGTATTTTGCATTTAAAAAAAAAAAAAAAAAAAATCTTGATCTTTCAGGAATCAGGAGTAAGAGCACCACAAGAAGGAAAAATGGAGCTTGAACTTTACCATACTTTTATTATCGTCGAAGTATCACTTGGACCAGGTGCAATGGGACCCTGCTAGATCCCACGGTGGATACCACGCTGCATTGCCCCTTGTATTTCACCAATTCTGGTTCCCTTGGAACCGGTGCATGCAATAATTTCTTCTTATTATTATATGCTAGACTAGAGTAGTTTGGGACTAATTACTTTTTCTTTTTTTTTCTATTTAAATAAGGTGTGTCTAATTCCTTTACCCCCATCTGTTTAGTACAAAAAATGGATTGAAGGAAGGATGAGTAGAGAAGAAAAGATGAATGAGGAAGATGATGGATGGAAATTCATCCATCTTTTCATATATTTAATGAAATATGAAAAGATGAATAAAAATAATTATTTTTTTATTTGATATAAAAAGAATGAAAGAAAGAATAGATGATATTTATATAATATTTTTATTAAATTATTTTTAATAAAAATATTAATATTATTATTAATTTATAATAATTATATAATACTAAAGAAGTAAATAATATATAAATTTATAATCTTTATTATCTATAATTATAAAAAAAAATTATATAAATATTTAATTTAATTTAATATATGAATCTAAGTATATATTATGTATTAAATTTAAAATAGTTAGTAATAAAATTTTATAGTATATGATCAATAATATATATGAGGGTATAAATTTATGGGCTTGATAGATATTTTTTTTTTTTCATCCATTTTTTTCGCTATTTTTTAAACCAAACGTTGAATGAAGTTTATTCATCCTTCCATCCATCCACACTCTTTTGACCCCAATCAAGCACAAAGTTAATCTCCACAGTAATTTTTGTTTTAATTACCTGAATAAAAATAAGTAGTGGCCCAAATAATTCATATCAGAATAATTTTTATCTATAATAATTAAATTACCATCCACGTACATGCTGAGCTTGTTCACTATGTATCTCACTTACGCAGCCGCCACCCCTCCTCTCTCAAATTCATTGTGGAATCTCTTTTTTTTTTGATGAAAAATAATTATTAATTGTGGAATCTCCTACTTTGATTTTATCTAAGGGATAGTCTTTAGTCTTTGACACTTGAGTTTCTGACTCCAGAATATGGCTCACGTTAGTTTGGTTCACAATCTGGCATGGAATCAAACCAACCCAGGATAAGAATTAGATTGATCAATAGTGGAGCGAAACTGGATAAATCAATTGAAGATTAAGCTGTTTTCAAGTCGGTTCTCATGTTACTAAAGCTTGTTCCTAAGGAAAATCTGGTAGATAAATTAGTGATTGAATTCGATAAAATATATTAAGAACGAGTAATGAATAATATAATCTAATAAAAGAGAAAGACTCAAGGTATACTTTGTAATATTGAATGTGGCATTTTTTTAATAGCTGCGAAATCCCATATTCAACTGGATCAACAACACAACAATGATCGTAAAATGTGAGACTGCCATTTCATAAATCTTAGTTCGGTTCCTCGTAATCTGTGTACTGGATGCAGGTTTGGCTCCCGACGAAACACTGGAGAACCGAGCAGCTCTCAAGGAGACATTGTTCTCTGCCTACTCTGACCACTTGCATGATCAGATAATTGGGGAGCTCCGAGAAGTAGGCAGAGAATTTAAAGAATCTGAGCCCCATAAAACTACAAACGAATGGTGCACAACCTGGTGGGAACAGTTCTCAGTGTTGCTCCGGAGAGATATGAAAGAGAGGAAGCACCAGGCCTTCTCCGGTCTCCAGGTTGCACAGATTCTTGTAACGGCTTTTCTTGGAGGGTTTATGTGGTTTGGATCCGGAGGACATGTTCAAGACCAGGTTCTGCTCTTCTCTCGGTTCTCCGGTTTGTTATTATTTCTTTCTTTATTGTTTTGTCCCTTGATCCTTATTGATGCTGGCAGATGGGCCTCCTTTACTTTGTCCTGGGATTCTGGAGTTTCTACCCCGCCTTCCAAGCCATATTCACTTTCCCACAAGAACGCACGATGCTGACTAAAGAGAGAGTTTCGGGGATGTACAGACTCTCCTCCTACTACGTGGCTAGAATGGTCGGTGATCTGCCCATGGAGCTTATCCTCCCCATTGTCTTCCTCACCATCACATACTGGTTGGGAGGTCTGAAGCGTACGGCATCGAGCTTCTTCATTACCCTTTCGGTCATGCTTCTGGAGGTTCTTATCGCCCAAGGCCTCGGGTTTGCGCTCGGGGCCATGGTCATGGACCTCAAGGCTTCGACGACGCTTGCGTCTGTGATCTTGCTTTCTTTCATGCTCGCAGGGGGGTACTTCGTTCAGCATGTGCCGCGCTTCATTGCCTGGATCAAGTACATCTCCTACACCTACTACACCTTCAAGATCCAGATATCCGCACAGTTCTTCCCCGGCGAAACCTACCAGTGTTCCGCTGGCCGTACATGTCGTATCGAAGATGTTCCTATGGTTAGTGCAGTTGGCTTTGATCATAGGGGTCTGGCAGTTGGGGTCTTGTTCATGATGCTCATCATTTTTAGGGTAGCAGCTTATGTTGCCTTGATGAGGATCGGAAGGATCAAGTAGGGCAATAGTTCTTGCATACATGAACCCTCCAAAAACAAGTTTGTAGCTCAACTGAAGGGTTTGTAGCTTGTAATATGAAGAATTTAACATAAAAATACAACGTTAGTGGAGTTATACAAAGTTGAGCAGTAATAAAGGAAAACATGCTACTTAGCACTTCCCTGGATGACTGTGATTTGTCAACTCTATGCTTCAGTTCAATTTCAAGCTACAGGACGTGATCATATTTATAAAGATGAATAGTTTTCTAGTGGCCAGTTTCATGGGGATGGAAATACCTCTTGCTTACCGTGCCATTTGGTTCTGGAGTCCCGTCCCGTCCCCTTCAAACAACAAAGCAGCAGTCATGCAGCACCACGGAGTATCCTGCACTCCATTAACGAATTAGCATATCGAGGGGCGTCCATGACTAAATATTTGGGGGACAAACAGAGGAAATCTAGTCACAGCCACATAGCACTAGTTTAGGTTATCGAATAATTCATATCTCCACTTGCGGATCCTCTCCAATTTATGATGTGAATTGCAAGGCCTAGTTAAGTCACTAGCAACCATTTTTGTATTGCATGAACAAGTTGTCGGAAATCAGATATGAATGGCAAGATATAAAAAAATTTTTGCGTTCTCTCTGGTTCATCAACCCTGTGATTGATTGATAATGCTCTACCAGAAAAAAAAAAAAGGAAAAGTCGATTAAGTGATAGTGCAGGGACAATGGATGATTGAAATAGACCCAATATCTCATGTTAATCAGAGAATGGAAATCATAGCTCCTCTGACCCTACAAATGGCCCGCTAATGGGCCGAGAGTGGGCATCAATATATCAGAAATTTAAGCCCGACGCATTGCAAATCAAGACTGCCTGGCCTGGTCCCAGCCGAACTAGACCCGAGCCAGATTTGGTCCAAGGCCCGGATGCTAGTTCAAAAAAGAACTAATACATAGAGGTGGGCATCGGACCGGGCCGCACATAGGCCGACTCGGCTTGGTAAGAACTGGGTCGTGCCATGGCACGGCCCAAAATAGAGGGACGGGCCGGGCTGCGATTTAGTGGCCCATGACTCAGGCTCGACACGGCCCTCCAGGGCCTAGGCTGGCATGGCACGGCCAGGCACAGCCCACATGCCATGGTACGCGGGCACTAAGTGCTTCTCATTTCCTCGGTTAGTCCTCACCACTTCATCCTTCCCTCCGCTACCCTCACTTACCATGCCACTATGTCCTTCCATCCTCTGCTTTGCCACAAACATATCATCATCCTACAGTGTTGGCCGTGATTATGTAGGGGAGATGAGTAGAGAAGGAAGGACAAGGAAGGGACATTTGAGAAATACTTTATAAACCGCATCCAGTGCAGAAAAAATACACTGTCATTGGGCCACGTAGTCAATTTTCTTTTTATAAAAAAAATTTAATGATAAAAATATTTTTTTTCTTTTTATGATATCATGTTTATATAAAATTATAATAATGTTATAAGATGTCATAATTTTTTTAGAATAAAAAAATATTTTTATTATTTTAAATTTTAAATAAAAAAAAGAATCGTAGAATTTAATACATATTCAAAAATGATGGCTACATAATCATATGGCATAGTACACTGTTATTGCACCGGCATACAATGAATAAAAAATTACTCTCAGGAATTTAGAGGAAGATGTAGCACCCTAATGGATTGCTGGTGAGCGGCACACTATTAGACTTTCCTTTGGGCCATAAGCTTGAAACATATTTGAGTCTAAAATACACCTTTCTCTTTTTTTAGCAAAATGATGGATAATCCACCTTTCATTTCGTTGTAAGAGTGAAAACGGGGAAAAGGTGGAGAAGAACAGGGTGGAGAAATTCTAGCTCATCCAGCGGCCCAGAAAAGCTATCACCTCACTACCACTCAGAAAACAAGGCCGAACTCTATTAAGCCGGTCCCCTTAGCAGCCCAGCACCACCGCTCACGAGCTAAGCAGAGAAAACGGGAAAATTAACATCGCAGCCATTTGGTTGTGGCGGGGTGGTACTGTCTCATGTTGGTGGCAGACCAAAGGGAGACCAGAAAGGTGATGGGATTCAAAAGCCTCCAAAAAATAGCATCTTTTGCCTCCAATGACCCGTGCATTTCGTTCAAGCCACATCACCTAGAAAAATACCTCCGTCAAGCAATCCCAGGCGTCTCTATCCTCCGTCAACACCCTTCTACTCCACGAAATCCGCAGTAAGCGGATAGCCTAGCCAACCAAAAATTTGAATGCGTTTTGAAATGAATCCACATGGTCTCGGCATGAAACTAGGAATAGCAATGGGTAGGATACTCATCAAACTTAGCCTATCCATACCGAAACCCCTTTAAAAATTTAACACCCGAATCCGCCCCAAATTGGATTAAAAATTTACTCAAGAATCTATAAAACCCCATTCAAAAAAAAGAAAAAAGTAAATCCATCGGGAATCCATAGGCTAGAGTGAAGTCCCCCAGCACACATATCAGTCCAAGATTTCATACCGGCATCTCGTTTCAACTCTTGTACAGAGGTTCACATCCAACAAAAAAAAAAAAAAAAAAAAAAAAATCTCGTACAAAGGCCGGCGATACTTTGAGAATCGATGATTATACTGTTGTATAATCTCTCTCTCAGACTGATAGCTTCAGATTCTGTTTTTTATGTGCTCGTGTCTTTTATTTCTAGTATTAACCCGACAACGTTCTCATTAAAGTGTCAGTCAGCTACTGAAACATTGTTACACATCTATTTGTAGAATCCTGCTGTAATCATTTTGTTCTTAATGAATAAATCGGTGGCACTTTTCAAGCCTCCCTTATCATCAAAAAAAGATACTTTGATAATAGATTTCTAGAAAGAAGAAGCCTGAGAAGCCAATCACACTGCAAAATCTCACGATCTTAACTTGCTATAATAGGCTCCATTCACAATCCTTGCTCATGAAAAATATCGAGATAGCTGGATCCTCCATAGCCACTTTCCGTGCCAGTCATGTTGAGATCTCACAAATTAGGACTCGTTAAACCTCCTTGGTCCCATGACTGGCAGATCTGACTCCAGTGGAACAACCAAAGGGGCCTTCTATCAATTTCTGACCCCAGTCAGAAAAGGTCCTGTCAAATGGTATTAATCTCAGTATTGAGAATAAAGGAAGGAAATACCTAGCTTATTCTCCTTAACAAGCCTATTCCTATCCAAGACCATGCTACCACGATCACCATAAGACAAAAACTGAAATTTCCATCTGGCGAGTCATTTGTCCATCCGATCGCAATGGAGGATCGGTCAATCACAGACCTAAGTATTTCATGACTCATTTGGTTCATGAAAAGTAGAGGAAGGAAGAGATAGTTTCAGAAAGTGTATTTGGTTGGAATTTTAAGAAGAAAATGAGTCTATGGAAAGACACTTTTAATATTTCATGAAAAGTAAAAATTTAAGAGAGGTGGATTTTGTGACTTTCCATAGGATGAGAAGTGATGGTTATTTTTTTTAAAAAAAATATTATTTTATAAATATATATTTATAGAGCATACAAATTCTCAAAAATATTATTAAATATTATCCTCATAAATATTAATATAATATTATATTAATATTATCATAATATTTATATTAATATACTATAATATTTATATTTATGTAATTAATATAAAATTTATAATATATTAATATTATTTTAAAATTTTTACTAATATAATATTTATATTAATATTAATATAAAGTTTATATCAATATATTAATATAATACTATGTTAATATTATATTTATATGTATATTAATAATATTAAAATACTAGTATTATATTAATATAATAAATTATTATAGAATATATTAATATAATATTATTATTTATATAAAATCTGGAAGTAAAATGTATGGTTTTTTATTTATTAAGAATATAATAGGTATTTTATATAATCTTTTGATGAAAGTGGATGTTCAACCAAATATAAGTCATTCTAGAATAGATTATTTTTAACGATCGATCAAACATGTCAAAATCATATTTTAAGAAAGTAACTTTTTAAGTAACTTCTCGGGAAGTTACTTTTCACAAACTAAATGAGTTGCAACTTGATGTAAAACAATTAACCATGGAATTTAAAAATCTATAGGGATTGATAAAATCGAGCTAGGCTCGGAGCAACGGATCGTGGTCCACTGGTATTTCTAAGAGAGTTATAGATTATTACAAGATGGACATATGCAAATCATACCCTAGCATCGGTGTCTTTTGTATCTGGATCTATGGGATTTGGAATAGGTTTTCTAGCATTAAAGGCTACTGCCCAATCCTGCCATCATTAACCGGATCTCCCTCAGCCCATTCTCTTTCTTTGAAAATAATAGTGGAGGAAGCAAGGATCATCCCCCTATTTATTAATAGCAGAGTTATGTACAAAAGGTGGTTATATGTAAAGGAAAGAGCCAGCATAGTACAAGAAGACGCTTGCAAGCTTCAGCCCGCCGTGTTACGCGTCGAGGTCATAAGACTGCTCCATAGCCTCACATGATAATCTATTTTTTTCTTAGAACATGAGTGCTCTTAAATATTTAGAACATGCAATGCTTTTCGAAGAGTCACGTAAACGGAGGAGATCATCTTGATGAGAATTCTTGCATTTCTTTTCTTCCAGATTTTCCAACATAGAGCTGCATAAAGTTTGTCTCCTACTTTCCTCGTAGATGGCTGAAACTTCTTTTGCCTCCAACCAGTCCGAATAGAACACCACCTTGACTTACTCAGCCCATTCTCACAAAGAAAATGACTCGCGGATTTTTTTTTTCCCTCTCTTTGGGATCGGCTGAAAGAGAATGCAGGCCGAGTTGGATTGCCATCTTTTAATGCTGGAAATGATGTTGCTTTTTTTAAAAAAAATTTAAAAAGGGGTGTAAGCCAAGAACAGATCGGAGATGGATGGGAGACACACCAGCGACATCAGCTACAACAAGACGATTCAAGCTAGGAGGAAAATCGTGTGAATGGAAAGTCTGATCTAGGGTTGTAGAGGCTTCCCCAGCCAAGAAGTCGGTCACTTGATTAGCTTATCTGAAGATGTGGTCACAAGAAAAGTTATCCAACATCGAGGAAACTGAATATATGGTCATAAGAGAAGTTGCTCAACATCGGAGAAATAGTTCTGATATTGCAGATTCTCAGGTGCACCTTCTGCACCGTGGACGGTGAACCATGCCGTCCATGATAATTAGCTTATGTATAAAACTAGAATAAAAAAAAATAAATTTTAGACATCAGCATGGAGCTCACTCATGGTGTAAAAAGTATTTATTTTTGCCGATATATGTGTATTGAATAAAGCATATTAAGTCCATTCAAGCACGGTCAATCCATCAGTGTTGAACGTTGTGTTGGAAGGGAAGAAAAATTTTTTACTTACCATAGACGGACTATTCACAGTAATTAATTTAGTCACGGGTTTGAAAAGAAAAAAATTTATAGAATATTTTTTTTTTTTTTTTATTCGAATCCGTGCCTGAGTTAATCATGGATGATGAATAAAATATTTTTTTTTAAAAAAAATATTTTGTAATCACGGTTGATGCAGTCCTGCGGTGATTAGCGTATGCACGTGGCACGGCATTCAAATTTTTTTTTTTTTTTTTGCCCCTTTTCTTTTCTTCCTTTTTCTGGTGGAGGCGGTGCAGGCTCTCTGTACGCACATTGTGGGAGACGTAACACTCAACAGCAGGCACAATATCTTGACCTATCATATTATCGTAAAGTTACATATATCAATTATATAATTTTCTATGTTTTCCATGTCTAGCAGTTTTTGAAAATTTAAGCTGATAAATTTCTAATTTATTTTTAATTGCGACATCTTCATCATGAGAGTACGATAATCAAGCAATGAACAAAATGGATGCAAGAACCACAATTCAGTAACAATCAGATTTCTGTCGCAAAAAAATAGCATCTTTTTTTTAAAAACATGCACTTGGAGAACAGCAAACGATTACGGACCAGTATTGGAAAGCAAAATTAGGTCTCATCACGACTCCAAACTTTCAATACAGAATTGCATCCCCTCATTTTTTTTTTCTCTTTTCTTTCTCATCATATCCCATAGAGGAGTGTCACGTAAGGTTCAAATGCCTCCTTTCTTGCTTCTTCTCCTCTAAATTGAATGGCAACCTCAGTCATGCAGTGCCAGCAAGCTCAAGAGGCTAATAGTTTTGGTCCATCGCAGAATGGAACCAAGTAACCAACACCATCACCAGCTACGTTCCAAAGAAGATCCAGCCGTCCGCCATGAAGGTCCTCCCACGCAATAAACTGAAACGGATACACTTTGAGCTTCTTATTTTTCCTTTTTTTTTTTTTCCTTTTTCTGTTTTCATGCCATAAGCATCTGGAAGTTACGAATGGATGCAAGATATCTCAGCTTAGCCACGGCGAATCCCCATAAAGTAATTGAAGTCATGGTGTTGAGCCCCAAGCTGCTTTAGCCACGAATCGGCAGCGCTAAAGAGTGACAGCAATCGATCGTGGTCCCTCCCGTCGGCTCCCGAGACCCACACGCTCCCCTGCATCTTATAAGTGGCTAGGCCAAACGGTGGAAGTGCCATCCCTTTGATGTCCCTCTGCTTCCTTTCGGCGCATTCCATCTCTTCGTGGGGCCCGGCCTCTGGTTTGGAATTACGGAAGAGAGGATTAGCATATTCTCACAATGATAAGACCGGCGGAAGGAGAGATGCTGAGAGGAGTTGTTGGCATCCATGAACATGGACTGGAAGTGGGAAAAATGCCAAAAAAATAAAAGAGATGGTAGAGAGCTTTTGACGAAGACTTACCTTGGAATGAAGATGAGAGGGTGTGGTATGTGAGGAAGCATGCTGACAGATCCTTCACGGTTCTGCCTACGGGGATGTGATAAATTGGGTACCTGGACAAATAACAGAAAATATAAAATCGGAAGCTTCATTAAGATCGGATATTTATGTACGTTCACATGTCAAATAAATGAATAATAGTGATGCGCACTCTTATTTTTTCCGAGAAAAAGTAATAAGATGCATTCATTTGATTGAATTGATGATCGAGTAATCATGAGCAATAAGCACGCAGTGAGACCATCTTTGGCTCATGGACGTTCATATTGTAAATTAATGATGTGCTTATCGAACTAAGATTATGTGCTGCATCTTTTTGTATTAACTAAACAGAACAAAAAGAAAAAAGGCTAAACAGAAGGATTTGGAAAGCAATAAGTAGTTCCTTTGGTTCAGTTACAGGTTCATAATTCACAATTGGCCCTTTATTGATGATTTGGGCTTGCTTCAGGTAAGATGGGAATTATTTTTTTTTTTAAAAAAAAAAAAAACATCTTTTTCTTCCCTTTTCGGGTGCAGTGATTTTATTCATATAGAAGTTGCTAGTAAAATGGCCTTATATGTAGCAAGATCTATGAGATACATAGAGTATATAAGCATTTATAAGAGAGAGATAGAATAGGAGTTATAGTATCCATCCCATGTTATTCCTATATCATTTAGCCAACAAAGTATGCATGCTTTGAATTTTAAATAAATCAATTGCCCGAAGTTTATTAGATGAGAAGAGGTACCAAGCCACTGCCATCCAGCTAGCTGGCGATAGATCCACACTCCTTAGCGTCAATAATCCTGGGAATGCTTGGACCAGTTCACTAATCTGAACGAGAATTCAAAATAAGAAGCAATGGCTCTATGTTAGTTGACAAGAAACATAATAAACTTGATAACAAAGCCAGAAATTCATCAACTATTAAAATTCGGTCAGGTAGCAAAGCATTTTTTTAAAAAAAAACAAGGGCAATACTGCAGAAACAACAGCACCTAAAAATTTGTATTCTATCCTTAAAAAAAAAAAAAAAAAAAATCCATTTGCTTCTTGCAATGATATCTCAAGATTTAATTTTTTCACTTACCAGACAAAACCATCAGACAATTATAATGGATATTGCAACCAACAAGGGCCCTAATTACTGGGATCGTTTCATGCGAGGAAGGAAAACAGAGAAGGTGAGAAGTACCTTATCCTTGAGGGGCACCCTTCCATATGGGGGAGACGTCTCAAAGTACTGCAAGTAGAGATAGCCCAACCTATCCCGTAAATGCCACAAGCTGTCCTGATCGAAATCACAATCCTCTGAAGAACTACCACTGGATCTCCATTGCTTGTCACTCTCGCTATCATCACTGCAAGAATCACTGAATTCCCTCATCTCAGGAACCTCGGTTTCTCTTTCTTCCTTTCGGCCCCTGCATCGTTGATTTCTTAAAGCTTCGGATTTCAAAGATGTAAATTAAAAAAAAAAAAAAAAAGCAACGTATTCACCCGACCTAAAAATGATTTTTTCATTAGAAATAGAGGTTGGAGATGCTCTGTGAAATATGGGGAAGATCAAAGACATACCCGATGTTAGTCAAGGATGAAGCGCTAGTGTAGATTTGGATGGCGGAGAGGTAAGGGACGTAGTACTGGATGAGTGTCTCCTCGCCGTGGCCGTTGAGAGAGACGGGAGTGCCAGCACCGTAGGCGCTCCATTCGTCGTAGCAATCCCAGAGATTTTGCAGCGTGAAGTACTCGACGGTGTCGGAATCCCACGGGTGCCACAGCCGGTTCAACTCTCCCAGACACGACTGCAGCACAAGAGAGACGCGGGCAGACCACCCAATTCGTTCGAAATCAACAAGGCCGACTACCAGGATGAGAGGAACCAAAGCAAAGCAAAGAAACGAATACGTGCGATTAAAGAGACGGGAAACTCACCTTTGGGAGGGAGCGCGATGGGACGACCGGCGTGGTGCGATCAAGAAAGCATTGGAGGTTGGACGAGGCAGACCCTCCAAGGAAAGTCATCGTCCTTCCTCCTTCCCCTTCTACACCAGACGAAGGGAGGGAGAGATGAGAATTGGGGTGGGGGAAGGAGGAGACGAGAAGAAATCGGTCCACGAGAATTCTATGTTGCTGTTGACCCTTTTGGATAGCTATTTCTCTAACAAACAGAGGGGGAACAAAAATCCCACCCAAATTCCGCTTCCTTTTTTAGTTAGATCAATCACAACGAAGGGAACTCCTCTCCTTCGATGCCAGCTATTAAACCCCACGCCCGAACCGTGTGAAAGGGAGAGGGAGGGGCTCTGCTTTCCGTGGCAGCAAGGAAATCCCAACCAATATATAACGTATGTTGTTAGAGAAACGAGTCCTGGGAAGGGAGAGCGCAGAACCTGTCAAAAGATAACCCACCCGCAAAAGCTGGGGAAAGTGGTTTCCCCTTCTAACATTTACAATTCATTGATGCAGTTGAACAGAGGTGGAAGCAAAAATACGCTGCCTATTCTCGGACTTGGTTCTTATAGGAAAAAAAAAATCATAATATAACATGCATACTTTTGTTCTCTCTCCGTTAAGAATCCTTACATGTCGAGGCCAAGCCTCTGGTTTCTCTCTGCCTTTAAACATGATCCAGTCGAACGCCAGGCAGAAAACGACCTTCACCGACCGAATTTATGATTCCTTCGTTTAAAGAAAAAAAAAAAAAAAAGAGGAAACAGGCGTATTCACGATTGAACAAGATTAGCTGGCTTTCAGGAAAATATGCCACTTGGGATTGAGATGATCAGACAGCGGGCGGAAGCGGGAATAAACAATAGAGATGGTTTGGAGAATAAGGTATGCCATCCGTTCCTTTTCTTCTATTCCATCTGTTTAGTATCAAGAGGACTGGAAGTATTTTAAAGAAGCAGCATCGGCCCCACCAGTCAAATAAAGATGGAATATCTGTAAAGGAATGGTCAGCATCCGACGAATTAAAAACAAAAATATAAATTTTATATTAAATTATTATATTTAATATAAAAATAAAAATAATAATAAAAAATTTAGTGGATCCATGTTTATTTTTTAGAGAAAAAATAAAATAAATATCATGAGATTTGATAAATTTTTAAGTAATAATAATCTATATTTAATAATAATATTTTTAATAAAATTATATATATAATTATTAAATTTATTTAAATATTTTTTAAATTTATTTAATAAATAAATTTTATAAAATAATTAAGATGAGGATAATATTATGCAAAGGACTGTATGATTATAGTTATTATATTACAACGGACGAAGATGATAATTTTATTTTAATATTAAAATATTATGTTATATTAAAAAAATATATATTTATAAATTTCATCATATTTTATATGAAATATTTTCAATCAAATATAGTAATTTTTTTAGTATTATTTTTTAAAATAAATTTTTTATCAATTAAATATAATAAAAATATTTTTTTTAGAATTAATTTTTTAGATAAATAATTTTGAGGAATCATTAAATTATTTTGTAATTCAGTATATTCCAATCAAATAAATTATGTATGTATATATATATATATATATGGTCCTCAAAAAAATAAGAAAGATAAGTTTTTCCTCAAGCTGTGGATTGCTTCCCCTTCCAATCGCCTCGTTGCTGTCGTCATTCTTATTTGAATCCCTTCTTTACCCTTCCGTCATTTCTCCCTTTCTGAACCCCACCCTACGCGTTTCCTACATTCAGGGGGCATGTCCTTCTTTGCACAAAAAAGGGGGCGTGACCTTACTAACGTAAGAGAAGGTCAAAAGGTGGGGTGGGGGGGCTTTTAAAATCCCAAAAGAAACAGGCTGCAAGAAAGAAGGGGAGTAGGCCTTAATTGGGGATATATTTTTTATCACCATCCGTCATGTGTCTATGATTTTTTTTTTTTCCGCTTCACCCGTCTGTTTTCGTTTACGTTGAGCTCGCATAGCAGGAATGAGGATGCCATCGACGGAGCAGTGGAGGCCAAGACGGTTGAACTCGCGGACAAACTGGATGGTGAAGGCCATGCCAATAAAGACGGCAGTGAGGAGGCAGACATGCATCGATGGAGCGGGGGCCGACGGGCTCAAACTGCTGCTGCTGGAGGATGTTGTGGCGGTGGACATGACCAGCGAGGGCACGGCAGACCACTTGACCGGTGATCACCAGGGCAGAGAGGCCACGCTAGAGGGGTGCAGCGGGGTCTAGCGCGAGAACAAGGGCTCAGGATCAGAATCAGGGGTGTTATTGGTGGTGAGCTTACACCGTTGACATGATAAGGAAAAAGAAAATTTTTCTCGGTGATAGAAAGCTTTCTATTATGGATTGTTCCCCGTCACCTCACAATCAATTCACATTCACATGAAAACTAAGAACAACGGAAACATATGATTCCACTTCAAAGTTTGAACTTTTTCTTCCTTTCTAATGCTAGGGACATGGTGAGCGGATTCACTAAGAAGAAAAGATAAAATCCAGTCGAAAAAGAAAATTTTTCAGAAATAGAAATTAAAAACGTAACTTTCGGGAAGAGGACCGTAAACGTGATTAAAAGAAAAGAAGAGGGGGTGGAAGAGAAACTTGGTGGAAGTCATTGGAGCCGGAACCGATGGAGCTACCGGAGGGGTTGCTGACCCTGATTGGGACGTTCTCCATGATCCGGCGTAGCTTGACCTCGAGGTCCTCCTCCACTCGCAATACGGCACTGCCCTTCCCATACTCCACGATCGTGCCCTCCCTGGCCCCCACCTTCGCGGGAGCGCCGCCCGCTGGGGTCACCGTGACCAGCTGTAGATCGCCACCGGCATCTTTCGACTGGCCGGATATCACCATGTTCTAGAAGCCCGAGTGCGATGATCCTAGGAGTTCATCGGCGTTTTGACTTATTTAGTCCTCTAGGTGCTTTTGTTGTGTTGCTTTTCTCTTTTGTTTTACCACGATAAAATAGTCCTCTCTGAACACGGTTTAACAAGAAAAAATGGACGTTATAACATTCTAACACATACATACCTTCTTCAACCGATCGAACTCTTCAACGGCCAAATTTCTCAGTGGCCGAGCTTCTTCGAACCCTCAGTGGTCAGGCTTAGCCGAACCTCTTTGGCCGAGCTCCTTCGAACTCTCGACGCCCGAGCCTTAGCCAAACTCCTTCAACCGACCGAACTCTTCAGCAGCAGAGTTTCGATCGGACTTCCGCGAGAGCCGAACTCCCTCCAAGCCTCCCCTTTGACTGAGCTCCACAGCAGCCGCACTTCTTTCGGGCTCCTTCAGCTATTGTTCCTCCTAAACGGTCCTCTCCAATCATATTCCCTTCGGAAGTCCGAACTCCTCCAAAATGGGTACACGTCAAAGCTCTTCAACCCTTCATTCGGCTCCGAGCGGCTCAGTATCAAGACAGCTACAGCAATCACCATCAGTCCGCTACAGGCGACAGCGATCTGCTACCAGGCAGTGATGACTGTCACCATCAATCCGTTGCAGGCGACGTTGCAGACAGCGCCTTCCCCCGAGACTGACTTCATCGAACCTCGAGCGGCCCACCACCACGTGGCTACGGCCGTCACCATCAAGCTCTGCCTATAAAAAGGATTCTTCAGATTCGCTAACTCCAATCTCTAAGCTCTCCTTTTCTTCTCTAAGCTCTGTAGAACTCATTCCCAAGCACTCCATTCCTATTGGCCAAAGCTAACTTGATCGTCGGAGGATCCTGCCGAAGCCACCCCCACCAACTTTGGACGAAACTTTATTTTGCAGGTTCGCAGTGGCGACCTCGTCCACCTCCACTCCAATGAATTTCGGTGATGATCTGCACCAACAGATTGGCGCTAGAAGGAGGGCACGAACCTCCAAGATTTTCTTATTCTTAAAAGAGTGTTCGGCGATGATTTCTCTCTTCCCTCTTCGAAGATCTCTCTCCTTCCTCTCCAGAGTTCTTTCCCAAGAGAAAATGCCTCCCATGAAAGCTTCGACTCGACGATCGATGGTCTCCGCGATCCGATCCCGTCCAGATCCATCTACTCCTACTTCAGCCCCAGCAGCTCAGGTTCCATCTGTACCCACGGTAGATGTGGAGCAGTTCAACCGACTTATCCAGCAGATCCATGGCCTCACCGAGGAGATGCAGGCCGTATAGCAGCCCCCGACGGTGACTCTATCAGGAAATCCACCATCAGGATGTCGGAAACCAACCCTAAGGAAGAATACTTGGGCCAACGTATCCGTCGCCTTTGAGAAGGAAAAACAGAGAGCCGAGAATCCATGTTCGGATCATGGTTCTCCTTTGGGGAAGACCTTTCCCATTTGTAGCCGGAAGCCCCCCAAGATCTGCAACCGAGAAGACGTCCTCGATCATAGATTACGAAAGATGGACCGATGAATTGAAGGGCTCGGCCACGTCGCCTCGGCTTATCATGCCGACATCCACACCGATCCTTCTTTCTCCCTCCGAATTATGCAAGAGCCCATCCTGCCGATCTTCGAGTTTCCTCAATTCAAAAGCTACGACGAAACTTCTAATCCAGTTGATCATCTAGAGGCCTTCCGGACCATGATGCTACTCCATGGTGCTTCAGACGCCATACTATGCCGAGTCTTCCCGTCTACCTTAAAGGAAGCAGTAAAAAATTGATACTCAACGTTGAAGCCTGTAGGATCTTCTCTTTCGACTAGATGAGCCGTCAGTTCGCGACTCACTTCACCAGCAGCCGACGTCCGCGCCGAGGTTCGAATTTTCTGATGAACGTCAAGCAGAAGCAGGGGGAATCCATCTGGACTTACATCACCCAATTTAACGCCGCGTCATTAGAGGTCCGGGACCTGGACCAGTCTGTTGCGATGGCCGTACTCAAGAATGCCTTCGGAAGAATGACTTGCTGTTCTCCCTAAAAAAAAGTATCCCAAGGACTTCGCCGATCTGCTGGCTCAGGCCGAGGGATATGCCCGTGCGGAAGAAGTTTTTAAGTTGAAGGACGAAGAAGCCTTAAGAGAGCGGCGGACAGATGAGTATAACAGACTCACCGTCGATGGAGAGCCGAGTAAAGTTCGACCGCGCTCACGGACTTCCTCCAAGCGTAGGCGAGCCTGAACTCCTCGAGCTCGCCACCAAGAAGCTCCGACAGAAGGGCGCAAAGAAGTCCTCCTCCCGAAAGGTTCCGCGACTACGCCTTCCTCAATGCTCCTCAAACTCAAATTCTCACAAAAGTTAAGAACCAGCTACCAAGACTAGAAGGATTACGATCTCTTCCAAACAAATACGATCGAAGCAGGTACTGTCTCTACCATGGCGACCACGGCCATGACACTGAGGAATGCATTCAACTTCGAGATGAAATTGAGGAGCTCATTAGAAAGGGGCGGCTAGGTAAATTCCTCCGACGCCAATCTGAAGCAGGAGGAGATCGGCCAAGGGCGCTGTCATAGCTAGAAACGGCAAGGAGCTCGACCGCATGAAAGAAGGTCGGCCGCCTCACGGCGTCATAAACATCACCCCTAGGAGGAGCTTGGTACTTCGACGATTCATCATCTTCCGACGTCAAAGCCAAAAGAAGCTTACTCCAAATTGAGAAAGCCAGCATGAGAAAGAGGAGGTCGTCCGGCCCGAGACTTACTGCCCGAGGGAACTCGGAGGAACAACGCCCCCACGACCCTGAAATGGGGATGTGCTGTGAGTAACTTTCCCTCAATAAAATTCTTTCCTTTTAATAATATTATTTTTGGGTGCAAAAACTATGTGATGATAGGAAAGAAGCAGTCAATAGTTACCGTATTAGGAATAGAAGGAGAACCTCATTCTAACACGAGCAGGTCAAAGACCGTCAACCTCGGCCAGAGATAAGATCTCTCTCGAGCGACCAAGTCAACCTCGGTCAGAGATAAGATCTCTCCCAAGCTTCGAAGAATCTCATCCACAGTCCGTTAGAAACAGAAGGAGAACCTTGTCCTAATGCAAGCAAAGTCTAAATCCAACCTCCGAAGTTCATAAGGGATAGGATCTCCATCAACCTCGGTCGTTGAAGATGAGATCTCCCCCGAGGGTTCACGGCAACCTCGGCTAGAGATAAGATCTCTCGCGAGCGATCGAGCCAACCTTGGTCAGAGATAAGATCTCTTTCGAGCGCCCGCATCAACCTCGACTGCCGGAGATAAGATCTTGTCCGAGGTAAGCTTGGTCGCAGAAGATAAGATCTTCCCCGAGGCAACCTTGACTGTAGGAGATAAGATCTCCCGTGAGGGTCCGGACCGACCTCGATTGCAAAAGATAAGATCTCCCTCGAGGCAAGCTTGGCAGTAGGAGATAAGATCTTTTCCGAGCATCCGCATTAAGCTCGACCGCAGGAGATAAGATCTCCCCCGAGGTAACCTCGGCTGCAGGAGATAAGATCTCCCCTGAGGGTCCGGATCGACCTCGACTGCAGAAGATAAGATCTTCCCTGAGGCAAGCTCAGCAGCAGAAGATAAGATCTCCCTCGAGCGTCTGCATCAAGCTCGACCGTAGGAGATAAGATCTCCCCCGAGACAAGCTCGGCCGTAGGAGATAAGATCTCCCCTGAGGGACCGAGTTGACCTCAGTTACAGGAGATAAGATCTTTTTCGAAGCAAACTCGACCGTAGGAGATAAGATCTCTCCGAGAATCCGCATCAAGCTCGGCCGCAAGAGATAAGATCTCCCCTGAGGCAAGCTTGATCGCAGGAGATAAGATCTCCCCTGAGGCAACCTCGGCTGCAGGAGATAAGATCTCCCCTGAGGGACCGGACCGACCTCGGCTGCAGGAGATAAGATCTCCTCCGAAGCAAACTCAGCTGTAGGAGATAAGATCTCCCCCGAGCGCCCGCATCAACCTCGGTTGCAGGAGATAAGATCTCCCCTAAGGATCTGGGCCGACCTCGGCTGTAGGAGATAAGATCTCTTCCGAAGCAAACTCGACTGTAGGAAATAAGATCTCCTCCGAGTGCCCGAGTCAACCTCGGCCAGAGATAAGATATCTCTCGAGCGACGCCATCAACCTCGATCAAAGATAAGATCAGAGACGACCTCGGTCAGAGCACCTGAGGCAACCTCGGTCAGAGATAAGATCTCTTCCGAGCGATCGAGTCAACCTCGACCAGAGATAAAATCAAGAGACCACCTTGACCAGAGCGCCCGAGACAACCTTGGCCAGAGCGCCCGAGGCAACCTCGGCTAGAGATAAGATCTCTTTCGAGCGATCGAGTCAACCTCGGTCAGAGATAAAATCAAGAGACCACCTTGGCCAGAGCGCCCGAGATGACCTCGGGTAGAGATAAGATCTCTCCCTAGCTACCACGTCAACCCCAGCTGCAGATCAGATCTTTCTCGAGCACCCATATTGACCTCAGCAGCAGAAAATGAGACCTCCCCCGAGCTTCAACCTGAATCAGCACGGAGCCCAGAAGAGAACTTCAGCAGTCGCCTTTTCTGCACTCCCTTCCTTCGAGTTTCGAACTCGAGAGTAGGAGAACTACTATTAGGGATAAACCCCGCTCCCACTGAAGTCTAATTTGATGCTCAGCCTAATGCAACCAATAGCCACGAAAGAGCTTCAGCTGATGGATCTTAGCCGAACCCCTTCAGCTGGCCGAACTCTTCAGCAGCAGAGCTCCTTCGAACCCCTTCAGTCGGCCGAACTTCTCAGCGATCGAGCTCTTTCAGACCCTCAGCAGCCGGGCTTAGCCAAATCTCTTTGGCTGAACTTCTCAGCGGCCGAGCTTCTTCAGACTCTCGACATCCGGGCCTTAGTCGAACTTCTTCAACCGACCGAACTCTTCGGCAGTAGAGCTTCGGTCGGACTCCCGCGAGAGCCGAACTCCCTCCAAGCCTCCCCTTTGGTTGAGCTCCTTAGCCACCGCACTCCTTTCGGGCTCCTTCAGCTATTGTTCCTCCCAAGCGGCCCTCTCCAGTCATATTCCCTTCGGAAGCTCGAACTCCTTCGAAATGGGTACACGTCAAAGTTCTTCAACCCTTCATTCGGCCTCGAACGGCTCAGTATCAAGACAGCTACAGCCATCACCATCAGTCCGCTATAGGCGATAGTAATTCACTACCAGGTGGTGATGGCTGTCACCATCAACCCATTGCAGGCGGCACTGCAGACAGCATCTTCCCTCGGTACTGACTTCATCGAATCTGAAGCGGCCCGCCATCATGCGGCTACGGCTGTCACCATCAAGCTCCGCCTATAAAAAGAACCCTTCAAATATACTAACTCCAATATCTAAGCTCTTCTCTTCTTTTCTAAGCTCTACGGAACTCATTTTCGAGCACCCCATTTCTGTTGACCAAAGCTGACTTGATCATCGGAGGGTCCTGTCGGAGCCATCCCCATTGGCTCCGGATGGAATTTTATTTTGCAGATTTTTGATGGCGATCTCGTCCACCTCCGCTCTAATGAATTTCGATGATTATCAATTTATATATATATATATATAGGGGTCTCCATCTCCATCTGTCATGTTGCAATGCTTACGGAAATGGATCAAAAAAAAATATGGACTCCATGGAGAGAGAGAAAGGGTGATAGGTCAATGGATAGCATGGGCTCGATGTGCCGGCCATTGCGCGTCGTCCTCGGCGGCCTGCGCCTCTCAGTCGTGGTTGTCTTTGCCCTAGGGTTTTGGCTACTGAGATCGACGGTGAGGAGGGCAGGGCCGGTAAGCTCCTTGACATCGTCAAGGGCAGCGATGGTGTGAGTCAAAGCGGTCGGTGCAGAGGATCGCATCGAGGATGGAGTGAAAGGTGTGGGGGTCGAGGGCGGTGGCTCTAGTAGGGGAGGAGAGGGCGAGGTGGAGAATCGGGCGGAGATGGTCGAGGTGGATCCAAGGGGAGTGAAGAAGGGAGCCAAGGAGGGCAGAGAAGATGGTGGGAGGGGGAGGAGGGGAGAGAAGAGGCGGCCCATTGGA
Organism: Cocos nucifera; assembly: GCA_006176705.1. NCBI lineage: Eukaryota > Viridiplantae > Streptophyta > Magnoliopsida > Arecales > Arecaceae > Cocos > Cocos nucifera. The sequence goes on along the minus strand of QRFJ01000280.1, from coordinate 1,579,475 downwards.
AGAAGGCAAACTTGGCGGTAGAGGGGAGGGATGGGTGATGGAGGTGGAGGATGGCGGAGTCTAGTAGGGGGATGGGAGGGAGGAGGGGTCGAGGGCGGCATTTGGTTACCATGTCGGCGGTGATGGACAGGCTTTGCAAGCATGGACTCATGAATGGGGCAAAAGACTATTTTGCACAGACCAGAAAGGCTAATGAGGTTTCGTATACCATTCTTATTGAAGGGTTGTGCAAGAAAGGGGAAATGAATAATGCCGAGAAGGTCTCTGTTGAAATGTCAGAGTCGATTTAGCTCCAGACAAATTCATTTACACATCATGAATATCTGGGCTCTGCAAAGAAGGGCATATAGTAGGCTAAAGAATTTGATGCTTCAAAAGGGTATAGAACCTGATCTGCTTACTTTTAGCTCTCTTTACCGGGGTTTGACTTCTAAAGGGCATATGTCCCATAAGATTTTGAGATCTCTTAAACCTCCTCGAGCCTTGCATTCCATGCATTGTATGAATTATAATCTAGTTATAAATAATATTAGAACCGATTTGATCTATAATATATGTGGACTAGAATATATGATAACATGAATTTATTGGAGGTAATCATGAATTGCTCATGCTATTTATACATAAATTTATATATTTACACTGATCCTTAAAAGAGAGAGTATGTGAAGATCCATTTAGATATGTATTTAATTTTATATTAATTATTTATTAAAAAGATCTTAAATATTTATATAAAATCAAATAATTCAAATAATATCTTCTAATAATTCTGATTGTTATTAAAAAAAATCTTTATTTATGGTAAAAAGGGGCATGACTTTTCTTAGAAGGTCAAACGGAGATGGTGCAGGGGATGAATGACCTTTTTCGTTTTTTTGCCCCTTTCTTTGAATCTTGGAAACTAGCGGAGAGAGAGAAGGGGGGGGTAGTAGGTCTCAATTGTTGATCCATGGAAGAGAATTCAACTCATATAATTGGTAGCAAGTCAAGGTGGGGGACGAAAGAGAAACGGCAATCGGAGGAATCAGCCTGGAAGTTTGGGAGTTTGACCGTTTCTGTTGCCGGCTGCTTGTGCAACTAGGTGAGCGGAGAGGTCCTCTCTATTCATTCTTTCTCCCATATATTATTTATTTATTTATTTTGATTATTCATCGAGCCAATTAAGGCCAAAAGCATGAGATGCCTTTCTTTTTTTTTCTTTTTTTTTTTTTTTTCAGGCATAATCCGAAAGCGGTAACAAGAGTGATTTTGGAAGGACGGTTTCATTGGATGGAAAAAAAAAAAAAAAAAGGTTCTGAGTTTATAGCCTTACCGGCACGCCACCTCATGCTTCGTTCTTAAACTAGTTCAGGAGAAATGCCATTCGAACGGCTTGGCTCCAAGACTCACAGCATAGGAGGAGCAACCGCATGGCCACGGCTTTCCTGTCGCTTTATCAAAAACGTCAATCCGTGGTCTTGCGATTAGCAAGAGTACTTTATCGATAGTGGGGCAGCTGGAGGCCGCCATATGTTCTCAAATTCAAACGGGAAAGTATCCCAATCAGCGGATTATGATAAATCGGTTACTTTTAAGATAAAACGTAGCAAAGGTCTCTATTTGATTACGGTAAAAGGGTTGGCCGGTTAGCCTTGATTGAGTGATTATTTAAATAGAAGATGGGTATATAAGGAAAGATCCTAATCTTTTATTCAAAGCTGTTTTTTTTCCTTTACCTTTACCTTTTTCTTTTGGATGGAATAGGGTTCTTTCCTTGGGAAGATTGTCGAAAGGTATTGTACTATGATGTCCCATGGTCTATATAAATCATTGATTGGATTTGGTGTAAAAATATAAGGTCTCATCTAAAAAAATTAGTCAAAAAATATTATCCATATTTCATGATTCACTATAAATAGTAAAATTCTATCCAGTGCAGCCTATAAGATTAAACATATGCTCGCATGGCTTCTGATATTTTATATTATAATACAATATTTTTTTGAAAAGATAACATTATTTTACTAAAACAAAGGGTATGAAATTTTTTTCTATATTTTGTTTTTCTTTTAGGTTTGCATATTTGTTCAACTATGTATTAATATCATCAACACAACAATCCATCCATATTTCTTATGGTGCACATGAAATTGACATGCTTGCACAAATCCTAGTGCACTAATGAATAATAAATAAATGATGGATATATCTCTATATACAATTAGAGAAAAAATTTGAAATAAATTTTATGGGATTCTTCCTAATTATTTTACGCCAAAGAAACAAATTTATATTATTTTAAGAAAATTTATCGGACATTTAGAGCCACTAAAAAATGAATTTAGGGAAAATTTTCCTCCACACACTTAGAAGGGACTCTTGGTAATCATTTTAAGGAAAAAAATCAAAGTTAGAGTTATTTTAGAAATCCATTAACTAATGCTACACGCATAAAAGAAAAAAAATGATAAATTCAAAATAAGTTAGACTTTGAGTGTAATGCTTCTTAGCTATTTTGGGAAAAACATATTGGATGTTTAAAGTTCACGTGTGAAAAAAAAAAGAAGATAAATTCAAAATAAAAATTTTCTACCAAAAGAAAAAGAATTTTTTTAATATTTTTTTATTTTTTTTTATTTTTTTGAAGATTTATATATTTATTCAGCCGTGCATAGACGCTATCAGTGTAGCGATCCATCCACATTTCTTGCCATGCACCAGATTCTTGACATGATTGTACAAATCCTGAATAATAAATGAACGATAGTTATAGCCTTCTTGTCTTTACTTTTTATTCCAACAAGCATTTTTTTTTTCTTCCCATGCACCTTAATTTCTTCATCTTGATTGCCATAACCACGCTCCCGACCACCCAAAGCATATTACGTCGATTGGCCATCCACCTCTCCCTCATGCAAAATCCCGTCTCCTGGCTGCTTTCTTGTCTCTTTCATCGCCGGTGCAAAGATAAACTCTACAAGAGAAGTCCGACGTTTAAGTCAAACCTATCGTCGTCAAGCTACATGTCGAGTTGAATATTTGACCCACCGCAGGGTTGAACCCACCACGCTACTGCACTTGTTCATTCGTGTTGCCGATTATCCAATTGTTGAATTCACGTAACACCTTTAGAGTTTGGATTAAAAAACAATAAAGCGTGGATCAATTATGTAATGGAAATTTACGAAATATAGATTTTGAGACCTGTGCTATTTAGATTATCACTTTGGCTCGTGCCCATCAACAATTAGCTCGAGTTACCGAGTGTGAACCCGAACTTCCCGCCATGCATCAGATATTACAACACGCACGCAGTGTGAACCCGAAAAAGAAAGCCTTGCAATTCTTCAACTGGTCAAATATCTATAGAGGCAGCCAGCTGGCTGCACATTGTAAGGCCTGACACAAGCTAAGGAGACTAAAAAATTGTTACTCTTTTCAGCCTGGCTTCCTTGCCACTCTGTTGCAACACTCGGCTATTCAACTCTCGGGAAGTTTCAAGCCGCTGGAATTCTGAAATTGGTCATCTTTGAGGCTCGATTCTACTACATCATCCGCATGCATTCTATGGGTGAAGATTCCAAGCCGCGCTCAGGGTGTCTCAAATGTTCCTCATTTTCGTCACTCAGATTGGTGGATGCTTGCCTGGTGATTCTATGTACATGGGGCCTTTCACGTATCCTGTTATGCATCCATTTCAGAGGGCTCTCCGCTTCAATCTTCGTTTTTTTCCATAGGGCTTTGCTCTCTGGTTTTAAAATTTATTTGGAATACAGTTGCTCTGTTCCTAACTCTTTCGCTGATGTCTCATCAGTCTCTGTTCTGAATGATAGAAGGGCGGCTGCTTTCACAGGTCACAGCCTCCGATTGCATCAAATAATAATAATAGCGGGGGGGGGATAATAACACTTGTTGTATAATAAAGACAATGCTAGAGGGAGTTGGATCAACGGTGTATGTTGTTGGAAAAAAAAAAAAAACCTTTAATGACCAAATCATTTAAATAAAACCAGGTTATTGTTGATTACCGGTCTGGTTCATAAAGCTGCCAATAGATTCTTGCAATGACTTTAGATCAGTCATTTTTCTTTTTCTTTTTTTTTTTTTTTTTTGGTAAACGTTTTAGATCGGCCAATTACTCCGAAAACATATATGCCCACCGTGGTAGAAGTGGACACGCACCTCCTATGTCAAGATCAAACGTCAGTAAATGGTGTGGTTGGGACTTGAAAGTGGCTGGTAGATGCGAGCTTTCAATAGCTGTAAACATTGACCCAAAATTTAAAAAAAAAACCTTCAATTTTCCCATTTGAGACTTGACAGGTTGGTCTCTTTTGATGCCTGTTTCGTTAATGGAATGTGTCTAGCCTAGTTATGTATTATAGCCCCTCCTAAAAGGTGTCACATGGGGTTACAAGCCTGAGCTCGAGTTATCTAGCCAAGAGCTTGATGAGTCCATGACATGTGGTATTATTGCCAGATTCAGTGTACGTCATAGCCTTATCAATCATGTAGGTCCCTCACCAGGATACTAGCCCTCCCTACCAGGTAGAAGCCAATCCGTGACACAGGCGTCGTAACACCAGGTAGGGGATATTACTTTTTTTAATAATTAATTTTAAAAATATTATTTTTTTAATTTATTTTTGAAATCATTATTGTGGTGAGGTGGTGGTAATGTAGCAAAATGGTACGTTGAACATACGATTTCAGATTTAAATTCGCATGTTTAACATGCGACTTTAAGATGAGATGGCAATTTAAAATAAAAAATAAATGTGTATGTTGGGGTATCTTCGATATATTATTTTCTTATTTTTTATTGTTCTCCCACACAACGCAGCCAGCTTTTTATTTTTGATTTTTTCTTTTTTTTCATGAGGCGATATGCTAGGGCCGAAGGAGGGGATGGCGGCAGGATGGAATCATAGAGGATGTGGGGTACAGCATGGATGGTGATGGAGTAGAATCATGCAGATGGCAGTGGGGTGGGGTCGAGGGAGGGGAGCAAGGATGGCGGCTATGCTGGGCTGTGAAAGATGGAGGGCGCGGACGGAGGGGGCACCGGTGGAGGATGGAATGGCGTAGGATAGTGGTGCAGGTTCCAGGGGTTGAAGGGTGTAGGCTTTGGCGCTGCCAAGGGAGGGGGAAGGAGAGGGGAGGGCGGCAGCGAGGGGTTGCCGAGAGAGGAATGGAAGGAAAAGGAGAAAAATGAAAAGAAAGAAAAAAAAAGTAAAGGAAAAAATATTTTTATTATTAATTTAAAAATATTATTTATATAATAATATATTATTTTTTTAAAAAATATTTTTTAAAAATAATAATAAAATATTATTTTTTAAAAAATATTATTTTTAAAAATATGTTATTATTAAAACATAAATATTATTTTAGAAAATATATTATTATCAAAATATAAAAAAATTATTTAGTAAATATTACTAAAAATATGTTATTATTTTAATAAAAATAATAACATATTATTTTAGAAATAATAATATGTTATTATTATTTTATTAATCATAATAAAATATTATTATTTTAATCTATATTATTATTTTAGTAACTTCACTTACCGAATCAATCTATACTTTTTTAAGTATCATTTTAAAAATAATAATTTTATTATTAATTTAAAAATATTATTTATATACTAACATATTATTTCTAAAAATTTTAATTCTAGAAAATGTAATATAAAATATTATTTTAATAATACGTTATCATTAATAATATAATAAATAACATATTTTATTAACAATATGTTATTATTAATAAAAATAATATTTTTTTAAAAAATAAAAATAAATAATATATTTATTAATAAAAATAAATAACATATTTTCTAATTTTTTTGAAATAGATTATTTTTAAATATTTTAATAAAATAAATAATAAAATTATTAATATTTTATTAAAATAAATAACATATTTTTATTTAATTTATTAAAATATTATTTTTATTTTTATTAATAAATATGTTATTTATTTTTATTTTTAAAAAATAAAAAATAAATAACATATTTATTAATAAAGTAAATAATATATTTTTATTAATTTTTAAATAAATTTTATTATTAATTTTTTAAATTATTTTTTTAAAAATAATATGTTATTATATAAATAATATTTTTAAATTATCAATAAAAATATCATTTTTAAAAAATATGTAAAAAAATTCTAGATTGATTTGGTGAGTGAAGTTACTAAAATAATAATATAAATTAAAATAATAATAATTTTTTTGTTATTAATAAAATAATAACATTTTATTATTAGTACTAAAATAATATTTATTATTTTTATTAAAATAATAACATATTTTTAAAAATTTACTAAAATAATTTTTTTATTTTTTTTAATAACATATTTTGTAATATTTACTAAAATAATGTTTTATTATTTTTTAATAATAACATATTTTAAAAAATATTATTTTATTATTTTATTAATAATAACATTTTTTTAAAAAAATATTTTTTAAATACTATTTTATTATTAATTTTATGAAAAATAATTTTTTTTAAAATAATATGCTATTATATAAATAATATTTTTAAATTAATAATAAAAATATTAATTTTTTTCTTTCTTTTTTTCTTCACCTCAAAATTTTCTTTTTTTTCTTTCTTTTCATTTTTTTTTCTTTTTTCCTCTCCTTCCTCTTGCTGCAACCCTCCCTCTCGGTGCACCCATCGCCGCCCTTCCCTCCCCTCCCATCCCCCCACCCTTGGCGGTGGTGAAGGCCACACCCTTCGGCCCCTCGGGAACCTCCGCATCCCTATGCCGCACCATTCTGTCCTCCATCAGCGCCCCCTTCATTCATGCCCTCCGTCCTCTGCTGATGCCCTTCATTCTCCAAGGCCCGGCGCAGCCGCCATCCCCCTCCCCTCCCGTGGCCTGCCCCACCATCGTCCACGTGGCTCTGTCTTATTATCATTCACATCACATTTTGCACCCTCCGCAGCCCCATCCTACCATCGTCCTCTCTCTTTTTTTCTTTCGACTCCTGTACGAGAGAATGAAAAAAAATGAAGAAAACATATGTTGAAGATGTGATTTTTTCTGCCAACATACGTATTTATTTTTTATTTTATTTTTATCATCTCACTTTAAAATTATACGTTGAACATGCGATCTCAAGTCCGCAATCTTATATTCAACATGTGATTTTGCTACATCACTGCCATCTCACCACGATAGTTTCATAAATAAATTTAAAAAATAATATTTTTAAAATTAATTATTTAAAAAATAATATTTTTTAAAATAAATCCTCAGATAGGAGATGCCGTCATGCTCTCACATCGGGTGATAAAGAGATGCAAGATGGATCTATAAGCCTGGATAGGTCCTCTACGGTACCCATTTCTTTAAATAAATTTTAAAAGAAAAGAAAAGAAAAGAAAAAGGGCCCATAGAACCTCCAAGATGGCTACCGTAGGGTTCGCTGTATGTCTTGCAAATTCATTAACAAACACAAACATAGGTTGGCAAAATGTTGATAAATAGAATTGGGCTACAATTAAATGAACTCTTATAATAACCGACATTAAATTACCGTTGTTAAGGAGAGATATCACTAACAAGCTGGTAGCTGCCTCCACCACCCTCTTCTTTTCATGGGTGCCAAACACCTCCTAAGTGGCATCCTCCTCTTTTCTTTTCTTTTTTTTTTCGTAGTGCCCATATAAATTATCAGTGAGAAGCATGTTGATTGGCTTAGTATTTTTTCTGCTTCTTCTTTTTTATGGGTATCAATACATTCTTAAGTCTAAATCGGTGCACTAAGACATATAAAGATAAAATTAGATTAAATAATATTTATTCAGATATATTTTTATCCAAATATATCTGAATATGAATAGATTTTGATCATTCGATTAATATTCTTATCCATATACATATGCATCAAATAAAAAATAAATAAATAAAAATAAATAATTAACTTATTTATGTCCATGCATCCAATTCTATTTCTAACTCTATTTAATTTTATATATCACTCATGAAATTTTAAAAAAATAAATGATAATCCGATTTATCATCCACTTAATAATATCTTTAATTCTATAATCATAAAATTTAATTATCTAATTTATATCTATATTTATATTCTTACATTATGTACTTGATTTATATCTATAACTATATCTATTAAAAATAAATATGAATATAAAATTTTACATTTTATATTTATATTTATTAAATAAAATAATATAAATATTGATATAATGGTATTCAATCCGCATCACATCCAATTTTAGTCTTTTCTTAGCGGCCAGTTACTTTCTTGATGCCCAAGCCAATTCATCAATCAAGGGTATAAGTTGCACATGGGGATGGGATGATTGAGACATGGGTCCAATCCAGTGGTGGCCTTCTGCCATTTATTCTATAATTGTTTAAAGAGACGCAGCATTGATCTATAGTAACGCACAAACTGCTGTACGTATGCTCGCGAGCCAACTTACTTGCTTCAAAATTCAATTTTTTTGTAAGATTGGATTTACAAAGAAAATCCAAACTAATGGGGAAATGTGTTAATTTTATAAACCAAATTTACAATTTGGCCTAACTTCAGCTTGAAAATGGGACCTAGTTAGAACATAGAAGAAATAAAAATAATTGACACCCTTGTTTGCTTTAGCTATTGGTGAATTTTATATTTGACGCAAGCCATTTGTGAACTAGTTGAAGAGCAAAGTCAGTGGCACCATAGAGTCCAATTCAAAAACTCTATAGAATTTTAGTCTGCAAACCGGAGCAGATATTTTTCGAAGCAGAAATAGGCGAGAAAACCAGCTACTGCAATCCCAGAAACAAAGAAAAAAAATAAAAAAAGAAAGGTTAAGGTCGCAAGTTATGCAGTTCCAAATGGATGGGGGGCCACTTCAAAATATTTAATTGCCCTGTGTATTCTGCATCCCCAAATGCGAATCACGGACATGGAAGGCACCGTATACTAAATGGGGAAGATATTAGCTTCTACCATACTACGATCCAATCCTTTTTGTCAGAAAAAAAATGTCTTATTATTTTCTTTGAAAATACTTGTCAAGATTTCATTAAAAACAAAAATGTCAAGATTCAAATGCAGTCTCTTTCCCCATAAGAGGGGTGATGTCGTGATGGTGAAACCACTAGGCTACCCGGCTCTCCAATATCTGGTTCTAGATTTCAAACTAGAGCCCTCCGTTTCTCACCACACATGCTACCGTTGCCTTGTCCTCTCCACTTTGGCACGCCTCTTTATGCATTAGATAATCGATTTATCAAAGCAAAGAAAATAGATGACATCAAACCCGTATTGAAATGGGGGAAAAAGGAGTGACATATACTATTCGATCTCAAAACTCAAAATTCCACGCGACATTCATCATCAAAACTGTTAGAACTGTTGAAATATATATGCTAAAAAATAATTGTCGTAACAGTCGCATTAAACTAATATGATACTGTGCGAAGTCCGACTTTGGGCAAAGGAAAGCAAACAAAATCTCGCCCTTAGTTGAAAGGACGGAAAAGGGACTTGACAATGCGATGGATAGACCAATGAGCGAGGACAACCACCCCCTGAGCAGAGCCTTCTCAGCGGTATCCATCTCTTCGATGATGCCTTGGATGGTGGCGGTGGGCCCGAAGCTGATGTAGTGGCCGGACACGAAGTTGAGCGCCGAGTAGATGTCCCTGAAGGAGGCCCGCCCCAGCAGCGCCTTCTCCCGCCTGTAGTTGGCCACCCGCGAGTTGGACGCCTCCCACAGAAAAAAAACAAAGGTTTGGGTAGGGGAGAAGAAGCAACCGGTGGTGACGTCGGCTTGGTGGTGAGCGGCGTCGTTAGGGACAGAGAAACCATGGTTGGAAAACTGGAGAGAGTATTTCTCAAACAAGAGCTAGGGGAGAGCAGCTACAATTGATAAGGTAGGGAAAGGTGGTGGCAGTTTGTAACCAAGGAGAGAAGCCGCAGCTGTTTCGTGAACGAAAGCTAAACGAAACAAGAGAAAGGAGAGCTCGGTGCGGGGAGAAGGTCGCCGATGCCCCGTCGGCTTATCACCTTATCCTGACGCATTTGTGCTGGGATCGTTTGCGAGGATTGAGCAAGATAATGGTTTTGCTCCTTTGGAGGCATTCCAAAAATCCCTCAGCTTCGTCTGCTCGCGGGCTTGAATGCAATCTGGGCCAGACTCTCAAGCAGACGGGCCTGAGAAGCTGGATCCCGCCCTATCGCAAGCAGACCCAATGTCGGAACCGTTTGGGGAAGAAATTTCCTGGTATAGATAAAACCAGAGCCTTGGATGTTAGAACTTCAGAAATCAAGTTGAGCGGTTATATAAAACTAACTAGACAATGCTCATAACCCTGCAGTCAAGCAATTAGTTAACAATTTCTATTTAATTAAATTTCCAAAGAATGCCATGAGTGGGGGATGTAGATATATGATACGAAGATGTATGATTAGTATATATAACTTCTAAATAGTTGAGCCAGCGTTATGTTTGGTCAGGATCAATCTGAGCCATAAGCAGAATAGCTTTGGGTTTATAATTTTGATGTGGCGTTGTCCACTAAACTTCAGCAGCGTTCTTTCTGGGCTGGCCGGACCAATGTGCACCTCAACTCTCTTTCATCAGGTATACAAGCCTCAGATAATCTCTTGTACGCAAAATGCTGAGGTGCTGCAACGAACACAACATAAATTCTACAGCATATGCTTGCTGGACGCTTGTCTCCAGTTTCTTCTTAGCCGTCAATAGCAAGGCCTAAGGTAGGTGGCTTCAAAGGGAGAACAAGATATTTTTTATATATTTCAAATACACATCCTCTTTATGATGGATCATGGCATATATCCACCAGGGGTACCTGGGATTTTTTTTTTTTTTTTTTTCATGCCTCACTCATGAGGATTCAAAATTTGACGGATGAACAATTAAAATTTGATCTTTATATATATATATATATGTGATTTATATTTGAATAGACATATATTTTCATAAATAAATTATTCAAAATTAATTATTATAGATGTCTCTTCATAATAATTGTGATAGAGAAAGCTTGAATTCAAATAAAATGAATTCAAAATTATGTTGAGATAGACGTTTAAAAGGAGCGTGGCGTGAATCAAACTATTCCTCTTGCCTTCATGCAAGAGAGTAGTGCCAATAAGATACCCATCATTGATATCATTTTTACTAGATCTGCTATACATACGATGAGCTTGTGTTGCAAGAAGTTTCTCTAAGATGACTGAATTCTCTATGAATTTTGGGTTGGATAAGAAAGCAATTAAACAACTTAGAATGAGTTTGATAAGGATCACAAAGTCCCAAATTTATTGCTATCCTTTTTGCGGTCAATTTCCCTTGTAACCTTAGGGTCTTCTTGTGTATTCCAGGAGGAGCAGCTAGTCCAGTGACGGCCAGCCCACGTTAACCTGGTCCTATATCCTGAGGAAAAATTGAGAGAGAACGGTTGTTCCCACTGGATTTGCCAATCTGAACCCTCGTTTTTCTTTGCAAAATTCACCTCTTCCTCACGATAATCTAGAAAGCATAGTTCGGTGTAGCCCTGTGGTGCACCAAAATGAACTAAAACCAAATGGTGACATTAGCTAGTTGGCCTAAATTAGTCATATTTACAACATTGTTACCAATGCCCTCACCTACAACTTAATTAGGCCGGTGGATGCTGTGATGGGTTGGGACCATGCGGAACAGCGAGGCCCGGAGATCTTTCCTCCGCTCGTCCCCTCCTGGTCCCTCCCTTTATCTCGCATCCAGCCGCACCTAGGCTAGCAGCAGCAGGAGGACCAACCTAAACCTTTTTTTTCCCTATGTATTAAATGCACCTGGGTATGCATTTAATACACCTTTAACTTTTTTTTCCGACCAAGATGCATTTTTTTTTTCCTACGAATCCTATTGCATCTCGGATAATATAATGATATCCTATATCAATAATATTATTTTTTAATAATTATTTATAAAATATAAAATAAATAATGCTATAGGATGTAAAAAAAAAAATTATAAAATATCATATTATTATTATGATATTATATTATTTTCTATAATATCTCATAGAATATTAAAAAAAATCATAGGATGTCATACCATTTTTATGACGTCTTATTATTTTTTATAATATTTTTAAAATATAAAAAAAATATTTTAAAATATTATAGAATGTCGTACCATATCATTATTATGATGTCATATTAGTTTCTATGATATCTTGATCAAGCACAAGCAAAATAGAGTAAAATAATAGAAAAAAATATTTTAATTAAAATAAAAAATAAAAAAATTGAGTTATATTAAATATTTATTTATTTATTAATTACGTTATATGACCTAATGGATTCAAAGGACCTTCTTTTTACGAGAATTGATGACTAGTTTCTTAAGCTCTTTTAGGCTCCCCCTACGTGCCAGGATGAATGCATACTAGTCTGACCAGCTATTACACATAAAAATAATTTTTTAAAAAAATTATCTTAGATAAATAGTGGATATAATCGAATTAATAATTTCTCCATGTCCAAGCCCACCAAATATACATATATATATATATATATATATATATATATATATATATATATATATATATATATATATATATATATATATATATATATATATATATATATATATATATATATTGCATGACTAGTCAATGTAGGAGGTCTAAATATATATTTAATCTCACTTCAACCATACACTAAATAGATTTTAGGTATCTATATATGATCAACAAATCTAATAATACTTTGTGTTTAGTCTTTTTGTATGAGGTCATATATTATTATAAATTATTAGGGATAAACTCTGCTTCTATCGAAGTCCAACTGATGCTTAACCTAATATAATTGGTAATTACAGAAGAGCTTCGATTGAAAATTTTTCCTCCAGCGGTCGAACTGCTTCCGAACTCCTCCAGTGGCCAAAACCCTCCCGAACTCCCCCAGACTCCTCCAACGGTCAAACTCCTTCTGGACTCCTGCAGCGGCCGAACTTCTTTCGAACTTCTCCTTCAATTAAACTTCTTCTAGATTTCTTCTTCAATCAAACTTCTCCATCAGTCGAACTCCTTTCGAACTTTTTCATCCGTTGGACTCCTTCCAGACTTCTCCTTCAGCCAAACTTCTCCACCAGTCGGACTCCTTCTGGACTTCTCCATCAGTCGGACTTCATCTGGACTTCTCCATCAGTCGAACTCCATACGAATTTCTCCAGTGGATTACTTTCAAATTTCAAATAGTATTCCTCCCGAATGATCTTCTCTAGCCGTATTTCCTTTAGGAGTCCGAAATCCTCTGGAATTGACATATGTCAAAGCTCTTCACCAACCAACGCCTGCTTCCTCCGAACTTCGACTATTAAATCTCAACGAACGGGCACATCATGACAATGGATGCCTCTCTCTATAACAAACTCCACGTGGTCCCGAGCAGCCCATGATCGAACGGTTACGACTGTCACTATCAGTCTGTTATAGGCTTCATCTATAAAAAAAGATCCTCCAGGTACGTTTTCTCTAAGCTGTCTTCTCCTTCTCAAAATTCTACTGAATTCTTTCTTGAGCACTCCATTCCTATTGGCCAAAAGAGCTGACTTGATCATCGGAGGATCCTGTCGAAGCCACCACCACCGACTCCGAACAAAACTTTATTTTGCAGGTCACCGACGGCGACCTCTTCTTCCTCAACTTCAGCTCGATCCGGCGTCAACCAGATTTCGCACCAATAGGATTGACGCTAGAGGAAGGACTCTCTATTTCTAAGGTACTCTTGTTCTTAAAGAAGTGCTCAGTCAATCCTATGGATCTTCTTCTTCAAGGTTCATCTCCATCATCTTCTTCAATCTCAAGAAATGCCTCCAAAGAAGATGACTATCCGAAGATCTACCGCTTCTGCCGTCAGATCCATCCATTCTTGCTCCATCATTGGTGCTTCAACCTCCTCCTCCATCGATGGCTACGTAGATCTAGAGTAGTTTAACTTGCTGATGCAGCGGATTCGACCTCACCGAAATGGTACAAGCCATGCGGCAGCCCCCGATGATGGTTCCGCCAAGAAACCCACCATCAAAATCTTAAGAACTGATCCCAAGAAGGAGCACTTAGGCTAGCATACCCATCGCCCCTGAAAAAAAATAGAGAGCAGAGGATCTTTGTTTGGATCATGATTTTTCTTCGGAAGAGATCTTCTCCATCTACAATCAGAAACCTTTCAAGATCTACGATCGAGATGATGTCCTCGATCAAAAACTGTGAAAGATGAACCGAAAGATTGAAAAACTCTGCCACATCGTCCCGACTCACCATGACGATGTCTGCACCGATCTTCCTTTCTCTCTTCGAATTATGTAAGAGTCCGTTTCACCGAACTTTCAGCTTTCCCTATTTGAAAGCTACAATGGAACCTATGATCCGATCGATCATCTGAAGGCCTTTCGGACTATGATGCTACTCCATGGCGCATCAGATGCCATCTTATGCTGAGTTTTTCTGTCTACCTTAAAAAGGGCAGTAAGAAACTAGTACTCGACATTGAAGCTTGGTACGATCTTCTTCTTTGATCAGATGAGCCATCAGTTTGTGGCTCATTTTATTAGCAGTCAGTGTCCCTATCAAGGTTCGAATTTTTTGATAAATATCAAGCAGAAGGAGAAAAAATCTATCCGAACTTATATCATCTGATTTAATACTACTGCATTGAAGGTTCAGAACCTGAACCGGTCTGTTGCAATGGCCGCACTCAAGGATGGCCTTTAGAAGAATGATTTATTACTCTCACTGGAGAAGAAGTACCCCAGAAACTTTACTGATCTGCTAGCTCGAGCTGAAGGATATGTCCGAACGGAAGAAACCTTCAAGTTGAAGGATGAGAAAGCCACAGAAGAGTGGTGGGCGAGCGAGTCTAATAGACTCACCGTTGATGGAGGACCGAATGAAGTTCGGCCGCACTCACGGACTCCCCTCGAGCGTAAGTGAGACCAAACTCCTCGAGCTCATCGTCAAAGAAGCTCCGACAGAAGGGCATGAAAAAGTTCTTCTCCTAGAAGGTTCCACAACTATGCCCCCCTTAATGCTCCTAAAACTCAAGTTCTGATGAAAATTAAGAATTAGCTATCAAGATCAGAAGAATTATGATCTTCTTCAAACAAGCACAATCGAAGTAAGTACTGTTTGTATCATCATGATCACGATCATGATATTGAAGAATGTATTCAGCTCCAAGACAAGATTGAGGAGCTTATTAGAAGAGGCCGATTGGATCGATTCCTCAGATGTCGGCCTAAAGCAAGAGAAGATCAGCCAAGAACACTATCGCAGCCAAAACCGCCAATGAGAAAGGAACAACGAGGAGATCGACTATCTCTCGACATCATCAATATTATCTTTAGGAGACTTAGTACTTCAGCGAGCCGCCATCTCTCAACCTTAAAGCCAGGAGAAGCTTTCCCCATTTTGGAAATGCCCGTATGAAATAAAGGAGGTCATTCGGCCCGAAACTTATCGTCTAAAGGAGCTCAAAAAAATAATGCTTCCATGATCTTGAAATTCAGAAAATCTGAGAATATATTATTAGTAATTTTTCTTCAATAAAACTTCTCTATTTTAATATTATTATTTCTTGGTGCAAAAATTATGTGATGATAGGAAAGAAACAATCAAAAGTAGCCATATTAGGAATAGGAGGAGAACCTCGTCCGAACATGAGCAAGTCGAAGATCTCTACTTATTTAAGATAGGAGGAGAACCTCATCCTAACATGAGCAAACTCGAAGGCCTCATTCATTTTAGATGAGGTGAGGGGAGAGGTCCTGACAACAGTCCTAATGTGCCCCTACAGTCCGTTAGAAATAGAAGAAAAATCTCATCCTAACGTGAGCAAAGTCGAAGACCTCGTCGATATAAGATAAGATGGAGGAAGAGACCATACCGACGATCCTAATGCACCCTCATAAGCCATGTTAAGAACAGAAGAAAAATCTCATCCTAACATGAATAAAAGTCAGAACCTCGTAGATCAAAGACTTGGAGAAGGATGAAGTTCGGTGGAGAATCCCTACACATGCTTTTCCACGATAATCTGACTACGTCAAACATAAAAAGGAAAGGTCGACTACCATATTAGACGGTCCCGCCTCCATGTCGTCTTCCTCCTCCTAAAAGCCAAGGTCAACCTCGAGAAATCTTCGGACTATCCTATCTTTGCACGCTTTCTATCCGAACTCAATAGAAGATAAGATCTCCTTTAACCTCAACATGAGATAAAATCTCTCCCAAATTTCAATCTCAGTTGGAAAAAAGATCTCCTCCGAGCTTCAACCTCAACAGAAGATAAGATCTCCTTCAATCTTAAAAGGAGATAAGATTTGCTCCAAGTTTCAACCTCGACTGAGGATAAGATCTCCCCCGAGTTTTAACCTCAACAGGACATAGGATGTTCTTCAATCTCGGCTAGAGATAAGATCTTTTTTGAGTTTCAACCTTGGCTAGAGATAAGATCTCCTCCAAACTTCAACTTCAATCAACCTCGGTCGGAGATAAGATCTCCTCCGAGCTTCAATCTCAATAGGAGATAAGATCTTCTCTGAGTTTCAACCTCGATTGGAGATAAGATCTCTTCCAAACTTTGACTTCCATAGAAGATAGGATCTCCTTCAACCTCGATTGGAGATAAGATCTCTCCCGGACTTCGACCTCAGCTGAAGATAAGATCTCCGCCGAGCTTCAACTTCAATAAAAGATAGGATCTCCTTCAACCTCGGTTGGAGATAAGATCTCCTCTGAGCTTCAACTTCAACAGAAGATAGGATCTCCTTCAACCTCAACTAGAGAAAAGATCTCCCTCGGATTTCAACCTTGGTTGGAGATAAGATCTTCCCCGAGCTTCAACTTTAATAGAAGATAAAATCTCTCATGAGCTTCAACCTTAATGGGTGTAGAGCCCGAAAAAGAACTTTGACAGTCGTCTTTTTTATACTCCCTTCCTTCGAATTTTTAACTCGAAAGTGGGAGGACTAGTATTGGAGATAAATCCCGCTCCTACCGAAGTCCAGTATGATGCTTAGCATAAATAACTAATAATCATGGAAGAACTTCGATAAAAAAATTTTTCTTCAGCGGTCGAACTCCTCCCGAAATCCTTCAGTGATCAAACTCCTCCAACAGTCGAACCCCTTCCGAACTCCTCCCAGACTCCTCCAGCAATCAAACTCCTCCAGCAGCCGAACTCCTCCTGAATTTCTATAGCTATAGAACTCCTTTCGAACTTTTTCTTCAACTGAACTTCTTTCAGACTTTTCTTCAATCGAACTTCTCCATCAGTCGAACTCCTTCCGAACTTCTCCATCAGTCGGACTCCTTCTGAGCTTCTCCTTCAATCAAACTTCTTCATTAATTGGACTCCTTCTAAACTTCTCCATCAATCAAACTTCTTCACCAGTCGGACTTCTTCTGGACTTTTTCATCAGTTGAACTCCATCCGGATTTTTCTAGTAGATTACTTTCAGATTTTAGATAGTATTCATCCCGGATGATTTTCTCTAGCCGTATTCTCTTTAAGAGTCCAAACTTCTCTGAAATTGACATATGTTAAAGCTCTTCACCAACCAACGTCTGCTTTCTCCAAACTTCGATAATTAAATCTCAATGAATGGACACATCATAACAATGAACACCTCTCTCCATAACAAACTCTACGTGATTTCGAGCGATCCACTACCAGATGATCATGACTATCATTATCAGTCTGCTATAGACGATCTTACTATCGGATGGTTATGACTGTCATTATCAGTCTGCTACGGACGATACCTCTCTCCATAATAAATTTCACATGGCTCCAAGCGGTCCACTACCGAATGATTATGGTTGTCACTATCAGTCTATTACAGGCTCCATCTATAAAAAAAAATCCTTCAGATATGTTTTTTCTAAGCTCTTTTCTTCTTTCCAAAATTCTGCTGAATTCTTTTATGAGCACTCCATTCCTATTGGTCAGAAGAGCTGACTTGATCATCGGAGAGTCTTGTCAGAGCCACCACCACTGACTCTAGATGGAACTTTATTTTGTAGATCACCGACGGCAACCTCTTCTTCCTCAACTCTAGCTTGATCCGATGTCAACCAGATTTCGCACCAACATAAATGATATCAAAGTAGATCTAGTAAATGGTCTATTTAGATTAGAGGATACTAGAACATGGATCCATTTGGTTGACCATAGATGTGGATTATGGATTTCATGATTCAATTTAAATAGATTTGAATCCTTAGTATAGCAAACATGCCAAAACTTAAATCGATGGACTATGTAAGAATCTATGCACGTATGGATGTTTAGTCCTACATCAGTTATATATGGAGTGTTATATACTAAATAGATTTTGGATATTTGTATGGAACCAATGGACTTAAATAATACCTATTACAGGAGAAACCTCCAATGAGGACCAATTTATTGATCCCATTATTGATTTTGATGATTGCCAAATTTTGAGTTTATTATGTATCTAATCATGTATTTCAAGAATGTATGTAGAATTTTTTAAGTATTAAAAATAAAAAATTTATCTCAAGAATAAATTCTCTCAAGATGCCATGCCAAAATACTTAAAAAAATAAATTCATACTTATTTGGATGGCTTTGTATAAAGAAAGTATGATTGGAAGAAGAAAAATTAAAATTGAAGGAAGCAATCATGTTTAGAAGTATTTGTAACCAAGAAATTCAAGTTTGGAAGGTCAAACGTTGAAGAAAAATGAAGCCAAAATTTTTGGAGACCTCTCCTGAAATTTTAGAGACTTCTCCTAAAAATTTGGAGGCTTCTCCAAACTATTTGGCACACTTACACATTGTCTTGGCACAGGCTCGAGACCTCTCCAAAATTGGATGAGACCTCTTCATTTCAGAAAATAGAAATCTCATTTCTGTATTCTGAGACCGAGAGCTCCTGAAAATTCTCGAAAACTTTTGCTGTGAAACCAAGACCTCTCAAAAATTCTCGAGAGTTTTTGCTGTGAAATCAAGAGCTCTGCAAATACGCGACAACTTTCAAAGAAATTTTTCTACGGTCCTTCCAACGATATTTCTTCACTTCAACAGCTATTTCAGAGCTTCCAATGGCTATAACTCTCTCTAATTATCTTCAAGGATATTTAAAGGTAGAGAATCAATTGAAAAAGAAGATTAAGGGATTTAAAGAGAGAATCTTTCAGTTTTGATGAGGAACATTAAAAATTTTTTAAAAAAAAGAGAAAAAAGTTGTGCATAGATTTCAGTGAGCTTTCAAAGCAATCTTCTCCAACATCTTTCTCATGCTCTCAAGTATAAATTAAAAAAAAGCCAAGCTTCAATCGAGTACATTATTGGCTTCTTCATTAGGATTCAAAAGAATTTTAACTCTATTTTTTATATTATACTAAAATTTTTATATATAATTTTGATTTTTTTATAAGTTTTTTTGGGAGAAAAAAACTTGGGGATTATGCTCGTCCATGTCCGAAATTGGACTTGTTAGATTTTGGTTGGTTGGCCCAAAAAATCAACTAAATTATTAGTGAATCCGAAAAATTAACGGTGTAAGATTTTGGTTGGTGCTTCTGTGAAAATCAATTAGATTTATTTATGAGCTCGAAAAAATAAACACACTGTAATCAAAGATGGATTATAGTAAAAATTTTAAGAAAAGCTTGAAGAGTGGACGTAGGTATGAGTTGAACCGAACCACTATAAATTATGATATTTTTGTATTGTGCTTTTTTCTTCTATCTCTTTACATACTTTGCATGCTTTTAATTCTTATCTCACTTTTATACTTTGATTTTGCTATCTTAATTCTGCTACTACACTATTGCTCACATTCCACAATTACTAAAGATTGCACAAATTAAAATGCATCTTGTTTAGAAAATAAATTTAGCTAAAATTTTTATAAGAATCCAATTCACCCCCCTCCTCTTGGATTGCTACCTCTGGACAATACAATCCTCTATTAAGACATACTTAAGATAACTTGGTGAAGTCACATCAAGTATAAACCTAGAAGCCCCAACTTGACCAGCTACGTGGGTGAAGTCTGCACTTCACGTCCATGACTAACAACTTTGACTCAGAGAAAGTGGGAGAGATTTCTCCTTCAATAAAAGATTAGAATGTGGCTTAACGGTCTGCAGTGCTAGACCTAACAAACTCATAGATTTTGGCTAATGGCTTACGGGTTTAACCTCTATACAAAAGAAGATAAAAAAAAAAGAAAAGACAAGCACAAGCAAGAGGAATAGGAAGGAGAACACTCTCCACTTTTTTGGCTCTTATCTTTTTTTCTCTCTACTATTTTCAAGGTTTTGATTAATTTAAGTATTGGAGGATCCTTGCTGGAACACCTCCCATAAATATGGATTTTCTTTGTAGGTATCCTCTTGCACTATAGATCTAGGATGATGAGTAGTTCTAGCCACATCAGTGATCTTCTGAAATCTTGTAGCAATAATACTATTGACTAGCATTTTGTCACGCCCCAAACCCCACACCCAAGATCGAGCATATGATATGGCCGCATGAACCGTAGAGCCATACCCTAGAGATCATGTAAGGCCTAAAATATAAAATTTAAATATTTTAAAATAATTCAATAAATACCAAATATATCAACCAAGTTGGTCTATCAAAATAAATAGTCAATGTGTTCAATCACAAATATTCAAATATCTATGGTATCAAAAAATTTAGCTAACTAAAGTTCTAAGGGTTTCAATTCTTGACTTCTGGCTCAATCCCATCCGAACTAAGCTTTCTGTGTCTTTAAACAAAAATAATGGAAGGATATGAGTCTTTTCAATTCAGTAAGAATCACTATACATCTGTACCAAAATAATAGATATTGGTGCAGAATCTGGTTGACACCAGATCGAGCTGGAGTTGGAAAAGAAGAGATCATCATCGGTGACCTGTAAAATAAAGTTTCATCCGGAGTCGGTGGTGGTGGCTTCGGTAGGATCTTCTGATGATCAAGTCAGTTCTTCTAGCCAACAGAAATGGAGTGCTCAAGCAAAAATTCAGCAGAGTTTTTGAAAGAAAAAGAGAGCTTAGAGAAAATATATCTGAAGGATCCCTTTTATAGACGGAGTTTGGAGTAGACTGATAGTGACAACCGTAATCATCCGATCGTGGGTCGCTCGGAGTCACGTAGAATTTATTACGGAGAGAGGCATCATCCATAGTAGATTGATAATGACAGTCATAACTGTTCGATAGTAGGATCGACTGTAGCAGACTGATAAATGACAGTCGTAACTATCCGATAGTAGACCACTTGGGATCACGTAGAGTTTGTTACAGAGAGAGATGTTCGTTATCATGATGTGTCCGTTTGTTGAGATTTAATAGTCAAAGTCTGAAGGAAGCAAGCGTTGGTTGGTGAAGAGCTTTGACATATATCAATTTTAGAGGAGTTCAGACTCTTAAAGAGAATACGACTAGAGGAGATCATCCGAAAGAAATACTATTTGAAATCTGAAAGTAATTCATTGGAAGAATCTGAATGGAGTTCGACTGATGAAGAAGTCTAGAAGGAGTTTGGCTCTTGGAGAAATCCAACTGAAGAAAAAGTCTAGAAGGAGTTCGACTGCTGGAGAAATTCAACTGAAGAAGAAGTTCAGAAGAAGTTTGGCTCTTGGAGAAATTTGACTAAAGAAAAAATTTGAAAGAAGTTTGGCTCCTAGAGAAATTCGACTGAAGAAGAATTTCGAAAGGAGTTCGACTCCTGAAAAAATCTGA
This sequence comes from Cocos nucifera, assembly GCA_006176705.1. Taxonomy (NCBI): domain Eukaryota; kingdom Viridiplantae; phylum Streptophyta; class Magnoliopsida; order Arecales; family Arecaceae; genus Cocos; species Cocos nucifera. The sequence goes on along the minus strand of QRFJ01000280.1, from coordinate 1,557,703 downwards.
CTGAAGGAGAAGTTTGGAAGGAGTTCGACTCCTGGAGGAATCCGACTGAAAGAGAGGTCTGGAAGGAGTTTGGCTCCTGAAAGAATCCAACCAATGGAAAAGTCTGAAAGTAGTTCAGCTCCTGGAGGAATCCAACTGCTGAAGAAGTTTAGGAGGGGTTTGACCACTGGAGGAAGAATTTTCGATTGAAACTCTTTTGTGATTATCAATTATATTAGGCTAAGCATCAGACTGAACTTCGACGGGAGCAAGATTTATCTCCAACACTAGTCCCCCCACTTCCGAGTTTGAAATTTGAAGAAAGAAAGGATAAAAAAGATGACCATCGAAGTTCTTTTTTGGACTCCGCATCCGTTGAGATTGAAGTTCAGGGGAGATCTTTATCTTCAATTGAAGTTGAAGCTCGGAGAATATCTTATCTCCAGTCGAGGTTGAAGCTCGAAGAAGATTTTATCTTCAGCCGAGGTTGAAGGAGATCCTATCTTTTATTGAAGTTAAAGCTCGGGAGAGATCTTATCTCCAGTCGAGATTGAAGGAGATTCTATCTTTTGTTGAAGTTGAAGCTCGGAGGAGATCTTATCTCCAGCCGAAATTGTAGGAGATCTTATCTTTTGTTGAATTTGAAGCTCGGGAGAGATCTTATCTTCAATCGAGATTGAAATTTGGAGGAGATCTTATCTCTTATTGAGGTTGAAGCTCGGAGAAGATCTTATCTCTGATCGAGATTGAAGCATGAAGGAGATCTTATCTCCGATCGAGGTTGAAGCTTAGAAGAGATCTTATCTTCTTTTGAGGTTGAAGGAGATCCTATCTCCTATTGAAGTTGATGCTGAGGAGAGATCTTATCTTTCATTGAGATTGAAGCTTGGAAAAGATCTTATCTCCAATCAAGATTGAAACTCGGGGGAGATCTTATCTCCTATTGAGGTTGAAGTTTAGAAGAGATCTTATCTCCAATCGAAGGTTGAAGTTCGGGGGAGATTTATCTCCGATCGAGATTGAAGTCCCGGAGATTTATCTTCCATTGAAGTTGAAGGCTCGAAGATCCTATCTTCTGTTCCAGCCGAGGTCCAGGGAGATCTTATCTTTTGTTGACGTTGCAGTTGAAGCTTGTGGAGATCTTATCTCCAGTCGAGGTTGAAACTCGAGAGAGATCTTATCTTCCATTGAGATTGAAGCTCGGAGGAGATCTTATCTCCAGCCGAGATTGAAACTCGGGAGAGATCTTATCTCCTATTGAGATTGAAGTTCGAAAAAGATCTTATCTCCAACCAAGATTGTAGGAGATCTTATCTCCTATTGAAGTTGAAGCTCGGAAGAGATTTTATTTCCAGCCGAGATTGTAGAAGATCTTATCTCCTATTGAGGTTGAAAGAGATTCTATCTTCTGTTGAAGTTGAAGCTCGAGAGAGATCTTATCTCCAGTTGAGGTTGTAGGAGATCTTATCTTCTGTTGAAGTGTTGGGGTCATTGGTATGGCCTCTTCCTCCATCTTATTTTATATCGACAAGATCTTCGACTTTGCTAATGTTAGGACGAGGTTCTCCTCTTGTTCCTAATGGACTGTAGGGACATATTAGGACCGTTGTTAGGACCTCTCTCCTCATCTTATTTAAAATGAAAGAGACCTTCAAGTTTTTGCATGTTAGGATGAGGTTCTCCTTCTGTCTTAAATAATCGAAGGTCTTCGACTTGCTCATGTTAAGATAAGGTTCTCCTTGTATTTCTAATATAGCCACTTTTGATTGCTTCTTTTCTATCATCACATAGTTTTTGCATCAAGAAATAATAATATTGAGATGGAGGATTTTTATTGAAGAAAAATTACTGGTAGTACATTCTTAGATTTTCTGAATTCTAAGATCGTGGGAGCATTGTTCCTTCGAGCTCCTTCAGACGATAAGCTTCAAGTCGGATGACCTTCTCTATTTCATATGGGTCTTTTCAATTTGGGACAAGCTTCTCCTGGCTTTGAGGCTAAGAGATGGTGGCTCACCGAAGCACTAAGTCCTCTAGAGATAGTGTTGATGATGTCGAGAGACGGCCAATCTCCTTATTGTTCCTCCCTCGATGGTTCTGACTGTGGCAGTGCCCTCGACCGATCTTCTTTTGCTTCAGGTCGGCATCTGTGAAGCATTGAGGGGGGCATAGTTATGAAACCTTCTGAGGGGGAGAACTTTATCATACCCTTCTGTCGGAGCTTCTTTGATGACGAGCTCGAGGAGGAGTTTGGGCTCGCTTGCGCTCGGAGGGAGTCTATGAGCATGGCCAAACTTTATTCGATCCTCCATCAGCTATGGATTTATTAGACTCGCTCGTCCACCGCTCTCCTATGGCTTCCTCATCCTTCAACTTGAAAGCTTCTTTCACTTGAGCATATCCTTCAGCTTGAGCTAACAAATTGGCAAAGTTTCTGAGATACTTCTTCTCCAGAAAGAATGATAAATCATTCTTCTGAAAGCCATCCTTAAGCACGGCCATTGCAACAGACTTATCCAGGTTTCGGACCTTCAATGCAACAGCATTAAATCGGATGACGTAAGTTCGGATAGATTTTTTCTCCTTCTGCTTGATATTAATCAAAAAATTTGAATCTCGATGGGGACATCAGCTGTTAACGAAGTTAGTCATAAACTGATGGCTCATCTGGTCAAAGAAGAAGATCGTATCCGACTTCAACATCGAGTATCAGTTTCTTGTTACTTTCTTTAAGATAGATGAAAAAGTTTGGCATAAGATGACGTCTGGTGCACCATGGAGCAGCATCATGGTCCGAAAGATCTTCAGGTGATCGATCGGATCAGAGATTCTATCGTAGCTTTCAAATTAAGAAAGCCTGAAGTTCGGCAGAATAGGATCTTGCATAATCTTCTAAGAAAAAGAAGGATCAGTGCAAATATTATTACCATGTGAAAAAAGAGTATGACGGAGCTCTTCGATTTGTCGGCTCATTTTTTGGAGCCTTTAATTCAGAAAATCTTTACAATCATTGATCTTCAGGATTTTATGATGGGACGGAGGCAAAGCTCACCCTGGATCGAGTCATGGTCCGAGCAAGGGCTCGCCACCCTCTGCTTCCCCTTTTCGGAGATCACCAGTTGGCTAGCCTAAGTCAACCATCTTTCGATCGGATCATGGAGCTCTGAAGAAGTCTGATCTAGCCAAATTGGTGCCATATCCTAACGATGTATGGCCTGCACCGCCTCTGTTAGATCGTGAACTTTTTGGTTCAGCAGGTTGAACTGTTCCACATCCATCATGACTGTAGGTGGCACTTGAGTTATCGGAGCTGAAGTAGGAGTGGATAAATCTAGATGAAATTTGGCTGTAGAGGTCGTTGATCGTCGGATTGAAGCTTTTTTGAGAGGCATTTATTCCAAAAAAAACTTTAGAGAGAAAGCAGAGAGATCGCTGCTAAGCACTCCTCTAACAATAAGAGAACTTCAGAAATAGAGATGCCCTTCCTCTAGCGTCAATCCTCTTGGTATAGAATCTGGTTGATGTCGGATCGAGTTGGAGTTGAAAAAGAAGAGATCGCCGCTGGTAACTTATAAAATAAAATTTCATCTGGAGTCGGTGGTGGTGGCTCCGATAAGATCCTTCGATGATCAAGTCAGCTTTTTTGGTCAATAGAAATGGAGTACTCAGGCAAGAATTTAGCAAAGTTTTTGGAAGAAAAAAAAAGTTTAGAGAAAACCTATATGAAGGATCCTTTTTATAGATAGAGTTTGGAGTAGACTGATAGTGATAACTGTAACCATCCAATCGTGGGCCCCTTGGAGCCACATGAAATTTATTATGGAGAGAGACTTCGTCCGTAGTAGACTGATAATGACAGTTATAATCATTCGATAGTGGGATCGACTATAGCAGACTGATAAATGACAGTCGTAATCGTCCGATAGTGGATCGCTCGGGGTCACGTGAAGTTTGTTATGGAGAGAGGTATCCGTTGTCGTGATATGCCTGTTCATTGAGATTTAATAGTCGAAGTTTGGAAGAAGTAGGCATTGGTTGGTAAAAAGCTTTGACATATATCAATTTCAGAGAAGTTCGAACTTCTAAAGGAAATACGGCTAGAGGAGATCATCCAGGAGGAATACTACTTGAAATCTAAAAATAATCCGCTAGAAAAATCCAGATAGAGTTCGACCGATGGAGAAGTTCAGAAGGAGTTTGGCTCCTAAAGAAATCCGACTGAAGAAGAAGTCCGAAAGGAGTTCGACTGCTGGAGAAATTCGAGTGAAGAAAAAGTCCAGAAGGAGTTTGACTCCTGAAGAAATTTGACTGAAGAAAAAGTCCAAAAGAAGTTTGGCTTCTAAAGGAATCCGACTGAAAGAAAATTTCAGAAGAAGTTCGACTGCGGAAGGAATCCGACTGAAGAAAAAGTCCGGAAGAAGTTCGGCTCCTGGAGGAATCCAACTGAAGGAGAGGACTGAAAGAAGTTTGACTCCTAAAAGAATTCGACTGACGGAGAAGTTCAGAAGAAGTTCGGTTCCTGAAGAAATCCGACTACTGAAGAAGTATGGAAGATGTTTGGCCGCTAAAGAAAGAATTTTCGATCGAAACTCTTCCGTGATTATCAGTTACATTAGACTATGCATCAGACTGGACTTTAGTAGGAGCGGAATTTATCCCTAATAATAGATATACTAAAAATATCAATAAGCATATCAAAATAAAATCATGAAAACTCATATCATGTATCTGAAATAACTTGAATACTAGCATAAACATACCTCGAGCACATAGACAAGAACAAGATCATCACATGTCATTAGGTAAAGTATCTTATTCAACAATAATTTATCTAGTCTTAACATTCGTTTTCTCTTTATATAATTTCAGTTCATTAACCTTTAACTTTTCGATTTTGGACTAATCAAGATCATGCGACGAACTTTATTCGGATCGATTTTATGTGATCTTCCTCGGATCAAATTTTCATAATCTTTCTTGGATCATATTTTTCATGATCTTTCTTAGATCATATTCTCACACATGAGCCCTCATGCTATTCCACATAACAAGATTAGTCCAAACTATATTATTCTTATATGATTATATTGATTTCGTCATATCAATTCCAAAATATAATGTGACTAGGACAAATGTATCATACCCATATAATCATACCATCAAACATTGTTACATATATATACAGGCAATATGTAATATACTCATGCTGAAAAATCATATAAGAAAATAGTAATATCTCAAAAATAATAAATCCATCAAGATAAATCCAACGATGCAAAACCAAAAACATAATTCCAATAATATACATAATGGTGATTATGTATAGGAATTCTTACTTTTATTGATGTCCAATTAATCTTCTAACCTCACTCTACACCCTGATTTGATGAATCAACTGCTACAGGGCCTGCTCAACAATCTCTTGACCGAAAGATTGTTCTCCTAGATATTCAAATTAATATCTTAAAATAACTTAATAAATCAAATTAAATATTTAGATCCTCCTATCGGGGTTCACGTGGTTCATACCCCCACCTCTAAGATCTTTTCTTCTTAAACTTTTCATAATCCATCTTTTTTTTTAAAAAAAAATTTAATAAATTTACTATTTAAATAATTATTTATTTATGATAAGCCAAAGAAGAGAGAGAAGAATCTTCTCTTCTTCTCTTCTTCTTCTTTTTCCTAAAATAAATATTTATTCCTCCTCTTATTTAAATATCCCTCATAATCCATTTTAAAGAAAAATATCAATTAATTAAATAATTAACTGACTAATTAATTAATTAATTAAAAAATTAAGAGGAGAGAGAGATCTCTCTCTTCTCTTCTCTCATTCTCAAATAGGGGATTGAACCCCCCTTCTCCCGCTTGCTCGCCCATGGCCGCAAGCGACGAAGCCGACCACCCATGGTGGCCCCTGACGGCGGCCCCAATGGGTGGTTGTTGCCGGCGGCATGTAGGAAAACCCACAAAAAAATAGGTCTTTCCTATTTTGAACCAAGTCGGCAGCTCTCAGTCTTTAATATGCGCCGACGACCCAAAAGAAGAAGGGAAGAGAATGGGGAAGGGCTTTACCTTGCTCTGATGCTCCGATGACCTCCAGTTCTCAACAACAGCCTACAAAAGGAACTTCCAAAATCTTGGTTGGTTTATACTGATTTCTCAAACAACTCAAGATAAAAATCTAAGGGAGGGGAGGAGAGATTTTATAGAGGGGCTTTCCCTATTTTAATTGGACTCTTGAGGCCTTGATTTCGTCGGAATTGGGAAGGAAGAAGACTCCAGTTAGGAGTCCTCTTTCTCCTCTTTTTCGTATGCAAAGAAGGGTGTTGACGCAGAAATCGATCATCACCGGAGTCCGCCGGAGTTGACGGCGATGAGGTCGCCGTCGGGGACCTGCAAAACAAAGTCTGGCTCGGAGCCGATGGAGGGTGGCTCCGACAAGACCCTCCGACGCTCAAGTCAGTTTTCGTCAACAGGAATGGAATGCTCGGTAGAGTATAGAGGAAGAGAAAAGGATTTTTCGAACCTGGCCTCAGGGTATCCGGAGGGTCCTTTTTATAGAGGGAGCTTGTTGTAATCGTCTTGATTAATGAGCATCGTAACTGTTCTGATTAATGTCGATCGTTATTGCTGATCGTTATTGCCGATAAATATCGATCGTTATTGCCGTGTAACCGTAGCGAGATCGCCTGCAGTAATCCATCATAAGGAGTTCGGCCATTGAGAAGCTCGTCCACTGAAGAAGTCTATAGGAAGCCCGGCTTCCTTAGAAGCTTGATCGTTGGAGAAATCCGTGCGGAGTCCGACTTCCGTATAAGCCCGATCGCTGGAGGGTTCCGTAAGGAGTCTGGCTTTCTTAGAAGCTTGGCCCGAGAGGAAGCTTTGGGGGGAGTTCGGCTCCTGCAGGCGCCTGGCCGTAATGATGCGGAGATAGTTCAGCTTTTGCAGGAGTCTGACTGAAGCTCAGCGATTGAGTAATCAGAAGTAGTTCGGCAGCTAAGTAGTTCGGCCCGCTGCCGACTGTTGAGGAGTTCGGACGCTGGTTGTCCGAAGGAGCTTGACCGGCCGAAAGAATGGTCGCTTGAGGAGTTCGACCGCTGGGAGTATGAAGCTCGGTCGCTTGAGAGTTCGATCGATTTGATGGACTTCGGCTGAGGTCCAACCGCTGAGAAGTTCGGCCAGATGTAGGAGTTCGGCTAACATGCGTCCGCTGAGGCTCTTCCATGGCTATTGGCCGCATCAGGCTGGGCACCGAACTTGACTTTGGCAGGAGCGAGATTTATCCCCAACACTAGCCCCCCCACTCCCGAGTTCGAAACTCGAAGAAAGGGAGTGCAGACAAGGCGACTGCCAAAGTTTTCTTTTGGGCTTCGTATCGGTCCATGTCGAAGTTTGAGGGAGATTTCATCTCTGGCTAAAGTCGATGCTAAAGTTGAGGCTCCCTAGCCGAGGTTGATTCGGTCAAAAATCCTACCTCTCACCAAGGTCGAAGTCGGCACTCTTCAGCCGAGGTCAGTCTAGTCGCTCGGGGGAGACCTTATTTAATCGAGGTTGATAGGATCGCTCGGAGGAGATCCTATCTCCTCTGGCTGAGGTTGATGCGGGTGCTCGCATTCGGACGAGGTCTTCCTCCTATTCCTAATGGGCTGTGGGGGCAGGCCTTCGACTTTGCTCGCGTTAGGACGAGGTCTTCCTCCTGTTCCTAACGGGCTGTGGGGGCACATGCGGACCGTCGTCCGAGCCTCTCCCCCCATCTCGTCTAAGGTGAACGAGGCCTTCGACTTTGCTCGCGTTAGGATGAGGTCTTCCTCCTGTTTCCTAACGGGCTGTGGGGGCACATGCGGACCATCGTCCGAGCCTCTCCCTCCGTCTCGTCTAAGGTGAACGAGGCCTTCGACTTTGCTCGCATTAGGATGAGGTCTTCCTCCTATTCCTAACGGGCTGTGGGGGCACATGCGGACCGTCGTCCGAGCCTCTCCTCCCCATCTCGTCTAAGGTGAACGAGGCCTTCGACTTTGCTCGCGTTAGGACGAGGTCTTCCTCCTGTTCTTAACGGGCTGTGGGGGCACATGCGGGCCGTCGTTCGAGCCTCTCCCCCCGTCTCGTCTAAGGTGAACGAGGTCTTCGACTTTGGTAAAGCCTTATTTTCTTCAGCCGATGTTGACATGGGGGAGACCTCATCTCCTGCAGCCGAGGTTTAGGGATCTTTGACCAGCTCGTGTTAGGACGAGGTCTTCCTCCTGTTCCTAACGTGGTGACTATTGGTTGCTCCTTCGTTGCGAATTCGAGTTAGAGTAGCAGGGCGTAGTTGCGGAACCTTTTGGGAGGAGAGCTTCTTCACGCCCTTCTGTCGGGGCTTCCTTGGTGTCATGGAGTCCTCGCTTATCCTGGGGCGGTCGTGAGCGCAACCGAACTTCATCTCACCTCCTAAATACCAAACTTCATTCTGTGGGAGAACTTTGTTCCGTCCTTGTTTGCACTGAACTTCACTTGATGGTGAGCTTCGAAGGGAAGTTCAGCCTCTCTCGCGCCGAACTTCATTCCAATGATGAGCTTCTGAGGAAAGCTTGGCCTCGCTTATGCCAAACTTTATTCTGATGAGGAGCTGCGGAGTTCGGCCTCACTTATGTCGAACTTCATTCCGCGGGAGAACTCTTTTTTTTTACCATCTTGTAATCCTTGTGCCAAAAATCAAAAGTGCAAAGCAAAAGAATTTTTGAAGGAAATTTATTTGTGATACTTCCTCAGATTTTCTGAGTTTCATGGCCGGGGAAGCATTATCCCTCCGAGTTCCTTCAGACGATAGGTTTCGGGTCGGATAACTTCCGTCACCTCATACGGACCTTCCCAATTTGGAGCGAGCTTCCCTTGACTCTGAGGCTGAGTGACAGCGGCTCGTCGGAGCACTAAGTCCCCCACTCTGAACGTCTTACTTTTAACCCTGGAGTTGTAGTACCGAGCCACCTTCTATTTATAAGCTGACATCCGGATGCGGGCTTCCTCCCTCTTTTCTTCCAGAAGGTCGAGATTGACTCTGAGGTCTTAGGGATTGTGCTGCTCATTGAAGCCCACAACTCGTGCAGAAGGGAGCTTAAGTTCAACCGAGATAACTGCCTCAGTGCCGAAGGCCAAAGCGAAGGAAGTTTCTCCAGTTGGCACCCTCTGAGTAGTTCGATATGCCCAGAGGACATGGTAGAGTTCGTCTACCCATGCCCCTTTTGCCTTATCGAGCCTCACTTTGATTCCTTGTAGCAAGGTTCGATTGGTTATCTCAGCTTCCCCATTAGCCTGCGGATGAGCCACAGAAGTGAAGCGTTGGAAGATGTTTAGTCCTTCACAAAACTCGGCGAACCTAGCCCCGACAAACTATCGTCCATTGTCGGTTATGAGGGTATGGGGCAGGCCGAACCGACAAACTAGTGACTTCCAAACAAAGTCCTGTACCTTGGCCTCGATAATTTTTGCGAGTGGTTCAGCTTCGACCCACTTGGTGAAGTAGTCAATCGCGACCAAGAGAAACTTTCGCTGTTCCGATGCTGTTGGGAAGGGGCCGAGTATGTCCATTCCCCATTGCGCAAACTGCCAGGATGAATTGAGCGGATTGAGTTTGGATGCCGGCCTTCTCTGCACACTAACATTTTTCTGGCAGCGGTCTCACCTCTTTACGTATTCCATAGAATCGCGAAATAAGGTCGGCCAGTAATACCCTTGCTGAAGTAGCTTTTGCGACAAAGATTTTGCTCCTATGTGGCTTCCGCAAAGTCCTTCGTGCACATCCCATAGTGCGAGGTTGGCCTCTGAAGGCCGAAGGCATCTCAACAAGGGGAGTGAGTACAACCTTTTATATAGCTTGCCTTCGTATAAGATGTAGCGAAAAGCCTGATTTCTGAGCTTTCGAGCTTCTTTTCGATCGTGAGGAAGAACCCCCTCTTTAAGGTAGGCGACCAATGGGTCGATCCAGCTGGGCTCGAATTCTGTCTGTAAGATATCCGAAGGTTCCACCATGGTCGGATACTTCAAAGTTTCCAGAAACACTTCATTGGGTAGTTCGGCCAGAGCCGAAGTGGCCAGTTTGGAGAGAAAATCGGCTCTCGCATTTTCTGTCCTTGGGATGTGCCGAATACCAAAACTGCCAAAGGTCGGGGTCAAACTCTTCACCATCCTAAGGTATCTCGTCATGTTTTCCTCTCGCGCTTCGAAGTTGCCATCAACTTGGCCGACCACTAGTTGGGAATCACTATAGACTCAAAGCCGATCTACTTTTAGCTCCTTCGCTATCTTCAATCCAGCAATCAGTGCTTCATATTCGGCTTTATTGTTGGTAGCAGAAAACTCGAAGCGCAGCGCATACTCAGCGACGACTCCCTCGGGGCTGACCAAGACTAGCCCTGCACCAGCTCCAGCGGAGTTGGATGAGCCATCTACGTGTAGAGCCTAGGAGCCTTTAGAGAGGTCGGCACCTTCCTTGGGAAAATTCGGCTGCGAAGGTTCGACTTCGTCAAAGCTCGATCTTGCCTTTGTGTCTGTTTCACTTGATTCAAGCTCGGCTTCGTCTGGAATGGTGCATTCCAGTACAAAATCCGCCAATATCTAGGCCTTGATTGATGGTCTGGGTCGGTAGTTGATGTTGAATTTCATGAGCTCGATTGCCCATTTGGCGATTCTTTCGAAAACGTCTGGTCGGTGAAGAACTGCTTTTATTGGTTGGTCCGTGAGGACCGTTATGGTGTGCTCCTGAAAGTAAGGTCGGAGCCTCCTGGCAGCAATTACGAAGACAGTAAGCCAATTTTTCTATCTTAGAGTATATGGTCTCCGCGTCCCTCAAGGACTCGGCTCACGTAGTAGACTGGTTGTTGCGTCCTTTGCTTCTTCCCTGACCAGGACAGCCGCCAGGGCCATTGAGGAGACAGCTAGGTATAGGAGCAATTCCTTCTCCAGGTTCGGGCTTTGCCAGCAGTGGGGGTGCGCCGAGGTAGTTTTTAAGCTCCTCGAATGCCTGTTTGCACTCCGCTGTCCAGCAAAAATCTTTCGGTCGCCTGAGGACCTCGGAAGAAAGGCATGGCAACCGCTCAGGCCGACCTTGAGACGAAAGCGATTCAGGGACGCCACCTTCCCAGCCAGGCGCTGAACTTCCTTGAATTGTCTTTCGGAGTGCAGTCATCTCCTGGAATGGCTCGGATTTTCTCGGGATTTGCCTCGATTCCGCGTCTCGACACCATGAATCCTAGAAATTTTTCCGGAGGTCACGCCGAAGGCGCATTTGGTCGGGTTCAACTTCATCTTGTGCCTCCTGAAGCGCACCGAAGGTCTTCTTCAAGGTCGGCGAGGTGGTCTGTCTGAAGGCTCGGCTTTTGACTGAGCATGTCGTCCACGTACACCTCCATGTTGCGGCCGATCTGCTCCCTTGAAGACCTTTATTGACCAAACGCGCTGGTAGGTTGGCTCCTGCATTCTTGAGTCCGAAAGGCATGACCCTGTAACAATAGAGACCTCGGTCAGTAATAAAGGTGGTCTTTTCTTCATCTTCGGGCGCCATGCGTATCTGGTTGTAACCAGAAAATGCGTCCATAAAAGTGAGGAGCTCGTGGCCCGAGGTTGCGTCCACCAGCTGATCGATCCTCGGCAGGGGGTAGCTGTCCTTTGGGCAGGCTTTGTTCAGCTTCTTGAAGTCGACGCACATCCTCCATTTGTTGTTTGCTTTTTTGACGAGGACCACGTTCGAGACCCAGGTCGGATAGTTGACCTCCCGGATGAGTCCGGCTTCGAGGAGCTTATCCACTTCTTCGGCTACCGCCTTCTGTCTCTCTGGGGCTTGGTGGCGTAACTTTTCTCTGATGGGTCGGTGCCTTGGGTCGATGGCCAGCCGATGTTCTATGAACATCGGCGTCGATCCCTGGTACATCCGCTGGGGCCCAGGCGAAGACGTCCGCATTCCTTCTGAGGAAAGCGACGAGCTGTCTCCCTTGAACCTCGGCCGCCAGGTTGGAGCCGATCCGCACCTCATGCCCCGGGTCTCTCCGTCGTGTAAGGACACAGGGACGAGGTCTTCCGCAGGTTCGCCCCCGTTCTTCAGTGAGGTCGTCGCGGACGTCCAGTCCATCAACAAGGCATAGGGGTCGGGCCGGTCTCCCCCGCGCAGGGCAATGAGTAGCAGTACTTTGCCAGGGCCTGGTCTCCTCTGACCTCGCCGACTCCGTGGCTCGTCGGGAATTTCATCTTTAAGTAGTAGGTTGACACTACCGCCCGTAGTGCGTTTAGGCCGGGTCGCCCAAGGATTGCATTATAGGCGGACGGGGTCTTCACGACCAGAAAGTCGATCCGCGCCTTGGCCAATTTTGGGGATTGGCCCGCCGTCTCACCGCCAAAGTCACCATGCCTTCGACCGGAACGGCGTTGCCAGGCAAATCCTACCAGGGGGGAATTCATCAGGCCCTAAGCGGGTGTCAGGTAGGGACATTTTTAAGAAGGCATCGTAAAACAATACATGTCCGCCGAACTTCCATTATCCACCAAAACGCGGCGTACATCATAATCAGCGAATATTCAAAGAGATTACAACCGCGTCGTTATGCGGAAATCTGGATTCCCTTGGGCGTCCTGCCTCAGGTGAAGGCTACAGGGCTCCGATGGTCCTCTGCTTCTTTATCCGATCCCTTTGGAACCTGCTGGTCTTTCCCTTGCTGCGGTCCTCCCTAAGATAATGTTAATGACGCCAAGAGGCGGCCGATCCTCCTGCCGATTTTTCCCACTTGGCGGCAACGCTTCTCGGCCGATCTTCCCGCTCCTTTAGGCCATCTTTGCAAAGAAATCGGCCATTTAGCCTGCCTCCGCCGGACCAGCTCCTCGATCTTCATCCTGGAGCTGGATGCACTCCTCGGTATCGTGACCGTGGTCACGGTGGTAAAGGCAGAACTTGTTGGGGTTGCGCTTGTTAGGGATGGGAACGCATTCTCATCCGATCTTGGAAGTCGTTCCCTTGGATCTCCATCAGAACTTGAGTCCTTCGAGGTGTTAAGGGGGGTGTAGTTGTGAAATCATCATCGTCGGGGAGAACTTCGACGCTGAGGGAGAACCTCGGCGCCGGGGGGATCGGCTTCCATCAGGGCTTCCCTACTTTCGAGCTTGAGGAGAAGTCCGGGCTTGCTCCGCGACCAGGGGGAGTTCGAAAATGCGGACCAGCTTCGGTCCGCTTTCTTTCTTCGGCGGATCTATCCCGCTCTGTCCTATTCGCCGCTTGCTGCTGAGCTTCGCTGTCCTTAGGCCTCGAAAGCCTCTCTGCCCGGGCATAACTTTCGGCCCGAGCTAGCATGTCAGCGAAAGTCCCTGGGATATTTCTTTTCCAGGGAGAACAATAGGTCGTTCTTCTGAAGGCCGCCCTTGAGAGCGGCCATAGCGAACCGACTTGGTCCATGGTTCCTGGACCTTCTAGCGCAGGCAGTATTGAATCCGAAAAATGACGTAAGTCCCGGATGGATTCCCCCTCTTTCTTGCCTGATGGCCATTAGGGAATCCGAACTTCGGCGCGGGCCGCCGACTACTGACGAAATGGGCTGCAAATTATTGACTCATTTGATCGAACAATAGGATGGTACTCCGGCTTGAAGCGTCCGAGTACCAGTTCCTAGCGGCTCCTTTAAGGGTAGCGGGGAAAGCCCGGCACAGGATGGCATCTGGCGCTCCATGGAACAGCATCATCATCCTGAAAGGCTTCCAAGTGGTCGACTGGGTCGGTGGTCCCATCATAGCTCTTCGAACTGTGGGAGCTTGAAGTTCGACGGGACCTGATTCCTGCATGATTTTCTGCAAGAAAGGAGGGTCAGTTCGGAATCTCATTACCGTATGAGGAGGGAGCGTGGCGGAAGTTCTTCGATTCGTCGGCTCCATTTCTAAGAGCCTTTGATCCAGGAAGATCTTCGCGGTCTCTTATTTCCCAAAGGTCTTCCTACTGAATGGGTGCAAAGCTTCTCCCTAGGGTGAGCCGCGGTCCGAGCAAGGGGCTCTCCTTGCCGGCTGCCTTCCTCTTTCCGAGGGATTGGAGGTCGGGTAGCCCATGTCGGTTGCCTCTGGACTGGACCACACGGGCTCTGGAGGAATCCCCGCGTCCGGTTGAACTGGTACGGCGGACCTCGCTGAATGCATGGCCTGCACCGCCTGCACTGCCTCCGTGAAGGCCACGAACCTGCTGGATGAGCAGGTTGAACTGCTCCGCATCTACCGCAGTCACAGGACCGATCCCGTGAACCGCCGGGGCCGGAGCGGTAGCGGACGGAGTCAAACGGGATCGGGCCGCGGAGGCCGCCGATCTCCAGGTGGAGGCTTTCCTGGGGGGCATCTTTTCCCGTTGGAAGGGAATTTGAATTAAGAGGAAGAGAGATTTTTCGAGCACTCCTTTAAGAACAAAGGCACACCAGCTTCCTTTAAGAGGGGAATCTTTATCGGTAGGGCTCTACTTCTAGCGCTAATCTATTGACGCAGAAATTGGTCATCGTCGGAGTCTGCCGGAGTTGACGCCGATGAGGTCGCTGTCGGGGACCTGCAAAACAAAGTCTGGCTCGGAGCCGATGGGGGGTGGCTCCGGCAAGACCCTCCGACGCTCAAGTCAGTTTCCATCAATAGGAATGGAATGCTCGGTAGAGTATAGAGGAAGAGAAAAGGGTTTTCCAAACCTGACCTCAGGGTATCCGGAGGGTCCTTTTTATAGAGGGAGCTTGTTGTAACCGTCTTGATTAATGAGCATCGTAACTATCCTGATTAATGTCGATCGTTATTGCTGATCGTTATTGCCGATAAATGTCGATCGTTATTGCCGATAAATGTCGATCGTTATTACCGTGTAACCGTAGCGAGATCGCCTGCAGTAATCCATCATAAGGAGTTCGGCCATTGAGAAGCTCGTCCACTGAAGAAGTCTATAGGAAGCTCGGCTTCCTTAGAAGCTCGATCGTTGGAGAAATCCGCACGGAGTCCGACTTCCGTATAAGCCCGATCGCTGGAGGGTTCCGTAAGGAGTCCGGCTTCCTTAGAAGCTCGGCCCGAGAGGAAGCTTTGGGGGGAGTTCGGCTCCTGCAGGCGCCTGGCCGTAACGACACGGAGATAGTTCAGCTTTTGCAGGAGTCTGACTGAAGCTTGACGATTGAGTAATCAGAAGTAGTTCGGCAGCTAAGTAGTTTGGCCCGTTGCCGACTGCTGAGGAGTTCGGGCGCTGGTTGTCCGAAGGAGCTTGACCGGCCGAAAGAATGGTCGCTTGAGGAGTTCGGCTGCTGGGAGTATGAAGCTCGGCCGCTTGAGAGTTCGGTCGGTTTGAAGGACTTCGACTGAGGTCCGGCCGCTGAGAAGTTTGGTCGGATGTAGGAGTTCGGCTAACACGCGTCCGCTGAGGCTCTTCCATGGCTATTGACCGCATCAGGCTGGGCGCCGAACTTGACTTTGGTAGGAGCGAAATTTATCCCCAACAAAGGGCATGGTGGCTCTTTAGGCTGTTCAAGTCCAGGCCGGGTCCAAGAGCCTAAGGGACTGGGCCACTACATTCTCCTCCCTTAAAATAATTTTGTTTTTGAAATTAACTTACTGCAAAGTCGATAACTTTAGATGAACCAAATTTCTATCCTATCCTTGACCCCCAACCAAAGTTTTCGATCAATTTTAAATGATTTAAATCACCATACTTTCATTGTGTACTCTGATCTAAATCTACTAAATATCTTGGGTTTGCTAAATAACTTTCAAAATAATAAGATAATAATTTATCAACCTCTCAAATTATAACTTAAGATATTAAAATTCAAACTCTATGAATTGCCTCTATCACATCCTTAGTGATCATAATCTTATGCTAAAATATCCTTTAACTCACAGTCCCTATTGATCTTAAATCTAAGCTCTGATACCATTCTGTCACGTCCCGAACCCCACACTCGGGATCGAGCACATGACACGGCCGCATGAATCCTAGAGCCATGCCCTAGAAATCATGTAAGGTCTAAAATATAAAATTTAAATATTCTAAAATAATCTAATAAATACCAAATGTATCAACCGAATTGGTCTATCAAAATAAATAGTCAATGTGTTCAATCACAAATATTTAAATATCCATAGTATCAAAAAATTTAGCCAACTAAAGTTCTAAGGGTTTCAATTCTTGACTTCTGGCCTAATCCCATCCAAACTAAGCTTCCTGTATCTCTAAAAAAAATAATGGAAGGATATGAGCCTTTCCAACTCAGTAAGAATCACTGTACATCTATACCAAAATAATAGATATACTGAAAATATTAATAAGCATATCAAAATAAAATCACGAAAACTCATATCATGTATCTAAAATAACTTGAATGCTAGCATAAACATACCTCGAGCATATAGACAAGAACAAGATCATCACATGTCATTAGGTAAAGTATCTTATTCAATAATAATTTCTCTAGTCTTAACATTCATTTTCTCTTTTCATAATTTCAGTTCATTAACCTTTAACTTTTCGATTTTGGACTAATCAAGATCATGCGACGACCTTTATTCGGATCGATTTTATGTGATCTTCCTCGGATCAAATTTTCATAATCTTTCTCGGATCATATTTTTCATGATCTTTCTTGGATCATATTCTCACACATGAGCCCTCATGCTATTCCACATGACAAGATTAGTCCAAACTATATCATTCTTATATGATTATATTGATTTCATCATATCAATTCCAGAATATAATGTGACCAGGACAAATGTATCATACCCATATAATCATACCATCAAATATTGTTACACATATATACAAGCAATATATAATATACTCATGTTGAAAAATCATGCAAGAAAATAATAATATCTCAAAAATAATAAATCCATCAAGATAAATCCAATGATGCAAAACCAAAAACATAATTCCAATAACATACATAATGGTGATTATGTATAGGAATTCTTACTTTTATTGATGTCCAATTAATCTTCTAACCTCACTCTACACCTTGATTTGATGAATCAACTGCTACAGGGCCTGCTCAACAATCTCTTGATCGAAAGATTGTTCTCCTAGATATTTAAATTAATATTTTAAAATAACTCAATAAATCAAATTAAATATTTAGATTCTTCTATCGTGGTTTACGTGGTTCATACCCCCATCTCCAAGATCTTTTCTTTTTAAACTTTTCATAATCCATCTTTTTAGAAAAATAAAAATAATTTAATAAATTTATTATTTAAATAATTATTTATTTATGATAAGCCAAAGAAAATAGAGAAGAATCTTCTCTTCTTCTCTTCTTCTTCTTTTCCCTAAAACAAAGATTTATTCCCCCTCTTATTTAAATATCCCTCATAATCCATCTTAAAGAAAAAATATCAATTAATTAAATAATTAGCTGACTAATTAATTAATTAATTAAAAAAATTAGAGGAGAGAGAGACCTCTCTCTTCTCTTCTCTCATTATCAAATAGGAGATTCAACCCCCTTCTTCCGCTTGCTCACCCACAGTCGCAGGCGACCAAGTCGGCCACCCATGGTGGCCCCCGGCGGCGGCCCCAATGGGTGGCTGTTGCCGGCTGCATGCAGGAAAACCCACAAAAAATAGGGCTTTCCTGTTTTGAACCAAGTCGGTAGCTCTCAATCTTCAATATGCGCCGGCGATCCAGAAGAAGAAGGGAAGAGAATGGGGAAGGGCTTTACCTTGCTTCGATGCTCTGGCAACCTCCAATTCTCAACAACAGCCTGCAAAAGAAACTTCCAAAATCCTAGTTGGTTTACACTGATTTCTCAAACAACTCAAGATAAAAATCTAAGGGAGGGGAGGAGAGATTTTATAGAGGGGCTTTTCTTATTTTAATCGGACTCTTGAGGCCTTGATTTCGTCGAAATTGGGAAGAAAGAAGACTCCGATTAGGACTCTTCTTTCTCCTTTTTTCCACGTGCAAAGAAGGGCATGGTGGCTCTTTAGGCTATTCAAGTCCGGGCCGAGTCCAAGAGCCCAAGGGACTGGGCCACTACATTCTCCTCCCTTAAAATAATTTCATCCTTGAAATTAACATACTGCAAAGTCGATAACTTTAGATGAACCAAATTTCTATCCTATCCTTGACCCCCAACCAAAGTTTTCGATCAATTTTAAATGATTTGAATCACCACACTTTTGTTGCATACTCTGATATAAATCTACTAAATATCTTGGGTTTGCTAAATAACTTTTAAAATAATAAGATAATAATTTATCAACCTTTCAAATTATAACTTAAGATATTGAAATCCAAACTCTATGAATTACCTCTATCACATCCTTAGTGATCATAATCTTATGCTAAAATATCCTTTAACTCATAATCCCTATTGATCTAAAATCTAAGCTCTAATACCACTCTATCACGTTCTGAACCTCACACTCGGGATCGAGCACATGACACGGCCACACGAATCCTAGAGCCATGCCCTAGAAATCATGTAAGATCTAAAATATAAAATTTAAATATTCTAAAATAATCCAATAAATACCAAATGTATCAACCGAGTTGGTCTATCAAAATAAATAGTCAATGTGTTCAATCACAAATATTTAAATATCCATGGTATCAAAAAATTTAGCCAACTAAAGTTCTAAGGATTTCAATTCTTGACTTTTGATCCAATCCCATCCGAACTAAGCTTCGTGTGTCTTTAAAAAAAATAATGGAAGGATATGAGCCTTTCCAACTCAGTAAAAATCACTGTACATCTATACCAAAATAATAAATATACCAAAAATATTAATAATCATATCAAAATGAAATCACGAAAATTCATATCAACTTGAATGCTAGCATAAACATACCTCGAGCACATAGACAAGAACAAGATCCACATGTCATTTGGTAAAGTATCTTATTCAACAATAGTTTCTCTAGTCTTAACATTTATTTTTTTTTTTCATAATTTCAGTTCATTAACCTTTTAACTTTTCAATTTTGGACTAATCAAGATCATGCGACGATCTTTATTCGGATCGATTTTATGTGATCTTCCTCGGATCAAATTTTCATAATCTTTTTCGGATCATATTTTTCATGATCTTTCTTGGATCATATTCTCACGCATGAGCCCTCATGCTATTCCACATGACAAGATTAGTCCAAACTATATCATTCTTATATGATTATGTTAATTTCGTCATATTAATTCCAGATTATAATGTGATTAGGACAAATGTATCATACCCATATAATCATACCATCAAACATTGTTACACATATATACAGATAATATATAATATACTCATGCTGAAAAATCATGCAAGAAAATAATAATATCTCAAAAATAATAAATCCATCAAGATAAATCCAACGATGCAAAACCAAAAACATAATTCCAATAACATACATAATGATGATTATGGATAGGAATTCTTACTTTTATTGATGTCCAATTAATCTTCTAACCTCACTCTACACCCTGATTTGATGAATCAATTGCTACAGGGCCTGCTCAATAATCTCTTGACCGAAAGATTGTTCTCCTAGATATTCAAATTAATATCTTAAAATAACTCAATAAATTAAATTAAATATTTAGATCCTCCTATCGGGATTCACGTGGTTCATACCCCCACCTCCAAGATCTTTTTTTTAAAACTTTTTATAATCCATCTTTTTAGAAAAATAAAAATAATTTAATAAATTTACTATTTAAATAATTATTTATTTATGATAAGCTAAAGAAGAGAGAGAAGAATCTTCTCTTCTTCTTTTTTTTCTTCTTTTTTCTAAAATAAAGATTTATTCCCCCTCTTATTTAAATATCCCTCGTAATCCATCTTAAAGAAAAGCGATCAATTAATTAAATAATTAATTGACTAATTAATTAATGAATTAAAAAAATTAAGAGGAGAGAGTGACCTCTCTCTTCTCTTCTCTCATTCTCAAATAGGAGATTCAACCCTCCTTTTCCCACTCTCTCACCCATGGCCACAGGTGACTAGATCGGCCATCCATGGTGGCCCCCAGCGGCAACGAGGCTATGGCCCCGAAAGATAGCCCCAATGGGTGGCTGTTGCCGACGATGTGTAGGAAAACCCATGAAAAACCTGGCCTCCCTATTTTGAACCAAGCCGGCGGCTCTCAGTCTTCGGTATGCATCGACAACCCAGAAGGAGGGAAGAGAAAGGGGAAGAGATTTATCTTGCTCCGATGCTCCGGCAACCTCCAATTCTCAACAGCAGCCCGCAAAAGGAACTTCCAAAATCCTGATTGGTTTACACTGATTTTTCAAATAACTCAAGATGAAAATCCAAGAGAGGAGAGGAGAAATTTTATAGAGGAGCTTTTTCTATTTTAATCAAACTTGAGGCCTTGATTTCATCGAAATCGGAAAGAAAGAAGACTAGTCTTCTTTCTTTTCTTTTTCGCATGCAAAGAAGGCTGTGGTGGCTTTTTGGGCCGTCCAAGTCTGTGCCGGGTCCAAGAGCCTAAGGCTGGGCCATTACGATCGACTAGTTTTCTGTGATGAGATCTTACGTTATTAGACGATGACCAGTCATGGCTTCGTGAGGCCTTTGGAGTCCACCACCTTGTAATATTGGCCGATGATTCTAATTCTGATATTTATCCTTCTGCCATCCCACCTCTCTGGATGGACTCCCCGCCGCATGCTTGGGGCTCCTGCGTTAAGGAAGGCGTGGAAAGCACCCTCCTCCACGTGCCCTCCTTCCACCAGCCTCGGCGGCAGCTGCCATTGCAGTCGCTTGAAAGAAATCTAAATCTTGAAGATGTGGCGGCGGAGGCGGAGGGCATCCGTTGATGCCACCGTTAATATGATGATTGCAGCGCCCTTTAATTTCTCGCTGCTGGTTCAATCCATACCTAGAGGGTCCTCGATGACTGCTTTGTACTGCTAAAAGCTCCAAAATTTGTTAAAGCATTTTACAAAAAATATTAACGGCCGTAATTTTGCATTGGATATTTTATGCTATAATTTCCCTCAATAAGATGGTGAATAAATGGGGTAAGGCCGATTTTATTTTGGGAGGCCAACAAGACAGCGGATATATTTGATTATTTTGGGACTGTTGTCTCCGCGGTGGAGAAAGTACCGTGGGATTATTTCTCTGGCTATTTCCAAGGGAGCCACCAGGTGCACCCGGAAAAAGCTCCATGGCTGTGATTTTAGTCCTATCGTCCAGTTATTTTGTTTTTTTGATGATTTAGAGAGATGTTAGGGTGAATAGGCTTTGGCACCCTAATCCACCCCAAAAGTCCGCAAGCGGTCCATTATCCAGATGGTACCACGGGCTTAAAAGTCAATACTCTCAGATGTAGAGGCAGCACATATATATATATATATATATCAGTATAGTCAATTTCCGGCGAGTCATAGCGTGCACCAACATGATCATACATCATGCTAATGGCTCATTTTCTTCCCACGAGCCAATCATTCAAATAAGCGTACAATGAATGGAGCACCATTAAGGGTGCACGTGATATAGGGTATGATTTATCTTAGTATAGTTGATCAGTAGCTACAAAAGCGGTGGAAGGCTCGTAGGTGAATATTGGATAACCAAATTTACGATTTCATTAGTCTATATTAACTTATGAGCATTTGAACTCTATGTTAAGTCTCATATATATCGTCAATCCGTTGATATCGGCTTAAGCTTTCAGGGCCAATTAGGTTATTAACATCGCATCAAATCTCAAGTTTGCTAAAAATTATAAGTTCAAAAAAAAAAAAAAGGGGTAATTTGAAAGTCCATTCTGGCAAATAGCAAGGGTTGAACAAAACTTTATTTTGGATCTTCAACGGGTGAAAAATTTGCTCCCAAATTTCTGTTGATAATTGGTACAATACAAGAGGTGCAGGCAGCTGGTAAGCTATATCAAATTAACAACCTTTTCTATTATTATGAAAGTAAAATACTCCAGATGTAGAGCCAATTCCTTATCGACTTTTACTACTAAAGTGATGTTAACATGGTGATTATGAATGCACCAACCCCCATAGACCACATCTTAACCATTCGAAAACTACGCTAACTCTCTCATCGTACTTTGTCGATGCAATTTGATTGCCATATTAGTAAAAGATTGGCGATATGTAGCATTATTCAGAGGCTCATTTGACATTTTGTAGATTGGTTTGGTTTAGGTCCAGCGCATATTGGAAAATGTACTCTCATGGTGGACTCTTCCACTGATTGCTTGCATTGTAAAGTTTGAAAATGATGTATCTCTGCTCGATCAATTTTGAACATAATATTGAATATATCCAGCATAAACTCTATCCATCTTTATTTTTGGATGGACATCAAGCATACTTGTGCACTACTTCACAGTTATGGATGTACTGTAGCAGACTAGCTAGAAACAGCATGCATGCTTCCCAGTGGTTGACCCCGCTTTGATCACTCTCACATATTTGTAATCCATCGCCAACTTCCCTTCCCTTGATGGCAACCATATTAGGGGACTGGAGGTCATTATTGTTGAAAGGAGAGAGGGCTTTGGAGGAGTCCTTGGGTCCAAATCAATGTTCTAATCGTCATCGATAAAGACCAAGTAATAGAAGCGGTGGAATTTTAGAAAGGATAGCGCTTTGAAGCCCATGGCATGGTAAAGACCATGGTTGTTTTTCTCTATTTTCATATAAATATTTGAAAGGGAACTTCTCATTCAATATTTTGTTTGGTTGTTGCTTTGAGCCTACCTCATGTGCTGCAATAGTTAGCATTCTGTGTGCGGATATAGTTAGGTCGCTCATTAATTTGCATACAATTGAACGTTATCTGCACATGCTTTTACCTATTTGTGTACATATTTTATATATTTTTTTGTGCATCATTACGCATACTTGTATATAGGGCCAACAACTAAATATAACGATTGATGGAAATAAAAATTTCGATCGAGAGATATTAATTTTAAATGATAGTCAATCCAGGGTGCACGACCACAATTACGTATATTGGTACTGTATGAACCATGGAATCGTTACTTTGAGCTATTTGGTTGGTTGAATCATATTTCTCAATGCTAAACAGCTTGTTTAGTTGTTTGTTCAAAATTACACTAAAAATTTTATAAAAATTGATTCTGTTGGTCCATCCATCTTATATTTTTTAAAAACCTATGCATACTAAGGTTAGATCCTAGTTTTTGTACTATAGAAAGAAAAAGAAATTATGAAAATTCTTTTTTCTATAGAATTTGGGTTGGATGATCTTTAGTTAATGTCGAACCACATTTAAATGAATGATCCAATTCATGAATCGTATAGGATTTTTAATACAATTCTATAAAAAGGAGCAAACTTCGGTAAGATCGGCCAAATTTGGATTTCAATCCAATCACATCAAATTTGGATAATAGGGGTCATATATCAATAATTTAAGCTATTGAATGTGATCTATCATGTTAAAATTGTTCGCACATAAAAAATTATATGATTCGAAGATTCTTAATTTATATATCAAATAATAAAAATATATATTTAACTTTATTTTATTTATAATATTTAATTTTTAATTAATTAATACATAGATCTTCGAATCATATAATATTTTGTATGTAAGTAGTCATATCTAATTTTATGATCAAATTCTGATCTGATAATTTAAATCCAATCGATCTTATCTCAATAGTCCATCGGCTATCCTCGTCTCCCCTTACGAATTGTCTTCGTGGATTGTGCCCCGAGTGACTTCTTAGAGTGTTTTGTGTGAGTTAACGTCGCAATGGTCGCAAACATCGACATGGACAGGCGGATAAGAATCTCTCCTTTTCAGATCGTCTCAATCCCATGAAATTGGTGGCGAATCATTGAAAAGTGAAAGCCACGCACTACCACAAAAACCACCAGAATCATGGGTATTCAAATAAAAGTTAAAATCCTGACATGTTAAGGATAATATGAGACCCACTGAATACGATTTCACTACGAGGAGAAGGTGGCTTCGCGCTTGCCAATTAAAAGAGGATACGTCTACGAGAAGAAGGCTAGGGACTCATTCTACCTATTAAATCTTTAATCGTGACATAGACTGTGACCAATGAAAAACAATTTCCAATAACCACAAATTTTCTCAAGCAAAACAGTAGGATCATATTGCCAAACATTTCCAATTCTAAGGACGAAGAATTTGACAATAAAAATATCAAGGAATAGAGTTGGCTCCCGAACATTCACAATATAATAATAGAAACACTTAATGTTATCATATGTCTTCTTCATGCAATCGGAGATAGTGGGGACTTCCTTGAACATTCACAATATAATAATAGAAACACTTAATGTTATCATATGTCTTCTTCATGCAATCGGAGATAGTGGGGACTTCCTTGGATTAAACATCAAATGCTTATAAAATTAATAATGGTGATGATCATCCTCAAAATAGTGATATTATTGTATCATAAATTCTATTTCTTGAAAAGTAAAATATGTCATGAAACTATCATGATAAAGACTGCTTAATTGAACCGATGAGATGGTGCTAGAACTGATGTTGGGTGTAGACAAGGACGGTAGAACCATACAACTCTGGTCCAACCTTAATGGATTCATGGGTCATTTTTTGTCTCCCGAGATAAGGTTTTGGTGGAGCTTGGTTGATAGGGCCGTGCCCAAATAGGCTGTCTAATCCCAATCTTACTGGATTCATGGGTCTTTTTTAATCTCACGGGACAAGGTTCTGATGGACCTTGGTTGATAGGGCCACGCTAAATAAGCTGTCTAATCCACAAATTCAACAGGATTACGCTAGATTTCCTATTGGATTATCCCAACAGGCCCAAAATAGATTTCATGATCCTTTGGAGTCGTTCTTTCCTCTATTTTAATGTCCAACGGTGAGTTTTTCATCAAACACCCCTGCTTCTTTTTTTTTTTTCCTTTCAAATAAAATCATCAAAATTGTAGTTCTCTTACACGCATATAGACATATTTCCAAATGTAACAAACGAGCATAACCATCACCAGGAGAGCCTGGAGAATTTTGAAGGCATTTAGCCGTCGCCATTTTTGGCCGCCATCCGATCGTTCTCCTGAAAGCAAACCAAAGCAGTCTGAAAACACCATCAATCTGAAGACGGTTATGCCAAACAGTAGGGAGGGTAGCAACAACCAAGTTGACACGCCACACGGTAACCACCTGCGACGCCAAGACTTCCTCCTAAATGGTAGTCCTTTTCAAGCTGATCCGCGGAGCTGTGGCAAGCCGAACTCATTAGAGTGGGTGGGGCAATGGCTGTAGTACAAATTGGATGCAGGAATAGGCTCTCGAAGTTGATTTAAATCCATATCATAGCTTTTGCTGGAGCTCAAGAGGACGATAGGGTGGTTGGGGTCCAGCCTACTTGCAGAGGGTTGGGTAGGATGATGGCTGGAAAAGGCCAATCCTCACAGGCGCGGCTGGACAAGATGAAGATGTGACGAAATGGGAGCAAACGGGCCAAGTATTTTTTTGCGTGTTTGTTATGGAAAACAACGTTCAACGAACAGGGTCACACCTTACGTGATAGGCCGCGGAATCCGGTGAAATTGGTGGTGTGGTGGGCCGCTCTTTTCCCCGATGCCGCCTTTCTGGCTGTCCCACCATAGCTTCGAGCCAGACCGGCGTAATTTATATTTTTACAACCCAGATATCATATAAAGCGTTATGCATGTAGGCTTTTGGAAAGGAAAATTATCAATTCTTCCCATGCGCATGAGTGCGAGCGAACATGACTAGGGCTAAAATTGGGCTCAAACTCGCCCAAGATTCATTGGGTCCAGTCAGGCTTTGGACTCAATCCAAAATCATTTAGGTCGGACTCGAGCCAAAAAATAGGACCTGTTTTACTTTCGAACGGGACTCGGACCTATTCTTGGCCTAGGCCATCTGAAACCAAGCTCGATTTCTCGAAACCCTGATTAAAACCCCCACACCCCGCACCTGCACCCTCTCACCCCCAGCACGAAACCCATCCCTCCTCTCCGGTCCCGATCCTCGCGAACACTCTTCCGCCCTCTCTCGGCCCCATGAAATCCACCCCCAGCCCTCCCCTTTCCCAGCATGAATCCTCCTCCACCCTCACCCTCCTTTGGCCTTGGTGTGAAACCCATCCTCCCCAGCCTTAGCTCTGGTGTAGAACCTCCCCCCTCTCGGCCCTCCTCCGGCCCGATCTGAATCCACTCTCCTCCGTATGCTCTATCATCGTCACTCCCATTGTCACTCCCCTCCCTCCATCATGCTCCATCGACATCACTGCCCCATCATTGCCCTATCCTTCTATCGTGCTCCATCAACGCCACCTCCATCATTGCCCCTCTGTCTATCCTGCTCCATTGACGTCACCACCCATTATTGCCCCTGGCCCTTCGTCATGCTCCATTATCACCGCTTCCATTGTTGTCCTCTTCCTTTATCATGCTCTATTGACGTCACCGCCCCAGTCGCCTCCCTCCCTCCATCACGCTCCATTGTCGCTATCCTCATCATCGATAAAGATACAGGAGCCGAGTGGGTTGGCTCAATTAGGCTTGGACCAGGCTTGAACCTGTATTTTTTTAAAAAAATTGGGCCTAAGCCCAGCATGAAGCCTAAAAAATTATTTCGGGCCAGGCTTGGGCAAGGATATATCCTAGCCCAGCCCGGCCCAGTTCCAGCCCTAATCACAACACGAGGAGGAACCTTGATGGTCTAAACCTGAGAAGAGTTTCTTTTTTAATCCTTAACTTGAGGGCTCCTTTGATTTGGCATGAAAAAATATACCAAATTATCTTATTTAATATAAAAATATAAATATTAGAAATAATAAAATAAATGATGGATTTCGTATCTATTTTTATGAGATAGGATGTAAAATAAATATCATAGGAGATGGTATTTATTTTTTCATACTGATTATCAAGTGGAGGCAATATGAAAATATCTTTTTTTAATGAAAATACTCTTAATATTATATTAACTTTATTATATTAATACTATATTGATATATTATAAAATATATTAATATATTGATTAATAATATTTATAAATAATAATATATTGAATATGTTAGTATATTTTTTTAATAATTAATAATAAATAATTAATAGTTAATAGATATTTATTAATTATTGATAAATCTAATATAGGATTTATTAACAATTAGTAAATTTATTTATATGCCACAATATAGTAAAATTGATTTATAGAAAAAAATTTATTAACTCATGTAAATATATTTTAATATTCAAAATAATCAATATTGATGGAGTTTATGTAAATAGGACATAAATGACCAATAAATGGATTAAGAAAAAAAATATTATCATTTAAATTATTTATTCAAACATATTATTAAAAATTTAGCAATGTTTTCATCTAAGGTTATCTCTAAAATATTATAATCCTTTTTATGCAATTTTTTAGAACAATTTTCTACCGATCAAACATGATAAATAAATTTATTTTTCTATATTTATCTATTTAGATAAATACTTTTTAGGAATCGTTAAATTATCCAATCAAACGAACGCTAAAGGACAAATGGAACTTTCATGAGAAAAAAAAATGGAAAGTATATGGTGGAACATGCATAAACTTCCCCTTATTTACCTTTTTTTTTTTTTTTTTTTTTTTCAATAATAGGAAGCGTCGCCCATACCAGAAACAGGAAACATGCGGGAAACGTCGAATCGAGTCGGGTCAAAGTGTCTTCCATTCATGCACCTAATAAAAGTTTCTTCCATTTCATGTCCGAAATCAAAACCCACGTGTGCTCGTTAATCGCCGTCATTCCTAGGTTTCAAGGAACTGCTCAAAGCCAATGGCCATCGATTCCCATTACCTTTCTCGCATTCAAAATACACCTGAATGAATCGCTCGGGGATGGACATGACATGCCACCTTCTCGTGTTCAATCCAAATCAGTCTGGACTTGGGTTTGACCGCACGCAGGGACGCGGAGAAGGAATACAAGAAAGCACATCTTTTCGGACGTCAACAATAGCAAGAATAGTCTCAGGTGGAGCACTGCGTGGCAAACGCCGAGATAATAGACCAATTCTGGCTTGCCTTTGGCGCAGTCAAAATCTTCTCTCCTGCTAAATAAGTTTGGAATTCATTTCCCGTGCGCTTTTGATATATTAGGGTTTTCTAGCTTCAAAAGAATTATCTACCATGCCCTTTAGGATGATATATTGCGACCTAAGGAGGCTGACGCAACAGAGGCAAGGTGACTTGTTGCCTGGAACAAGATAGATTTGGAGCCATGGGGTGTGAATCCATTTTGCGCTGCTACCAATGAAAGCATCACTTGCTTGGCAGCAATCCTACGTACCCTTACGAACATAATTTGGCAGGGAAGAAGACATTTGGACGTACGATTTTAGCAGAAATTGCCACAAATAATCACACGAATTTTGAATTTTTTGTTCCTTTCATATTAAAGCATCTCGGAAGATGAAGAACAGTCTTGCTACCTTTTCGGCCCATTTTTCAAAGATGCGTAGGCAAGAGAGGACTTTATAGATGGTATACCAAATTCAAATATCGTAGCTGTGAAATGAAATGATTGGTAAATATCATCCAGATCATCAAATGCTAAAAAAATCACATGTTCTGCATTTCTCTAGCCACCTTGAATCAAAATACCGCAACTAATTACTAAAATTATAAAAAGAAAATGTATTAAACAAAATACCTCCAAAGTACACACACATATATATATATATATATATATATATATATTAATTTATAGATATTTTAAAGAAATGGATCCATTATAATCTTCTATATTTCTTTTTTTTCTTTTTTTTGATGAAAAGAGGAGGCGAGGTGCCACTAGGCATTTATCAAAGCTAGATCAAAGTTACAGAAGGAATATACACCGGAGAGATCAGAAAAAGAAAAGAGGAGTGAAAAAAGAAAAAAATAAATAGGAGTGATAACAAGAAGAGACAATGTAAGAGCATCAGCAAAGTTTGCCTAAGATATTCACAGGTTTAATAGACAAACAGAAAGAAAAAATATCTTCTGAATTGTTACAGCGGTGTTCTTCCATTTCCTCGAATTATCAAGAGTTAATCCTATCAGAAAAAGATTTAAACAGAGTTTCAGAGGCTATTTGCAGTTAAGTGGATGTAAGACTTTTTGTAAACTTCAACTACTGGTTGTTCTTGCTCTCTTGCTTCTTTACTTCATCGATTCTTGGTGTTTAAGTTCTCAATTGATTTGCATTCATATTAATAAATAGTATGCTACAGAGTTAGCTGATGCTTATTTAGCTTTTCCATTGCAGATTTTCATCCAATTGTTGGTACAGGTCTCTAGTCTTTTGAAATATAAAAGAGGATGCAGTGGCCACCAACTCGAAGATCCTATAGCTCCGTTCAAGCCATATGCTCCAATAAAAAATTAAAAACAAAGAGTCTCATACTATTCTTTCCCATTTATCTTTTAACCTATTTCCATTTATCTTCTATATTTCACCCTATGTGCATTATAACTCTACCATATTTTTATGTGTGTCTTGAAGTTTCCAGCCAATAGTGATGGGTAATGCCATATCTTTTATTTCTTGAGAAAAAATATGGGAAGCACCCATCAATTTATCTCAAAAGAGATGAAGTGATTACAGAATAAGGGTTAGTCAAGGCATATATGATGTACTACAAGAAGTTTAGGAGCTAATTTAGCGGACAACAAAAACCTATTTAGACTAGGAGATCTTAGTCTTTCAAATAATTGGGTTATGCCATACATAAGGGTTAAATGTAGTAAATAGGCAAAACCAAGCACCTAATGATACAAGGCATGCATGCTAAATACGGATGGATTATACTACTAAAAACAACACTGGGGTATTTAAATTTGAAATTCACACTGTTGATTATAGTCTATACTAATAAAATATCTAGAAATTTAAATACCATATTTTTGTAGTCTCTAATTATAATCTATGTGCTATATGGATAGAAAATGGATATTTTTTGTCATACTAGAGAGTTAAAATGCATTATAAAGTGTTTAATTTGCAATCCATTTCATTGATCATAATCTATCTATATTAGAACATATATTTATTGAAAATCAATAAATTTTAATGCATATATCATAATAAAATGTGTCCCATATTTTTTTTTTACTGTTCATTTCTATACATGATTGATATAAACATGTGATCTTTTTGATTTCTAATTTTTTTTCGTAGTATAAATCATGACCAACGTTGTGAATCTTCAAATGCTTTATTATTGAATTTGAACTAAGATGAGAAGATACACTCCTCTCTCAGGAGGAGGAAAGCCTGTCTCTTTCCTTCATGGCAAGTCAGCTTTGCAAGATAGATATTGCCATTTCAGATTAAGCTTAATATACGATTCACATCAAACAAATACTTCGCACCCTTTAAGATGTGGAGCATCCAAGTCTTGAAAGGTTGTGGTCATGGTTTGGAGGCATCCGAATGGGTAATGTTGCACATCCAAAGGGGTGATCAGAAGCCTCTGCCTCGGTCAGTTAGTGGTTTCTTGTCTTTGCTGAGATTGAGCACATGGCTGACGCCAATAATTAGCCGGCAGAACAGCTAACGAATATTGAGATAAAACTAAAAAGACGAAAAAGATAAAGTTACGTCTGGGACCGTCTTGGGACTGGCGAGGCCCCTCATTGGTCACCATTGGCAAAATATCCTGGTCGTTCTGGAGTTCTCAAGTGGGTGGGGAGAGGGGATCAGGAAGGCTGAGCGATGGTGGCTCTGCATGGCGGTGGGAAAATATATGCGAAACACAAAAAAAATGAAAGCGAAGGAACGGGAGATAAAGCCAAAAGAGGAGACAAAAACCGACAGGCGACCGTAGGCGAGAGGCCCGACTGCACCGTAACATTCGCTTATCCCCACGCTTAGACTACCATGGTTCCTGCTTCTTCATCTCCGCAAGCATATTTGGTATATGGCATATTATAAAACTTGTATTCATGCAGTGAATAAATCTTAAATATTTTTATAGAATCAAGAAATTAAATGATATTTTTTTACTAACCTTTTTAAATGAAATCTTAAGTTGTAAAAAGATCGATACGATCTATGACCTAAATGGATTGAGACTGACCACAGATAATTATGATGCTTGTGATTACTTTTGAATTAATTTGAGCCCTTAATTTACTAAGAATGTTATAATTTAAACATAATAAATATGTAAAGATTCATGCAGATATATATCTAGTATTACATCAATTATGTATTAGATAGGTCTTAAATATTTATACATAAAAAAAATTTAAATAATATCTTTGACCAGATATTTTAGGGTAGATCATTAGTTGGGACACACTAAACTTTAGCTAGTAACTTTCTGTACATCACATAGTTCATTACTCTTCTGATTGTTCCTAAGCAACACAACAATTTCAAGACCGAGTACTTCCATGTTTTTTAATGTTCCTTTTGTTTTCGTTGATGAATATTTTTCTATGCCTCACCAGGAGTCAAGTAGTTGCTGAGTAATTTAATAAAGAAATAAGAAAATAGTGAGGGAGAAAGAACGGATCAACTTGAATAATAATGATTATGATAAAATATAATAAGAAATTAATGAAGACTGTAGAAGGATACATAACTCACCTTTGCTACTCTATATATTATTTGAATCCCATAAAAGGATGAGTAAGTTGACTACTTTGTTTGTAAGAAAAATAGACTCAAGCTAGTTTCTTCACGGTAGCTAGAAAGGTGTCCACCGACTTAAGTTACTCAATCTCCATGCATGAACAAGTTGACCTCCAGTTCCGAAATCCCTCAACCTGTGTAAACAAGTTGAACCTACAGTGTATGAAGTTGTCAACGACCATGATGAAATGAATACACTTTGGACCACTTGACATATATATATATATATATATATATATATATATATATATATACATGAGAATAGGTTGAACCTTGCTCTTCGGAAAAAAATGGAGTTATATCCAATGATCATTAGAAAAATTTTAATCATCAAGAAAGGCTTTAATTGGACCTTTGGAATCACAGTAGGGGTCATCAGACTTTTTTTTTTTTTTTTTTTGTTAAAAGCGGTCAATCACACCATACACTCTGGTGTGATTACAGCCAGAGCACATCTCATCCTGTCTCTAGGTCTAGTCTTCGGAGTGCTTCGCAATATAAAATACGATCCAATATTCATCTCCCAAAAAATATGCCGAACAGATACCGCGACTAAAAGACTAAAGGTAGTCTAGATGTTATGAAAAAGCGGGTGAGCTTTTAACTACTTCGTGTTGTCCTAGATCTAGCTGATAATGGTTGCAGAATCTTTCTTTATAAAAATCTAGACCAAGTTTTTCATAGGCTTGTAATCAAAGGTAGAAGGTGACCAACACCTGCTTGTAGAGTTATCCGACGTTAAATATATGGAAGGGGAGCAAATGAATCTTCTCCCCTCCCATGACATATAGTTTGAAAGTTATTTCCAGTAATAACTTTCATTAAATGGTGGTTACCAGTAGTTTCATTACATAACCAAGCTCCTTTTGGATGCTTATTTATGCAAACAACTTTCCAATTATATCTTCACAACTTCTGAAAAGTTAATTCCAGTGACAAACCACCTACCTATAACCTCCTACATAATTAAGCAGCAAGGGACTAATAACGATTCTTCCATGCGGTCATGCAAAACCTGTTCCCAAAATCTTGGACGATGCATCATAATTGATCTAAGTTAAACTTTGAGTGCAAACACTGAGCATATGTTAATAGCTTATATGGCAGAAAGCAAGGCAGTCTCCTCTGGTTGGAAACAAGTTACATCTTTATGAGTTGATGCATCAAATCTCTATTAACATGTAATATAATATTTATCTGTCATCTTAAATTGCTTTCTTTCGATTATCTTCTTACATCATTAGGTAATCTCTAGGCCCAAAACCTTCTCCTCCACTCGGAAATTGACAACGTGTTCTAGAGTAACAAAAAAAGAGGACTGCTTCGAGTCATAAGTGAGATTTGATTGATTAAGAGGAAAAAAAGAGAGATTCCCTTATTTTCAAAAAAGTACGATCTTACTTGCTTACGAATGAGTAATCATCGGCTCAAACAGCTATATATATATATATATATCATCATCATCATCATCATCATCATGATGGTAACCCAATGGAATGAATCTTAGATTCTAACCATGATCTATGATGATTTGTTATTTACGGCTTGAGCACGGAGTTTAGAAAAAATATCTGATCCATTAGTCCGAAAAAATATTCTCCAGTGAAATTTGGGGTTTCATAATCACGGGTAGCTACCCTGGATTGCCTCCCCCCAAATCTAAAACATAAATGGATATATATATATATATATATATATATATATATATATATATATATAGTGTGGTGCCTGCGAGGATGTTTCGGGAATTCATTGGCTCAGGTACCAATACCAAACTCCCTCGAGAAAACACGTAATTGCCGTATAAATGGAGGGGCCTTTCACACTTCACCTCAAGTAAATGCGTGGCCAACATATTACATCATTTTAATGGTCGATTACTGCACGTCTTCTATAGTCCCAACCGGAGTTTGAAAACCTCCAAGGATGGATCTACAAAATGGATTGGTAGTCTCAGTTTAAGAAATAACCAATTTATCATATCAATATGTCATGCTTTACAAACAAATAGTTAAGTCGATGGCGAGCTGATCCAAGTTTTTGTACTGGGTAAGATATAGACTAGAAGTTGGTTATCCTCTAGAGTCTGATCACTTCCAATCAAAAAACACTTTCCATGTCTCAAAGAGCAGTTTCATTAGCATGATGCTTTATTAGCTAATTGCCTAGATGTATATATATTTGACCGGGTTATAGATTTCCGTCCTATCGGCTGACAAACTTATGCAGCATAAAATGTTGGGTTCATGGGCACGTGGTTGGCCACTAGAATGTTGCTTCTCTTTTATTTAGAAATGATTATTTGACTGATCTTTTGCATACAAGTAAAAGATATATATTGGTGTCATATATAGCACTTTTATAATTAACTATAATATTTAATAATTTTTGAACGCTGAAAAGATACCAGAACTATTAGCACCAGTTGTGCCATGTGATTAATACATCGATTACAATTGAAGGCTATGTTTATCCTCCCGTGCAGGCCTTCAGTCCAGTGAATGGGGGTTTATGCATGTTGGTATTTGGACCATCCGATTTTCCATCATATATAATTTGAGCTGTGTCATTGCAAAACTAATTCTATTGTACCGTACACATCCCATGCATCAGACCTGATGGACGACCCATGCTGTGTTGGTTGATCTTGAGGGATACGAACAGCCCCTGTATTTCCCATGCCGATCAAAATGAGGGCTGGTATCAACTTTGACGTATGTCTGTGGACTTAATTATCAACGATCTAACTGAAGTTCGTATTTTAGGCCCGAGTAGGGATGGTGCATGCATGCATGGGTATGTCTCGGATAGATCATTACCCATACCCACTTTGTGCCAAACTCGGGGCAAGATAGGGTCTGCAGAATTAGATGAGGTAGGGTGGGATGGATGGGAACGGCGAAACCTGCAAATAAAAAAAATGAAAACAAATCTCAATATTCCGCATAATGTTAAACAAAATAAGTATGGAAGATAAAATATAGTAAATCAAATTTTTAATAATAATAAAAATAATAAATAAAAATATTATTTTTTAAAAAAATTAAATATCTCTTAAACTAAGAAAAATAATCGGTCAAAAAAATTAAAAAAAAAAAAACTAAATATGTATCTTATAGCCTTTCATATAATTAATCCTTTCATGATCGATCATAAGCATCACTGATAATTTAAATTTTGCAATCATACAGTGGTATAGATGAACCTAAAAATATGAAGCAAAATAAACTCCATAATGTGTAGAATATAATCTGGATCTAAAGTGAATGGCGCCGGGGGTCCAATTGATCAAGACTAACATATAATTGAGTTGGGTTAGAGGCAAGTATTGCCACTACCTATTTCTATTGTCGACTCCGAACGGATTAGATAAAACCTATCTATTTGAGTTGGGTTAAAAGTTTACCTAATATTAAAGTAGAGTAAATTGCCATATATTTTATGCAAAGTTTTTCCTGCATTACCTAACGAGACGGGCATGTCAAACAACTTGTTAGCACAAGCCAAATGATAAGGAGAAGATATATACATGGATGTGCCATCAGCAACAGAATAGCCAAAATGATGAGATAGCAAGGAGGATACGGGAGTACAGTATGGATCCATATGCATGTTTTTATATTTACATTAGGATTATACATTTTTAGTTAATAAATCATAAAACTAATATTAGAATATAGTTCTTAATATTAAATTTACCGTATTAGTAAAGATTTCAACATGTTATCTAGATAATATCAAGATGTTCATAAGTCTTTTTATTTATAATTTTTATTTATTATATTAATTGAGATAAATTGAATTTTCAATTGATTATGATATTAACCGCTTGCCAAGATAATATATAAAAATATTGAACAAACCCGCACATAAGAGAGAGAGAGAGAATAAAAGTAACGTGTACATGCATGAAGGGATTATTGCACTTAGATATATACATGTTACCATTAGAAACTGAACTAAAGGGTTAAGGCCAGTAAGCAATCGAAGTGAAGTGATGAGATCGGTCAAGCTTCAAGTTGTAGAGTTAGGTTGGTGAATAGGGTCCTGACGATGATTCTACTTAAGCTTGGGTTGAGATTCACTTGATGACTCTTGGCCAACCTGAAACTAGAAAAGGAAGACATATATTGAAGTTTGTCTGGTGGGAAACTCTTCGATTAGATTCCAAGAAAATAGTAAAAGGTTTGAAAGAGAGAGAGAGAGAGAGAGAGAGAGAGAGAGAATCACACTAAAGGATCCCTCGTTCATCCCCTTATATAAAGATGGGTCATCATCAAGATTGGGAGACGTGCCTTAATTTCTCGGTAATGGTTGCTAGGTCATGCACATAGGTATGAATTACAACTCTGATTGTGTGGTAACGATCAAAGATTATGATCACGTTCTTAATGGACAACAACGGACTTAAATGGAAGATACATGGCCTTTCTTCTTTTGCTCGGTTTAACCAAAATAGCACTTCGGCCATCCATGATGTCAAATTTTTTGGATTGTACTGAGATCAAGTACCTCAGACATCAATATCGAGATTAGACTGAGGAATAACATGATATCTGCCTCATCCAAAATATTTATCATTTTGAGACGAGATGGTAATTGACTAGAATTATGCTTGAGAGGGCTTTATTTCAAGCAGTTGAGATTACGAACACTTTTCAATCTAAATCTACACTAAAAAGTTGCAACACTTGAGATTTTCTTTTGCTCTTGCAGCATCTCGTACGGTTTATATTACTTGAGAGTCTTCACCTTAGATTTTCTTTTTCAAGATTAACTTTGACGGTGGTATAACTGGTGATAGTGATGGTACTGATTTCGTGATTAAAAATCTGAATTTTGGATTCATTATGGCTGATAGGGTCCATCTATTTGGGATTTCTGTCTCTGAAGCGAAGCTTTCAGCTGCCTGGGAGGATATCTTTTTCATGCGTCTAGTGACTTAGCAGCGATGATCGTTGGATCCAGGATTGGGGGGTTGCTGCCTCCAATTCATTGGGTTGGGATATTTGGAGTTTGCTAGTGGATGCACCTCCATGGACACCAAAAATATTTATAGGAAAATTCTATAGCCGATTGGGTCGCAAGTTTTGTAATAGATTATTCTTGAGAAGTTAGATGGATTGAGATATCTCTCTTATTGATATAATTTTAATTTTTTTTTTTTGATTTTTTAAATTATATTTATATTTATTGTATATAAATTTTTTAGTTTCATAGTGAGTAAAAAAAAAAACCGATACCAACATCCCTCATCATCATTATTATCATCACGGCCATGCCCCCAACCGTCTAGCGTCGCAGCCACAGCCGCAAGAAAGGCATGACATCAGAAAAAGGCGTTGAGGCAGCTCCCTTGTTTTCCCCGTTAATACCGCGCCACGCACCACGCTGTGATAAAACAGAATACGCGCGCAGCCATCGCGCGAGCATTCTTGATTTCTTGTTGACCGAAAGCCAACTTTATGCATCGGTGGACATAAAATTTACTATGTGTGGACGGAAGTAGAAGGGGGGAAAGTTTTTTTTTTTTTCTAATCTGTTGAAAAGAGGAGAAAAGGAGAAAAAAAAAGAAAGCGTAAAGAAAAATTTGCAATTTTGTAGGACTATCTAGCCGGAAAACTCCCGTACCGAACTTGGGTATCATCCCACGTCCTAATTTCAACACGTGTCCTTCAGACCTCCGAGGTGGAGAATAACACGCGTCGCGCGATGACCGGTGACCGTTCGGTAAACCAGCGGAATCCTCGGCCCAACACCTTCAGTATTCCCCTGCCCCAAGCCCCCACGGGCCACGGCCGCATCCCACCCTCTTCCCCTTAAACCCCCCTTTAGAACATCGGATGGAAAGATACCAATTAATTCCTTCATTCTCTCTCCTCTGCCTCCTTTCCAGTTCTTGTCACGATAGATAATAGATAGGCCGTCGGGAACAGGGGATATCGTTACATCCGCCGTAGCCACGAAGTGGAAAAGGTAGAGCATCCGCTAGAACACCCTTCTCGACATCACCTCCGTCATCAGGATGGAGAGCACCGATTCGTCGGGCTCGCAGCAGCAACAGCAGCAGCAGCCACAGCTCCCGCCGGGCTTCCGGTTTCACCCCACTGACGAGGAGCTGGTGGTCCACTACCTCAAGAAGAAAGCCGCCTCCGCCCCCCTCCCCGTCACCATCATCGCCGAGGTCGACCTGTACAAGTTCGACCCTTGGGAACTCCCAGGTATCTATCTCCCTCTCTCTTCCCCCACTAATTAATCCCCTAGCACCCCCCTCCCCTACCAATTTGTACCTTTAATTTCGAGTCATATGAATTCTATTAATAGTTTTTATGGGCAAATAATCCACCGCTTCTCTTCTCGCTGGGATTTGTTGTTCACGTGGTCAGGCAAGGCCAACTTTGGAGAACAGGAATGGTACTTCTTCAGCCCCAGGGACCGTAAATACCCCAACGGAGCGCGTCCTAACCGAGCTGCGACGTCCGGGTACTGGAAGGCGACGGGGACGGACAAGCCCATCCTGACCTCCGGGGGGACCCAAAAGGTCGGGGTGAAGAAAGCCCTCGTTTTCTACGGCGGCAAGCCCCCCAAAGGGATCAAGACCAACTGGATCATGCATGAATACCGGCTGGCCGACAGCAGTCCTAGCGGCAGCTCCAGGCCGCCCGGCGGCGACGTCGGTAGCAAGAAGGGCTCTCTCCGGGTAAAATTTCGATAGCCGCCTGGCAGCATGGTTCTACCGCTTGCAGCCTTTATACCTTGTGACACAAATTTCAAGAAATTATACGTCCTATCAATCCAAACTAACACTGTCCCAGCTTACTTGGATTGATGACACCACTCTTGCACGCACAGCATGCATCAGTCCAAGATAAAAGAGGACAGCATGGAACTTTTACTTATTCTAATAGCTTTCTCCTCGTTTCTTTCTTTCTTTCTTTTGTTTTTTTTACTTTTAGTTAGATGACTGGGTCTTATGCCGGATCTACAAGAAGAACAGCAGCAACAATAACGCCAGGCTGACGGACCGTGACAAGGAGGACTCCATCGATGGCATGCTTGCTCCTCCAGCACTGACACAACATCGAGCAATCGGCACGCAGACCAACCCAAGGCCTCAACCTCAGAGAGCTCCCAACAACTACACCGCACTGCTCGACAATGATGAGACCTTCTTTGAGGGGCTTCTCACCACCGAGGATGGACTGGCCACCAATCCCATGAACCAGTTAGCTGGTGCCCCGAGAGCCAAGCTGGACCTCTCCACCGTTCAGACCAACAGCGGCACCCTCGCCCCGAAACGTGCTCTCACTTCCCCATACTGGAGCGATGGAGGGATGGTCACACCACCGCCACCCAAGAGATTCCAAGGCTGCAACAACGGCAGCAGCGGCAACAGCACCACCACCAACAACAACACCAGCAGCGGCAGCAACGGCAGCGCCACCACCAACAGCAATAACAACAGCAGCAACAACCATGGCGGCCACACGATCACTGCTCTCCTCAATCAGATCCCCCAGG
This sequence comes from Cocos nucifera, assembly GCA_006176705.1. Classification (NCBI taxonomy): domain Eukaryota; kingdom Viridiplantae; phylum Streptophyta; class Magnoliopsida; order Arecales; family Arecaceae; genus Cocos; species Cocos nucifera. The sequence continues at coordinate 1,518,594 of QRFJ01000280.1, read as the reverse complement.
GCACCGCTTACCAGCACCAAACGATCCTAAGTTCGCTTGGGGATGGCAGTGCCATCTTCCGGCAGCCATACCAACTCTCCGGCATGAACTGGAGTTCCTAATAGGAAAAATTCCCATGGTGTGTATTGATTCCTCCCTAAACTATTATTATGTCCATAAAAGATCGATGCATACACACAGGGTGGATAGCGGAATAGCTGCTGATGCTAGAACCCCATATCTGGATAGGCCACGTGCCAACTCTAGGGTCCACGAGGGCTCCCTGGCTTAGTGATTGCCATTGGATTGTGCAACGGAGATTCGGGTGTGATCGTTTAAAAGACACTTAGTTGTTTATAAACGCAAAGGTATAGTATATAGTCTCGATCTTACAATAAAATCATACAGGGTTCTGTGAGTGGAGCTGTTTCAGTTAGTTTCAGGTGAGATTTGCTCTTAGTATATATTGTAGATTGTATACTTTATATTATATAAACCTTACTTTAATATAAATTTACATACATATACGCATCACTGTATTTTGGCGCTACATGTGTTTCTTCTTTACATAAGTGGGGAAACCCATCAGCTGTGCCGATTTCCAATGCCAGAACGTCCGTATATGAACGCTTGGTTGAAGGACGGGGAAGGAAATCCTTATGGTATTCAAGTTACTTGTCTGAATGAACACTAGAAGGGAAAGAAGAACGTCAACATCCTTAGATTTATTTTCAAGGCTCTATCTTTCTGTGAAAAATCTATATCAAGAATTATTGCTGCTGCTTCTTCTTCTTGCCTTCGCTACTATACATTTTGATGATAGAAGTGGTGATTTGTCTATATGGTCTGAATATAGTGTTGGAGAACACTCTTATTTTTATCGCATGCAACTAGTGTATATGGTGTCTTCTTTTGTCATCGCATTCTGAAAGCATGAGAATCCTAAAACACCACTGACCTGGGTATTGGTCTGGCATTCCTTTAGCCTGCACGAGTGCATGGGGGGATTTCATAGCAAAGGTTCTGAGTACCATGTCTCAGATTTCGGCAATGAATTTGAACCCTCTTGAAGCCTAGAGTAACTACAAACTAAGAAATTATAGATGATACAAAACATTTTTAATTTGCTTTTTTTTTTTTCCCCTCCGTTTTTACGAAATGGTTGAGCTTGACTAATCTCTTTCTCGGGAGGAAATTACAATGTTCATTTTACCATATATCAACATGGTAGCATCTCATTTCAACCATAAATGCGGTGCTATAATTATCCCTATTAGGTGCTCAGAGGCTCAGACAGACCCACTTGCTGTGTCTGGAAACCGATTGTTAAATCCCATTGAGCCCCATTCATTGCCTCAGTAATATCATTTTGATAAAGCCTGCCTTTTATTTTTCTTTGCCCTTTTACGGCAGCTAATTAAATCCACTCTTGCCCATGTATCTCTCGCAATGTCAATGGATGCCCATGAAAGGCGGTGGGGAGAGATGGAGAGGATGGGGAATATACACGAAAGATTTATGAAGTGGATGCTATAGATGGAAGAAAGGTAGGCTCGATTGGAAAAGAAGGTAGGCTCGAGCTTCTATTGGGTTGAAATGGGAATAGACCCGAACGAACCATAGCATTGATGCCCTGCAAAGTCCTTTTGGTGTTGTCTTTTCCCGCTACCCTTATTTGGTAATTGGCCCGCGGCTGATGTGGATGAGACCAGGGTTGCAGGGAGACAAATCCTATGGGCTTACGCATTAAATCATGCCCTCCCCCTCCCTTATCTCCACTTCTAACCACCTTGGTATCTTCCCCAAGGCCCAGATATTTGTGGACGTCGCTCTCCCTGGAGTCTCTCTCCAGGATGGGGGTTGGGAGGGTGGTAATGAGGTGATGAGACATGGCACACGTATGTATATCCGAAGGGCTCACATTTCACACTAGTTGACAAGCCGGGTGGTGTCTCATGCACACTGGTGAGGGGTTCCTCTCACATCACAAGGAATCCCAGCACTTCCTTGGGGACTAATCCACCCACTGACCACTGACCACTTTCCATTTCTGGGAAGAGAACGAGCTAGCTTTGCTGCACTAAGAACGAGGTTTAATTTCCATATCGGATATAGCTTCCGAAAGGGGAGGATAGAGAAGGCTATCCCCAACGCACCCAGTGGGAAGAAGCCATCACCTCACCTCACCTCACCTCACCTCCGAGAGCAATCCGGATTCCAGGACGTTCCTTACTTGGGTGGTTATCTTGTGGGTACCGTAGAGATCATTTCTTCTTTAAAACCGGAATAAAACGAAAATTATACTTTGTTCCAGCGTTGATGCAAATTGTGCTCGCATGGAATAGAGTCGGCGTAAGATCCTGTGAGAGGATAAGGTGGTGTGGGTCCTAGTTGTCAGAAAAGTACAGACTGCCAACCGATGGCGGGGTCGCACTTCGTATTTTGTTTCTTATACCAAATACCCCTGACAAAAGCAAAAGAATGACCAGCAGGCGGCAACTCAGTTATTTTTCTGCTCTTTTTTTCCGTTTTTTTTTTTTGATAAACACCAGCAGTTCAAAAAAACATCGTAATCCAAAGAATTCTTTGCCATCATGAATCATGAGCCTCCCCACTCATCGTCTACATTAATTGACTCACGCAAAACCCAAATAAAATTTTGTTATATAAAATATTGTACTTTTTTTTTCGATCATGGTGGGCAGAAAAATGAGCGGCGGTGCGGCCGGTTGATGCCAAAATCCCATCGGGAAGGCCCAAAACTTGCACTCACAATAAATAAAGAAGAACAATAATAGGGTTTGGATCGATTTTGGTTGAATTCTCTAATATTTAAGTCAGAAAAAAATTTAGATAATAATAAAAAAGAGAAAAGATCAGAGCAGTATAAACCAGTATGATTTGTGTGCTTGATGTCATGAGCTCCTATTTGTAGAATAATTTACTGGATGGTTCGATTTTGATAACTCATCCTGTTAAATAGACCGGACTTGATAGCTCGACTTGATAGCCCAGCCTTAATGATAGCTTGGTCTAAGTAGCTCAGTCCAGATAGCTCGGCCTAGATTGCTTGGTTTGGAGAGCTTGACCTACAAAGTTGTTGAATAAAAAGAAAAGAATGGTGCAGAGGAGGAGGGGGGATTCTTGAAGAAAAAATAAAAGAAGAAGAAAGAAAAGAAATGTAGATTATTTTATTTTATTTTATTTTATTTTTCTACTCAGGTTATAATATATAGATTTTTTTTATCAAAATAAAAAAATGAATCAAAATTTTTTCTTATCAAAATAAAAAAATAAATCAAGATCACCAAAAAGAAGAAAGACATTAATATCTTATAATATCGGTTTCTTTCAATACTCTCCCTTAAGATGAGGCAAAAATATCATGAAGCTTCATCTTATTACAAATTAAGAAGAAAGAAGAAGTACTTAGTTCCTTAGTCAAAATATCTGCCAATTACTCTTAAGACTTGACAAAAGAAAGATAAATAATTTTCTGATCTCGCTTCTTCTTAATGAAATGGCGGTTCATCTTAATGTGTTTAGTTCTATCATGTTGTACAGAATTGTATGCAATATTGATAGCTGTTTTATTATCACAGAATAAAAGTAGAAAAGATGACGGAAAGAGATGCAGCTCAGTAAGTAACTGTCTCAACCACAAAATCTCACAGATGTCCTGAGCCATAGCTCGATACTCGATCTCTATACTAGATCGAGCAACAATATCCTGCTTCTTGCTACGCCAAGTTACCAGATTTTCTCCAATAAAAGTATAATAGCCTGAAGTAGATCGTCGATCGTCAATGGAGCCAGCCTAATCTGCATCAAAAAAAGCTTCAATCTTAAGATGTCCATGATGAGAGAATAACAGACCATGCTCTGGGCATCTCTTAAGATATCGCAAAATTCTATATATAGCTTTCAAATAATGTTCCCAGAGATCATGCATGTATTGGCTTACAATACTCACTGCAAAGGCTATACCAGGTTTGGTATGTGAAAGATAGGTCAGACAGCCACTAAGATGCTGATAATGTCCACGATCTACTGGCTCACCACTATCTACAGAAAGATGGTGATTGTGCTCAATAGGAGTCATAGTAGGTCGGCATCCTAACATTCCTGTCTTCGTTAATAGATCTAGGACATATTTTTGCTGGGAGAGAAATATGCCAAGAGAGGATCTGGCAACCTCAATCCCAAAAAAATATCGGAGACTATCCAAATCTTTGATCTCAAAAGATCGGATTAATTGAGCTTTCATGTGAGCCAACTCTAGGAGATCATCATCAGTGAGAATAATGTCATCAACATATATAATTAGAATTACAACTTTACCCGTATTATGATGGAAGAACATCATATGATCTGTATTATTCTATTGATAGTTCATCTCGAGTATAGCACGACGAAAGTGATCAAACCATACTCGAGATGACTGCTTCGGACCAAAGAGAGAACGATGCAGACGACACATCTTATCAGTAGTTGCCACACTTATGAAGCTAGGGGCACTACAACAAAATCTATTTTTTGCGATGCAAATATTTTCGTCGCAAATAATCACTTTCCATCACTAATAATTATTAGTGATAAAATTTTCATTGCAAAAATTGAGATCGCAGATAATAATTAGTGATGAAAAAAGAATTTTCGTCACTAATAAAATTTTTTTATGATGAATTATTTTCATCAAATTTTTTTTATTCATTAAATTATTTTGTGATGAAAAGCAAAATTTTTTATCATAAATAAATATTTTTTTGATGAATAATTTTTATCATAAATAAAAATATTATTTATGATGAAAAATTTTTATCAATATTAAATTTATTTGTGATGAAGTTTTCATCATAAATAAATATTATTTATGATGAAAACTTTCCATCATAAATAAAAACTTATTTACGATGGAAACATTCCATCGAAAATAAAAATTTACTTTCGACTAAAATTTTTTATCATAAATTATAAATTTATTTATGATGAAAGATTTTCATTGTAAATAATTACATCATAAATTATTTTTTTAAAATAATTATAAATAAATATATTTTATATTTTTAATATTTATATTTATAATTTATAAAAATTAAAATAAAATTCATAAATAAATTTCATCATTTCATCCATAATAAATTTCACATAATAAATTTTATCATTTTATTATATAAAAAGATATTTTATTACAAAAAATATTTTTTGATAAATAAATATAAAAGATCCAAAATAAAGATAAAAATAAGAAAAAATAAATCATCGGCCATCAGGCATCGATAATATCTGGAGAAGAAGAATGGGTTGAAGGAGGGAAGTGCTAAAAAGAGCTCGATCGACCTGCTGTTGCCTCATCAGCTGCATCATTTGCTCTATCTACACCATCCGCTCCGTCATCTATAACTGAAATAGTTGGTACTCATTGACGTGTGTAGTCAACTCAGTAGTCCGCTGTCAATCCTTAATAGCCTATTTCTGTATCTTCGCCAGTCAAACATTGTAGGCAGCATGGATGCCGGCCCTGGATGAGCATGAAGATGTAAGAGCTCTAATTCTATGCCCTAGTTTTCTAACATAATAGAATCTCGTATCAAGCACATGATCACAGATCTCGTCATCTGTGGGTGCGGTCGAGCTCTCTAGGATAGGCTGGGATCTAATGTCTATCATACGATCTTGAAAATTAGAGTTATAGTTATCCTAAGTTTGTCCTGAAAATCAAAATATAAATAAAAAAAATAGTTGAAAAAACTTACGTAATGCTTCTGGCTCCTAGCCATCTAATTTTCTAACTGTCACTAATAGATCCGCTGGTAGATCTCAATCCTATCAGAAAGCTTGCCACTCTCTATATCTCTCTATAATTTAAAAATAATTAATATATTTTTTTAAAATAATTAAAAATTAAAATATGATAAATAAAAATTACTTACCATCTACTCCATATGGCGAGCGAATGGCCTTGAATCTCCACAATGCGAGACTATTTGTCTTGCCCAATTTGCGGCATTTTTGGCACATCGATCCTACATAATTAATAGTCAAATTAGTTAGTAAGCAACTAAATTTAAAAATAAATAATTTAATTATTAAATTCTCAATAAAAGAAAGTTAACTGATATGCCGAATTCTCGTACGTGTGGCATATGACAGTCCAATCCTCGATACCGATGCCGTCATATGGTCGCTGCCATGCTGCCTCCACCTCCTGGTCATGCACTACAGTATACCAGTGATGATGAATGCGATGTTAATACTTCTTGAAATGCGAGCATAATTGATCATCTACAGTTCACCGCATGCGATCGTACTCAAAATCAATAATTTCAAATATAACCTGCCAATAACAAATATTATAAGAATATAATATTAATTAAATATTTAAATAAATATTATTGTACTTATAAGTGGCTATATAAGACCTTCCTCTCAGGACGTGCAACTTGATGCCAATCGAAGAACATCGTCGGGGCATAGCTATGGTAAATGATGCCCAGCTATATTTGCCATGGTTCGTACCATCCCCTGAAAAGCCTGGTGTAGCCTGACAGAATCTCGATGTGGAGATGCTATCCCTCGTGCTCGTGTTTCCAATGCTTAAGGACGAGGTTCTTCGACGAACTTCGCCCTCACCTCACCACCGATAAAGAATGGCCTAAGAAAATAATGAATAAAATATTAGTATGATAGCCATCTATAAACCCAATAGCTAAGTAGATTAAAATTAAATTTTATTATGTAAAAAATATGAAAATACCAATCAGGGTCGGCTCACTCGAACCCGCCTCACTTGGATCCACCTCTATAGAGCCCTCTAGCGACTCTAATGGTGCAGCAGTGAAAATAGGAGAAGGCTTAAGGATAGGCTGGAAACTCGAACATCGTCGTCTCGCTTTCGATGCCATACCTGCAATACTTAAACTATGCATATAATTAACTTGACATATAAATAAATATAATAATAAATAATAATAGCAAAAAATATATAAATGCTAATGAATAAAATTGTATTGCATACCATTCTTGCAAGAAAAGATTCAACGAAGGATACAGATCTACTTATTAATATCCATATCCTCCTCGATTTCTAGATCCTCCTTCGAATCATAATAATCGATTAATATATCATCTTCTATCTCATCATCATTTATGAACTGATCGTTGACCTCTAAATCATTAAGATTAAATATAAAATTAGCTTCAACTTTATTGGACGACAGATCAGCCCTATTCAAAGGAGCTGGCATAAGTTCTTCATCAATAAGGTGCTCGGTCAATGTTGGTTTTTCCTCTTGAAAAGCTTCTTCTTCACGTAGATTTGAATTATCATCCATCTCTAGTTGAATTGGTTTGTCATATACGCTTCTGGGTATTATTCTTTATATAATATGCCAATCACCTCAATATTTTAGATCCTTTAAATATATTACTTATTTTGCTTGAGTTGCTAATATATATGGCTCATTCTGGTACCATATTCTTGCAAAATTTATACTGATAAAATATGGATCGATATGAATATCGATCTTCTTATTACTAATATCCCACCATTCATACTGAAATAAGAATACCGAATATTTGGATCCATACTTCAATTCTATGATATCTATCAATATGCCAAGATATTCAATCTCTTCTTCTCCTTCATATCCTATTATAGCAATCCTACTATTCTGGATCCATCTTTACATCTCAAGCTTTCTTGTATAAAATCTCATTTCTTCAACGATGTAGGAAGTATAGTAGTTAACCCTTCGATCAGGGCCACATGCTAAATTGTACAACTCATCGATCACATCCTCTTCTTTATTAAAATACTTAGATTTCATCTACAATATAACATAAAAAATTATGTTGGTATAAATAATTAATTATATAATTATAAAAGTATAATGTAATACTAGTAAAACTTACATGATCCTCAAATCATTTTGCAAATTTCATCCTATGTCGATCATCAACATTTGTATTATTCATCCTAGATAGTATATTCTTGTGCTTACTACAATAAGTCATGATTTTTAATTTTATATCGATGTGAAAAAAATAGTTAAAACACTAAAATTATGCTATGATAATACTTACTCAATTAAATCTTTAATTTCTTCATAATTATTTAGAATATAGAAGTGTGCCTTGGATAGCTCATTCGCATCCATAAACTCATATCTTCTTCCATCCATGGGTCGAACCATTTGCTTGAATATGGACAGTGTTGGTTCATTATCATCTCATTCATGGTCAGCATTATGATCTACATGATTGAATCTTATTTTAATATTGTCAAGATGCATCGAGCAGAATATGAGACACTTTGTAGCTACATATGCTTCCGCTATGGATCCTTCAAGCCATGCCTTATTATGCACATAATCTTTTAGGATGCACAAGAATCTACAATTAAAAAAAAAAATTAAAGAGTTGTAATAGATTTATATCTTACAACTGATATGTCAAAGAGATTATGATTTTTTTATCTTTCAATAGGATACATCCATCGATAATATACCAGATTGGTCAGAAGAGCTTCCTTTGGAAGATGAAGAATCAGGTGTACCATAATATCAAAAAATGATGGTGAAAATTTTTTTTCTAACTTACAAAGAATGAGCACAATATCCTTCTCAAACTTTTTAATTAAATTAACCTTTAACTTTTGCCAACATAGTTCTCGAAAATATACTTCCAACTCAATCAATGCAATTTGAACATCACCACTCAGATAGCCAAGCATCACCATAGGAAGAAAGTACTACATCATTACTAGGAGTCATGACTTTTGATGCCAGAGATATTGCCATCATTGTTACCAACACATCATGATATATTTGAAGCGTAAGCATAAAAAAACTTTATGATTTTGAACCATCTATAGAAACTCTTTTTCTCCTCACCAAATAGTGAAGAACATGTAGGTGGCATAAAAATTTATCATCTTAACGAACTAAATGCAATTCTGGCCGAATTTTCATTTCTTATAAAACAAGACGAGCTTTTGAATTATCTTTTATTTTTTCTACAATGTTTAACACCATACCGATGATATTATCAAAAATATTCTTCTCAATGTGCATTACATCCAGGCTATGATGAAGTAATAACTACTTCTAGTATGGTAGTTCAAAAAATAGGCTTCGCTTCGTCCAATTCAGCTCAACTTTAGTACGCTTCTGCTTGGAGTACCCGATGTTTTTCCAAATTTTATATTTTTAATGACTTCAAGTTGTTCTAATATTTTCACTCCACTTAACTCCTTAGGTGGCGATCGTCGGTCAAACTTACCATCAAAATATTGATTATAATGGATTCTCTAAGAGTGATTAGTAGGTAGAAATCATCGATGACCCATGAAATAGATTTTTCTTCCATGCTTTAAATGTAAGGAGGACGTATCCTTGTTGCATATTGGACATACCAGATATCCTTTGGTACTCCATCCAGATAAGTTTTCATATGCAGAAAAATCATTTATCATCCATAAAATTGATGCATGTAACTTAAAATTTCTTCGATAGATAGAATCATATGTCTGTACTTTATTTTTTCATAGCTCTTTCAGATCATCGATTAAGGATCATAGATATACATCAATTTCATTACCTAGTGATTTTGGATCCGAAATCACCAATGATATAAAAATAAATGGCTCTTTCATGTATTTCCAAGATGTTACATTATATACAACTAGCATCACAGGCCACATGCTGTAGGAAGTACTCAAATTATCAAAAGGATTAAATCCATCTATCGCTAGACCAAGTCGGATATTATGCAGGTTAGTCACTCACAAATAGTGGATACTTTGCATTGAAATCTTTCCATACTGTAGAGTTAGTCGGATAGCTAAGTATGTTCTCCTTCGAAACCCATTGTTCATGATGCCATCTTATTTTTTTAGCTCTCTTTGTGGACATATACAATCTTTGAAGTCTTGAATCAATGAAAAATATCTTAAAATCTTATGAGGTATCTTCTTTCCTTTTTTATTATCGATTTTGTATTTAGGCTCACCATATTATAGACATTCACTTGCTTATTCGTTCTTCTTGTAAAATAATATATAATCATTTTTGCAGGCATATATAGGAATATAGCCAAGTTCCAATTCCTGCATATATGTCTTTGCTTCAGTATATGATTTCAGAAGTGTTGATCCATCGAAAAGAGCTACTTTAATCAATGCCAAATTTTGATCAAATGACTTTTGACTCCATCGGTTCATAATTTTAATATGAAGAAATTTAATCAAAAACTCTAACTTGGAGAACGTCGCACAATTTAGGTAGAGTGGCTCTTGTGCATCCCGAACAAACTTTGAAAACTTTTCAAAAGTCCCTTCTACTTCATCAATATTGTATTCATGGTCAGAACTACCTTGAGATGCACTAGTACTTATGGATACATTTGAGGTAACACCTTGATGTAAGTCATCCAATAGTGAAATTATACTACCATGTTCGACAGGTTCAGTAGCATCAATATCATCAGCGATATCGTCATCATCGTACACAACTTCATTCAGATCATCCTTCCCATGCCATATCCAGCGAGTATACTTCTTGTCCATACCAAAACATAGCAGATGCTCCTCAATAAGTGATATGTAATGATATACCATATTGATATATTTTTTGTATGAACACTTTATCCAACTGACACTATCAGCCTTATACTGTGTAAATTCAATAAAATCTCAAATATCTTTTCGATATTTAGGCAAAAAAATATCTCTGACATCCATCCAACTTTTGTCGATATCTATCTGAAAATAAAAAATAATGATTCATGAATCCTAACTCCACCAACTTTTACTATAATCTCCCCAAGATTACATTCGGATAGTTTTTCAAGGCTCATAATCTAAAACCTAGTTGATTTTTATATTGGCTCACCAAGCACAACCAACTTCTAAGCCAATTCTTGACTTACAATCCAATTTTCAGGCTTGGATAAGCCTTTTTTCTTAGCTTCAAAATTCTATTAAAGCTAAGTTATAAGAAAGAGGAAAGTTGAATAACAAAAATGAATAAAAAGCTTCTTTGATGAACAAATAAGTCGATGAAGCTTTTTGAAATCTTCTTAGAGAGAGGATTTTGAACTATTTGAGCTTGTCTTCTTATAGAATGGAGTCACTTGATTTTATGTTCTTGGAGTTGAGAGTAGAATGCTCTCTTTTTATGGCTCTTTTGACTCTCTCTCTTAATTTTTTGATTTCTTTCAATGATCTTATTGTTATTTCACTTTCTTCAGATGTTTTGTAGGTGACTTTCCACGTTTGAAAAGTTGGAGAACCTTATTTGACCATTGGAGAAGCAAAAATGACTGTTTGAACCAAATCTGCATAGTTCTAGACAGTCTGTAGAAACTAACCATTGGAGCTTGAGTCAAACCTTGAGCCTCAGCTCGAGGCCATTTGCTCCACTCATTTTTCAGCTCGAGAGTTTCTGTATGAAGATCAATCTTTTTATATTTTACTGAGACTTCAGCTCGTGGACCTCGAGTCAACTCGAGCCTCTGCTCGAGACTATGCTGAACTTTACTTCAAAATTATCATCTTCTGTATTTCTTCTAAGACTTCGATCTGAGAACCTCGAGTCGACTCAAGTCTTTGCTCGAGACCTTACCTCGAAATCATCATTCTCTGAATTTTTACTGAGACTTCGACTCGAGAACCTCGAGTCGACTCGAGCCTCCGCTCGAGATTGTTCCTTCTGAAACTTTTGCTTGCCAATCTGCGTATCAACTCGAGTTGAACAATGAGTCAAATCTCGAGTCGACTCATGGGCTTCTTATGCTGAAAAATTTTAGTTTGTCCAAAAGTTTTTCTCTTGAATTCTGATTTTGGGATATCTTTTTCAAGCCTTGTTTTAGGTTTGTTTTTTGCTCCAAATGCCTCCAACTCTTCTCTATTAATTTCTAAATGCACTTATATGGATGTTTTATTTGATACTCTAAAATACATCCTAAAACATGATTTCATCAACTTCATTAGTTCAAATATATACTCAAATATTTTGTTACTCATCAAATTCAATCCTTGGGATCAATAATTATTCTAACTACTATTATTACTATGATTTTTATTACCATTATTATTATTCTTACTACTACTATTACTATTATTATTACTACTATTATTATTTTTATTATTTTTATGATTATTACTATTATTATTATTTTTATTATTATTACTATTTTTACTCTTATTATTATTATATTTACTACTATTATTATTATAACTGCTATTATTACTATGATTATTATCATTAATATTAATATTAATATTATTACTATTATTATTATTATTATAGTGAATGAATAGTGGATGAATTTTAACATATTCAAAGTGAATGAATTCATGCTCATATACATATTACTCTTCATTTTTGTCATTAATAAAAAATATAAAGTTAAGACAAATGTTCAGAACAAGTGTAAGAGTAAGTGATCATGAGCTTCATTGTATTAACAAAATGCACTATGATACAATAAAACATCAAATTCAAAGCAAGATTAGGTTAAGCAAGTTTACATCTATAAGTGCCAAGAGTTAAATACAAGCACAGAGTCAAATACAACTATATACTCCTAATACATAGATCTAAGTATAAGAAGTGGACGGACACTAGAGCCTACGAGGCTACTCATCATCAGATAGAATATCTAATGTTCGGGATGAGGCTCGTGAGGTAGAAGGTCTGGCTCTCCTGCTCTTAGTCCTAGCAGAAGGTTCGACTACCTATGAGGGAGGAGGCCCTCCATGAGTGTAGACTTTGAGTGATGGTCTGCTCTCACTCGTGGATACCAGGGTGGACTAACCAAAGAATATTGGTGAAGAAGGTGGAGGTTGAGGCATGGCTGCCTTGGCCATGGCATCTGCTACTACTGCTGCTGGTATCGCACCTGGAGTGAGTCTCTCTATTTTTTCAATCAAACTATCCATGACTTCAAGTACTGAAATGATGCCCTGCTGTTGTGCTTGACCAAAACTGCTGATCACGATCATCATCTCAGTGCCTCCAGACTCAACTCTCTCCTGAGCTAGGCAAGCTCCTCAATAATATTGGAGTGATCAGTGGGTGTGCCATGTGCGTACTCCCTCTGCTCTAGAGTAGTAAGCCTCTGAGAGATAGTCCTCATCTCAGTCTGTATAATCTCTACTTTCTCAGACAATCCCAGAATCTCTCCATTGACTCTGATAGATATCATATCTGCTAGTGTCTCTATAGATGCAGAGTCAGCAGCTGATGTCTATGGAAACCTTCCGTGGGTAGAGCTTGGGATGTCATAGGTATACCGAATTCAGTGTCAGGTGTATCTCGGGCTATAATAGAAGTAGAGGGCTCTCCTGCCTCTACAATCTTAGGTGCTCTCATCTCTTAACCAAAAATATTCTTAACCCATCTTCCATCCTCTACATGATATTGCATTCTGGTTAAGGCTCTCATGTCATAAACATCATAGTGAGACTGCTTCTTGCTTGCTTCATTCTCTTGTGATACTCCTATAGTTTCAAGAATTCTAGTCACACTACTATAAAAAAAGGCTATGACAGCAGTTTGTAACCACTGTCGTAGCCCAAAAAATTGCTGTCATAGGCTATGGCAGTAGTTTTCTAACCACTATCACTGCGGCTATCGTCGTAGCTTTATGGCAGCGGTTGTTGTAGCGATTGTTTGAACCGCTATCATAGATAGTCTATTACAGCGATTTATAAACTACTGCAATAGATCGATCTATAGCAGCAGTTACATAACCACTATCATAGATTATCTATAGCAGCGGTTACATAACCGCTGCCATAGATAATCTATGGCAGCGGTTTCTTAACCACTGCCATAAGTCTAATACAGTGGTTAGCACCGTGAGCACCATGGATCTATGACAGTGGTTGGCACGGATATGACAGCGATTATAAAATCACTGTCGTAGATCTTTTTATAATTAAAAAAATTAATTTTTTTTATTTTTTAATATATTTTACTTGATAAATATAGATATATAGCATAAGAAAATATAATAAATATAAAAATTATTCTAAAATACTAAAATTTTATTATCGAATAAAATTTATTAGAATATTTTTTTAAAAAATAAAATAAATCAAAAATCTCCTAAATCTACATCATCAGAGCTAGAGCTGGAGTCGGAGCCAGAGTCGGAGCTGGAGCTAGAATGTGGGCCAATATATTTTCGAAGTTCATGACTCCAAAATACGCACTGAGGTAGATGGAGTATGCTCTAACTGCTTCTCCGATGCCGAACTATGCATAATCCATCGAGAGGCAGGGATGAAAGCTAGATGGCATTTTGGTGCCATCGTAATCTGCAACATTAATGAACATTAATCAATATAACATATTGAACAATAATATTAGTATAGCATCAATAAATAGTCTCTAATATTTATACTAGATGGAGGTTCTCTTAGTGGCCGACATGGCACGGCCTATCGGCATGGCACGATCTATCGGCATGGCACACATTTTTTTTAAGCTTCCAAAGATCGAAAGAAAGAGAGCTCTTTGACCAAAATAAGAAAGAAATAAAGAAATATTTAAATAAAAATTAATAATTAGACTCCAATAATTTATACTAGAATGTTGAAGTCATCGTCTAGTGACATCTACAATATGGACATCACCATTGCTCCTGATAAATGTATCTAGGATCTTGACAATATCAGATAAGTTTTGTCCTAGAGAAGCGCTTTGCATGCATGGTCCAACATCATCATCAACTTCAGTATCATCAAAAATATGCCTAGGCACCATTCTCACAATAATACTTCATTGAGGCTCCAAAGAAATACTAACGTAGAAGACTTGTCTAGCTTAGGAGGCAAGTATATACGGTTCTTCAGTACGAAGATGGTATTGCATGTTAACAAGAATAAAATCATACTCATTAGTCTTCATCCTAGATTGTGATAAGATATCAAACCAATCATACTTCATCAATGCGATCCTTTCTTTAGAATAATAATCCAAGATAACTATCTTCTCTACTACGCCATAATAGTTCAAATCCTCCATACGAGGCTGTGAATCCCTCGAGCTAGCATAACATCCAGTGGTGGCACTTAACATGATGCCACTATTTTGTATTACCATATTTATGGATTTGCTGTGAATATTAAACTTGTAGCCGTTAATGATGAGCTGTTTATACTCATGTACGATATGATTAGGGCCCATTGAAAGAGCATGCAGTTTAAGACTCACATCATTGAGCGGCAATCTCTACACCTAATTAAGAAGATGACACCTAATTAATAAACATATTCCAGTAAGTTGTATCAGGTAAGAATATATAATCACTTACATGATCTTTAAATCATTCAAAAAATTCGTTGCTATACATTTTCTCTTTCTTCCGCATACTTAGAGCATCATATTTTACTCTTATGACCTCCTTGTGTTTGCTACATGCATAAAGAATAAATTTAGGTATAATTAGGTATTTTATTCTAATTATTATAAAATAAATAATGCTGAGTGACTCATCTTATGTACGGCTCAATGACATCACAGTTGAAGAGCACGTAGCGGTGTGCCTTATCTCTTTCCTCAATGCTCAAATTAGTGAGGCGGTATGAAGTGGAAAGTCCATCTGACTGTGGAAAAGACTCAAATGTAGGCTCAATTGACTCATACTGATCATTCTAATTTCTTATTGGTTGATTACGATATGTCTCGAGCTTATTTAAGTACATGGTACAAAAATTCATACACTCTTGACCCAAATAATCTTCTACTATAGATCCCTCAAGATGATTCATATTTCTTACATAAGATTTCAGAGTTTAAATATTTTTCTTAGTAGGATACATCTATCGGTAGAACACTGGGTCTTCAAGTGCAACTTGTTAGATATGTGTGCCCTAGAAGCCAAAATTGACTGATACTTATAATACACATCTAAGGATAAAATTATAATTTTGGCTATAAATAATAAAATAGATTATTTTCTATCATAATGTGTATTTGAAAGTGTCTGTGATACATTTCTTGAGTTAATGATAGTGATGGTTCATATTTTCAAGAGTTGAAAATTTAAGACATGAATTTTCATTATTAACTCATAAAATGCTCTCGACCGTAGGATCATCTTGAGGATGATGATTGATCTGAAAGATTAATGTACGATCGCTTCTTTAGAAAAGATGAATCTTGAGTCTATGGTGTAGAGATATCGGAGTGAGAGTATAGATACTCGTTAGAGAATGAGGGCACTGAGCGTGACCACCTCGAGTAGTCATGAGGAAGTCTACCTTCTCATCGATGACTGGTTCGAAGCTATAGTGGTGTGTCTGATTCTTTGATCTGAGGTGCATGGATAGTTCACCTTGAAGGTATTATAGTTTGACTATACCATAACTCGATCTTCTAGCCATTCAAAACCCGAAGGTGTATGTTGGCTATAGCATGTTCATTGTAGAAATTGGATTGCATCGATAGGGGATCTATCTACCTCGGTAGATGAGGAGCAGTCCTATGATGATCATGAGAATCAAGTCCATAAGCCCATGGCCATGGCAAAGTGAAATAATAGAAAGAGTTTCTATTAGGATTTTTCACATTGGACTTGAATCAAATGATTAATTCATATGACAAAAATTAGAATTTTACAAGATCATCTTAACCCTAATCTGATCGAAGCTCAAGATAGAGGAACTTAATCACATGGGTAACTACACTGAGAGGTTTATTTTCAGTTTTGATGGATTGCCACCATATGCTGCTAGGTATCACTGATGGATTTTGGGAGCAATTAGAATGATTTGGATGATTGATTATACTAGTTGTCTGGATCAGAAAAGTTCTGATCCATCGGAAGGTGTTTTGATGATGTCGATGATAGAGATCGCGATGATTTGGATGATTGATCATTACCATACGAAACTAAATCTAACTAGATTACATAAACAAGGGTTTAGATCTGGATATCATCAATTAGACTAATCTAATTTAATTGATTTGAATAAGATTCAATTAGGTTTAAAAAAATCGTGCTAGCACATGATTGAACCTAATGTTCTTTTTCAACAATCATTAAAGCTTATCTCGATTGAGCCAAATATATTTGGGCTCACTCAGAAATCTTTATTTGATCTGACTGGAGCTTGTCTAGGATAGAAAATGATTGTCTTAATTTATGAAATAAATTTAAGACAACACCTGCCATTTTTCGTCATCTGCTAAATCTTATCTTTGGACTTTGGTCAAATATTGATCTTTGATACTTAGACATCTGTCCATGTGTCATGCACCCATAGGAGAGAATATGGAACTTTGTTCTCCTACTAAAATGTAGAAAGAAAGGGGGCACATGCCTAGGGAGATGTGCATCCCATGAGAATCGCGCCTGGAGTCCCATACAGATGGGACTCTAGGTTGCTTCATGATTTCAAATTAGGTGGCGCCAAGGAGTCCTGTTTGACTAGTCTTGGCGCCACCTAAGAAGGTTTATGAGAAATTCTAATCTGATTGGATTAGATGATGTCATCCCATCAATCAGATTTAGATCTGATTGTACAAAGAGCCATGATTGGCTGGGATGATGTGGCACTGCATGGCGCAGTAGGATCAATATAAACCCTATCTATGCTTAGAATTGAGAGCTTCTACACTTTGCCCATGACATAAAGCTTCTCTCCCTCCTTCTCCATGCCACCTTCAGGTCCTCTCTCTCCTATACACGTCTAAGAGTTCTTGGGCTCGAGTTTGGTGCGATCCAAGCAAGAGAAAGACGATAGAAAAGGAAGAAGATAGTACTGCTGCAAGAGACAATGATCGATCTTCAAAAGCTATTTTGAAGACCTTCAAGATCAGATCCAGATCTGATTTTTGGAGCATAAATTAAGAAGAAAAAGATCTTTAGATCCTGCCTGAGTGGATACCGATAGAGATCAGGTGCTTGTGTGGCTACATCCAGAACCTCAGATAAATATCAGGATCATCCCAGAATAATTGGATTATCTAAAATATAGGTATAATTAAATTAAATTAAATCAAATTAAATTTTTTTATCAGATTAATAAGACCAAATATGAAGAGTCTCATATCTGATTTGGATCTAAATTTTTTTTTTTTGAAATATTCCTCTTGATCTAATCAGATCTAAATGAACCTGATCTGAAAAATAATTTTTTTTTTTCAACTGATATCAGAGCCAGGTTT
This sequence comes from Cocos nucifera, assembly GCA_006176705.1. Classification (NCBI taxonomy): domain Eukaryota; kingdom Viridiplantae; phylum Streptophyta; class Magnoliopsida; order Arecales; family Arecaceae; genus Cocos; species Cocos nucifera. Next base: position 1,500,433 of record QRFJ01000280.1, on the reverse strand, counting down.
TCTAAATTTATTAGATATAATTTTAATTTATTTTTAATTTAATAATTAGATAATTTTAGATGTCACATGAGATATGATTAGATCTAAAATTAAAAAATTAAAAAAAAAATAATCTAGATCTAAAGATATATGAGATGCATGACTAGACTGGGAATAGAATTATTTTATGTATAGTCTAACATGATCATAATTTTAATTTGATTAATCATAATTTTTAGATCTATTTATTTATTATTTTTTAATATTATTAATATTATAATTATATCTAAAAAATAAAAAATAAATTTATTTAATTTTTTTATATGAGATATGATAGATGCATGTTTAGACTAATTATAGAATAGTTCTACAAAATTATCTAGAATAAATTTTAATTTAATATGATCAATTTAAATAATACTTTTTAGATATTTATGAGATAATTTAGATAAAAAAATATGCATGATATGATATATGAGATGTATGCAAAATATATTTTTAAGTTAGATCAATTTTTATATATATGATATATATGTAGATTTAACTAGTTTTGTAGATTTATCAAGTTTATGATTAAGGTGTTCTTCTTGGCCGTCCGATCATAAGAATGAAGTAGGATTTAAAGACCCTCTCCTTTCATTTGATAGAGTATTCTTATGATGTATAGGGGTATTGCGTGTTCGTCTTTAATCAAAAATTAAAAACTTATTTTCTGCAAAATCCTAGATTCTAAAATCCTAGGATTTTATTTATATATTTTATTTATGAACTCTAAACTTAATTAGAAATTAAGATTATAAAATATATTAGATCTAAAATTAAAAATTTTTAGATCTAAGATATATTCATAAAATTAGGTTCAGACTTAGGTAGCTCAATTAGGTCTGCGATTGATCAAACTGAATCAAGAGTTGGTTAGATGGGATCAAGAGTGCTTAAATTGACCAGCCTAATAGGATTAAGTCTGGGTCAAAGTTGAGTCACATGAGTGATCAAGTTAATACCTAATTAGGCTTAGTGGTTAGAGTTTGGATTGTAGGCTAACTCGATTGGTTCTGGCTCAATAATTTGGTATCTAAGGTAACTTTGGCAGATACGATTGACTAATTTTTAATTGAAAGCTACTCGACTCGAATGCATTTTTGTTGAGTTAATGGCATATCCCTTCCATCGGTCTCACTTACCTAGCCATATTTATCGACTCAATTCTGATCTAAGATGGCTAATAATCTGAGCTAACCCATGCCACTAGGTTAGTCATAATGGTTATGGCTATGTCAAGTCAAGTTTAAAGAGACCTAAATTAAATTTTTCTAAGAAAAGATTAAGTCTAAGGTCTTCCACCATTATAGATATGTGGGCTCTTCTCAAAATTAATTATTCTCGGTTGGTCATAGTGGTTCAGTTGCACCAAAAAAATACAACCATATCTATTAGGCATTGGATGCTACGGGTTGAAAGAAAGATTGGGCTTAATATTTTGGATACGATGAGAGATCCAATTAAAAATTCAATCTGTGTAAATGGTGTGTCTGACTTAACTAAGGAGTGGATCAATATTTCGGGCATGGTGAGATTCATGAATTAGAGATCAAGCCTGGATGCACCATGATTAGAGAATCATTGGACAAGAGTTGTTCACTCATTGGCTAACCCATCACCAATAACTATTAGATGAGATGATGAGTTAGTTGGTGGGACTATACCATCCACTAAAAATTAATAATCATGGAGATTTTTGCATCTCTATAGAGAAAGTGTAGGGATCCAAAAAAATAGTGAGAGCTAATTTATTTAAAAATTAAAATTTTTAAATAAATTGATCAAGTCTTAATTATAAAATCTAACTAGAAATCTTTGACTCTCTACAGAAAAAAAAATGTCTGCGTCCAAGCCCACTAGGCACGTATCCTGGACACCCATAGACTGATCTGGATCCAATTATAAGAATTGGCTCAGGAACTTTAAAAATTATTTTGGATTCTGAGAAGTTAACTCATGTATTGGATCCAGGACCCTTCCCACCTTACCAGCCATGTCCATCCATCCACTGAATAGAGAGCATCTCTGGAAAAATGGATGGACGAAGATAACAAAATTAGATACTACATGTTGGGCTCGATGTCTGATGAGCTTCCAGCGCCAACATGAAGATATCAAGGACTGCTCGTCCAAATGTTGGCTCACCTGCAAGGAGATGTTTGGTGAACAGAGTCGCGCAGCCAAATATCAAGTCACGAAATAACTTTTTAAGGCTAAGATGCATGTGATGGGCAGTCAGTCCAAGATCACTGTCTGATGAATGATCAAGGACTTGGAAGAGCTTGAGAAGCTCGGTGTGAAGTTGGACTTGGATTTGCAGAATGATATTATTCTGCAATTCCTTGACTGATGCATATGGGCAATTCATCATGAACTTACCACATGCATAAACTTCAGAAATTCTCTTGGCCGAACTTATGAATATGCTGGTTACCGCTGAGCTTTCTATGAAAGGTTCTAAAGGCTCAGTTCTTGCTATGGAAATGGACTTCTTCCAAAAGAAAGTCTTTTGGAAAGAAAAAGAAGTCTGTGAAAAAGCAAGAAGATGGAAGGATCAAAGAAGAAGAAGGCATAGAGCCGAAGAAGAAGACTGTCGATGGCAAAGGAAAAGTGTTTTCCATTGCAACAGCGACGGCCACTTGAAAGCGAAACTGCCCTACTTACCTGGCCACCCTAAAGAACAAGAAGGAAGATATGTCCTTCTGGAGGTATGCTCGTTATTGAGTCTAACCTTACAGGTTTCTTCTGCATCCAGTTGGGTGCTTGACTCTGGTTCTAGTGCTCATCTGTGCACTTCTATGCAGGGTCTTGAGGATAGCAGGAGGCTGAGGGATGGAGACATGATCCTACGCATCGGTAAAATGGAGCAAGAGTTGCTGCTAGTAGCCGTGGGAAAAATCATACCCTCTTCGATTACCATCTGGTTTAGACTTAGTTTTAGGAAGACTGTTATTATGTGCCTGCAGCTAGCAGGAAATTTGATTTCTGTTTCATGCTTAGCACAAGAAGGCTATGTGATCACCTTCTTTAAGGACCATTGTAACATTCTTTATGAAAGAAATAAAATTGCAAATGGTTTTCCTTATTAATGGTCTTTATCAGTTACATATTGATGTACCTGTTTTAACTATCGAGCAAAACGTGAATGCCAAACAAAACGACCTAGGGATAGTCCAAACGATAGATATCTATGGCACCTGAGATTAGGTCATATAGCAGAAGATAGGATTAACAAATTGGAGAAAAATGGGCTATTGAGTCCATTGACTTTTGAGTCATATCCAACTTGTGAATCTTGTCTTCAAGGCAAAATGACTAAACTCCCTTTTGTTGGACATGGGGAGAGGGCCACAGATCTCCTTGCCCTAGTACATACTGATGTGTGCGGCCCATTTGATGTGCCGGCTAGAGGCAATTTTGTCTACTTCATTACCTTTACCGATGATCTGTCTAGGTATGGGTATGTGTATCTTATGAGACACAAGTCTGAAGCTTTTGAAAAGTTCAAAGAATTCAGACATGAAGTAGAAAAACAAACTGAAAAACCCATTAAGGTTCTTCGATCAGATCGAGGAGGTGAATACCTTAGCCGAAAATTCCTAGACTATCTTAAGGAAAATGGCATAGTCTCTCAATGGACTCCACCAGGAACACCTCAACTCAACGGGGTTTCAGAATGGAGAAATCGGACTCTATTGGATATGGTTCGATCCATGATGAGCTTCACAGACCTCCCTGATTTTCTTTGGGGACATTCATTATTAACTTCAATCTATTTACTGAATAGGGTTCCCTCTAAAACCGTTCCTACCACACCGTATGAGATATGGCACGGTAAGAAACCAAGTCTGAGTCATCTCAGAATTTGGGGTTGTCCGGCTCATGTCAAAAGACAACAAGCGGACAAGTTAGAGTTTAGGTCCTTTAGAGCTCGATTCATAGGATATCCTAAAGAGTCATTAGGATACTATTTCTACATTCCAGAAGACCACAATGTGATTGTGAGTCGACATGCCATATTTCTTGAAAAATAGTTTATTCAAGATAGTGGCATTGGAAAGCAGATTAAGCTTGATGAGAAAGTCTCACAAGCAGAACGAGCTAAGGACCAAGTGGAACCAAATCAGGTTGAGCCAATAAGAACACTACCTCCTCCACCTCGTAGATCGGAAAGAGTTTCCCGTCCCCCTGAAAGATACTTAGGTATTATTTCAGAGGATGTAGAGGAAATGTTCCTCATAGGTAATGGTGCTCATGGTGATGATCCCAAAACCTACAACGAGGCGATATCAGATATCGACTCCGAGAAATGGCTTGAGGCAATGAAGTCAGAAATTGACTCGATGCACTCAAACCAAGTCTGGACCTTGGTAGATCCACCAGAAGGTATAGTACCTATTGGGTGTAAATGGATCTTCAAGAGAAAGATTGGTGCAGATGGGAATGTGGAGACATTCAAGGCTAGACTGGTGGCAAAAGGTTATAGTCAACGTGCGAAGGCATTGACTATCAGGATACCTTTTCTCTGGTAGCTATGCTAAAATCCATCCGCACATTGCTTGCTGTTGCAGCCTATTTCGATTATGAAATATGGCAAATGGACGTGAAAACGGCATTCCTAAATGGATATCTTGAGGAAGATATCTATATGGAACAGCCGCTAGGTTTCACATCCAGTGATACTGATCACAAGGTTTGCAAGCTGCAAAGGTCCATATATGGACTTAAGCAAGCATCTCGGAGCTGGAACACTCATTTCAATGATGTGATCAAAAAGTTTGGTTTCATCAAAAATGAAGAGGAACCATGTGTTTTCAAAAGGGTCAGTGGGAGCGCTGTTGTCTTCCTCGTATTGTACGTGGATGACATCCTCCTTATTGGGAATGATATTCCCATGTTGACATCAGTCAAGATGTGGTTGTCCAAGGAATTCTCCATGAAAGACCTAGGTGAAGCATCCTTTATTCTAGGAATTAAGGTCTATAGGGATAGACCGAATAGGATGCTAGGACTTTCACAGAAGATGTACATAGAGGAAGTACTAAAGAGGTTTAGTATGGAAAACTCTAAGAGGGGATTAATACCCTTCAGACATGGTATTCATCTTTCCAAGAAGATGTGCCCCAGCACACCTGAGGAAATAGAACGCATGAGCAAGATCCCTTATGCTTCTGCAATAGGGAGCCTCATGTATGCCATGCTATGTACACGACCTGATATAGCCCATGCTGTGAGTGTCACAAGCAGATATCAGTCAAATCCAGGTGAAGAACACTGGACTTCTGTGAAATGTATCCTTAAGTACTTGAGAAGAACTAAGGATATGATGTTGGTCTTTGGTAATGGAGAACTCCAAGTTCAAGGGATACACAGACTCGGACTTTCATGTCCGATATAGATGATCGAAAGTCGACATCTGGAAGTCTGTTTGTGTGCAATGGTGGAGCTGTCAGCTGGAAGAGTTTCCAAGCAAACTGTGATAGCAGATTCCACCATGGAAGCAGAATATATAGCTGCATCAGAGGCTGCAAAGGAAGCATTCTGGTACAAGAAGTTTGCTGCAGAAATTGGAGTAATGCCATCAGATGCCATTCCTCTATTACTGCGACAACAATGGCGCCATAGCCCTTGCTAAGGAGCCGAGGTCTCACCAGAAAATCCAAGCACATTGAGCGGCGATATCACCTCATCCGCGATTACCTTGAGAAAGGTTACGTCGAGGTCAAGAGAGTCAACTCCGCAGATAATGTGGCAGACCCACTTACAAAGCCGTTGGGCCAGCAGAAGATCGAAGCCCACCTTGAGAAGATGGGACTTAGACTTGTAGCCAATTGGCTTTAGGACAAGTGGGAGATTGTTAGATATATGTGCCCTAGAAGCCAGAATTGGCTGACACTTGTAATACACTTCTAGGGGCAAAATTATAATTTTGACTATAATTAATAAAATGGGTTATTTTCTATCACATATGTGTATTTAGTGTCTGTGATACATCCTTTGAGTTAATGGTAATGATAATTCATATTTTCAAGAGTTGAAAATTTAAGACATGAATAATCATTATTAACTCATAAACATGCTCCCGACCATAGGATCATCACGAGGATGGTGATTGATCCGGAAAGGTTGGTGTACGAATCGCTTCTCTTTAGTAGATGAGTCTTGAGTCTACGGTGTGGAGACACCGGAGCGAGAGTACAGGTACTCGTTAGAGAACGAGGGCACTGAGCGTGACCACCTCGAGTAGTCATTAGGAAGTCTACCTTCTCGTCAATGACTGACTCGATGCTGCAGTAGTGTGTCTGGTTCTTTGACCTGAGATGCATCGGCAGTTCACCTTGAGGGTGTTATAGTTTGACTACACCATTACTCGGTCTCCTAGCCATATGGAATCCCTGAGGTGTATGTTGGCTATAGCATGTTCATTGTAGGAACTGGATTGCATCAAGATGGAATCTATCTACCTCGGTGGTAGAGGAGCAGCCCTATGATGATCATGAGAATCAAGTCCAGAAGCCCATGGCCATGGCAGAGTGAAATAATAGAAAGAGTTTCTATTTAGATTTTCACATTGGACTTGAATCGAATGATTACATCATATGACAGAGACTAGGGTTTGACGAGTTCACCTTAACCCTAATCTGATCGGGGCTCAAGATAGAAGAACTTAATCACACAGGTAGCTGCACCAAGAGGTTCGCATTCAGCTCTGATGGGTTGCCACCATATACTGCTAGGTGTCACTGGTGGATTTTGGGAGCAATTAGAATGATTTAGATGATCGATCATTCTAGCTGTCTGAATCAGAAGAGTTCTGATCCATCGAAAGGAGTTTCGATGATGTCGATGATAGAGATCATGACATATCCCATTACCATACAGAACTGAACCTAACTGGGTCACACAAACAAGGGTTTGGAATCTGGATGATCATCAATTGAACTGATCTAGTTCAATTGATCTGAATGAGATTCAATTAGGTTCAAGAAAATCGTGCTAGCACTCGATTGAACCTAACGTTCTTCTTCAACAATCATTAAAGTTGTCTCGACTGAGCCAAAGGATGTTTGTGCTCAATCAAGAACCTTTTACTTGGTCTGACTAGGAGGTTGTCCAAGGATCAGAAAAGGATTGTCTTAATTTATGAGATAAATTTGAGACAACACCTACCATTTTCTATCACCTACTAAATCTTATTTTTGGACTTTGGTCAAATGTTGACCTTTGACACTTAAACATTTACCCATGTATCATGCACCCATAAAAAAGAACATGGGGCTTTATCCCCTGCTAAAAAGCATAAATGAAGGTGGTGCATGCCTAGAGAGGCGTGCACCCCATGAGGATCACGCCTGGAGTCCCATACAGATGGGACTCCAGGTTGCTTCATGATTTCAAATTAGGTGGCGCCAAGGAGTCTTGTTTGATCAGTCTTGGTGCCACCTAAGAAGGTTTATGAGGGATTCTAATCTAATTGGATCAGATGATGTCATCCCATCAATCAAATTTAGATCTGATTGCACAAAGAGCAACGATTGATCGGGATGATGTGGCAGTTGCATGGTACAGCAGGATCTATAAATAAGACCCTATCTGCCCAACCCTAGAATTGAGAGCTTCTAATCCTTTGCCCACGCCATAAAGCTTCTCTCCCTCCTCCATGCCACCTTTAGGTCCTCTCTCTCCTATCCACATCCAAGAGTTCTTGGGCTTGAGTTTGGTGCAATCCACGTAAGAGAAAGATGACAGAAAAGGAAGAAGGCAGCACTACTGCAAGAGACAATGGCTGATCTTCAAAAGCCATTTTGAAGACCTTCAAGATTAGATCCAGATCTGATTTTTGGAGCATAGATTAAGAAGGAGAAGATCTTCAGATCCTATCTGAGTGGATATCGATAGAGGTCAAGCACTTACATGGCTACATCCAGAACCTCAGGTAAATATTAGGATCATCATAGGATAATTGGATTATCTAAAATATAGGTATAATTAAATTAGAATTAATTTAATTTAATTTATTTTATTAGATCAATAAGATTAGATCTGAAGAATCTTAGATCTGATTTGAAGTTAAGAGAAATTTTTTTTAAAATATCCCTCTTGATTCAATCAGATCCGAATGAACCTGATCCGAAAAATAGAGTTTTTCCTTCACAACTTCTCCTACAAGGTGCACGGTGAGATGCATCATAATCATAAAAAATAATGATGAAAATATCTTCTCTACATCACATAATATAGTCGCCACCCTTGCCTTCATTTTCTTCACATCTTTCTTAAGCAATCTCTTTGCACAAATATCTCTGTACAAGTTGCAAAGACGAATAACCGTCATTCTAATATTTTTTGGCAACACGCAATGAATATTGGGATCAATTCTTGCATCAGTACATGATAATCATGAGTCTTCAATTCTCCATGTTTGACATCCTTACTATTCACATGCTTTGATATATTGCTTGAGTATCCATCTGGGATCTTTATGTTCTCCAACACATGAAGAAATATGGACCGTTTGGAGGCATTCATAACATAGTATGCATGAGAAAGCCTCCACTATTCTCCCCCTATCGACTCGGGATGGAGTGATCTTCTAATATCCCATTCTTTCAAGTCAAGTCAGAAATTCAAGTCATCCTTGGTCTTATCCTTGATATTCAAGATTGTTGCCTAAAGAAGCTCGCACACATTCTTTTCAATATGCATTACATCTAAGCAGGGCGCAATAAGTTTATCTCCCAATATGGTAAGTCAAAGAAGATGTTCTTTTTCCTTCAATTAAAGTGTGTGTCATCTTTCTTTGATCGACGCTTTCTTTTTTTATTCCCAATCAGATCATCTTTTCCAAATTCAACACTGAGATCATCCAACTCTCTAAGTACTTTACTCCCAGACATCCGACCAGACGCCTCACCTTCTTCAATAGTGCCATCGAAGGAGTGTGCATCCCTTCTGTATGGATGATTTTGATGGAGGAAACGTCGATGCCCCATATAGCTAAAGCTCCTCCGATGTATCAACCTTCTAGATCAGATGTTTCTTTCACAGATCGAGCATGCTAGCTCACCGTTGGTGCTTCAATTCGACATTAGGGCATAGATTAGAAAGTCATTTATTATCCATAAAAGCATTACGCGCATGGAAAATGACTCATTCAGCAAAGCATCAAAAGTTGGAACACCTTGAATGCTCCATAACTATTTCAACTTGGTAATAACAGGATGTAAATAAACATCAATGTCATTACCTACCTCCATCGGTCCAGGGATGAGCACTATCATGAAAGCAAAGGATTTTCTCATACACATCCATAGTAGAAGGTTGTAAATATAAATAAATACTGACCATACACTATGGATAGTATTCATATGGTTGAACAGATTGAAACCATCGCATGACAAGCCCAACCTCACATTACGTATCTCTTGTGCGAAGTCGGAATGTAATTCATTAAACTTTTGCCATGTCTCTCCATCTGCTGGATGCCTCAATGCATCATGTTTTGTTCGGTCTTCTTCATGCCATCTCATGTTCTTCGATGTCCTTACTGACATAAACAACTTTTATAGTCTCAAAATCAAAGAAAAATCCCACATCAACTTTTGGGATATACGAGTCGATGTGCCATCTTTATTCTATTTTCATCTTGATACACCGTACCTCGTGCACTCGTTGTGGTTGACATCTCTCTCCCAATAGAGCATGCAATCATTGGGACATGCATGTATCTTGGTATAAGTAAAATCTAACTGTTCAATAATCTTTGATGCCTCATAATTATTCTTCAGAATTCGTGCATCATTCGAAAGAATATCCTCTAAAAGCTCTAGTATGTAGTTCGCTCCATTATTATCGAACCTATTGGAGCATTTCGCATGATACAACCGAATTAAGAACTCAAGCTTCGCCATCTTTTCATATCCGAGATACAACGAAATATTAGCATCCTCCATCAACTTGCGGACCTTCTCTACATCATCACTGTTTGTCATTCGATCAATCATAGGATCAGACATGGACGTAGATGCACCGTCCTTCTGGCCAACAAATGAAAAAATATTACAAACCATTTGTTTCACACCCCCTTCCGATTGATCACCTCCTTACGGTCTGCCCTCATCATTTTGGTCACAATAAATTTCATAACTGACTTTAAAGCCATAAATAGTGAGGTGATCATAGACATCTTGATGAGATAGCCACGGTCCACCCATACACTTTTTACAAGGACATTGGATCAGTCCATGGTTCCTAAATTTTTTTATAGCATAATCAAGAAATTTTTGAAGTCCAGCCTTATATTCTGACGAGAGCCTATTAAACTTCATCCATCCCTTATCCATTTTAAAAATGATGATACTGCAAGTAAATCATGTGTGAAACTTAGATTAAATATCATTTTTAGATATGCAATAAATTCATCCTATCATCAACTAATAGGTAAAGATAGGTCCTATCCCATTCAAAAATTATATTAATTCTATAGGTTCATTATAATAATCAAATGATATGCAATAGAGATCGAATGAAATTTTGACAGCATTTTTTCTTAGTTCTCCCATGTAGGAAGAACAAAAGAAAAATACTGTCTAAAATTTCATTCAAAATTCTTAGCATATCATTTGATTACTATAATTATCTATAGAATTATCTATAATTTTCAAACTATTTATATTAAACAATCAATTGATCATTGTACATAATTCTCTAATCCATATAATTACATATAATTATACGGATGCTGAAGAGTATGTACACTAATTAATTGATGGGTCTATCATTATGTAGTATAATAAATAAAAGCAATAAGATATAAATATCCAAAAAATATTATGCAATAAATTTTACAACATGAATTATATTCATAAATAATTAATGATGGCGGCGAGGTCGGATCGCTCTCTTCCTCTCTCAAGTATAAATCCATCAGATATTTAGATTCGGATATGGTATCAGTAATTAAAATTGGATCTGGATCTGAATATCTAAGTTTTGATCCAAATCCAATCCGTTGATAAATCTAGTCCACAGCCGTCGATATGGCACATCCCAAGACTACCGCCACGGTATGATCCAAAAATTATGGCATGCAGATAATTATAATATTTATAATAAATATTTATAATATTTATTAAAAATATTTTATAAATTATTATAAATATACATGATTAATAAATAATACTATAAAATTAAAAAAAAAAATTATACCTATAGCTATAGAGAATGGGTCGCATCGAAAGCTCCGAGGGTCGCGGACGATAATGCTGGAGAAGGACGACGACACTAGAGGTAACCTACGAATAAAAGCAAGATAGTGAGATAGAGAAGATAGAAAAAGAGGAAAGAGAGAGCAGGAACGGTCGGGAATGGAGGCCAGGGGGAGGGAACACGATGATGAGGAGGTCGAAGGAGGCTTCGCACTCGACCGGAGGAGGGTCAGAATGGTGGGGTTTCACTAGGACCGAAGGAGGGTGGAGAGGGGCTCATCGGAAGGGGGTTTGATTTCGTACCGGGACTGGAGGAGGATAGAGTGTGGAGGGATTTCATGGGGAGTTAGTGGAGGGTCGAGGGTGGATGGGGTTTCACCGGAGGGGGGGTTTCTCTGGGGGCCGAGGGAGGGTCGGATGGAGGGGTGGGGGGTCGGGTGGGGATAGTGGGTGACGGGGAGGGGCGGTCGGAGATGGGGGCCGAAGAGGGAGGGGGAAGGAGGGGCGACGTCGATCAGGGGGAGGAGGGGTGACGTCGGTCGGGGGAAGGAGGTGCAACATCGGTCAGGAGGGGAGGAGCCTCATCGACGATGAAGAGGAGGGGGACAGAGAGAGCGAGTGAGATCGAGCACACACGAAAAGAAAGAAAAAAATTAAAGATTTTTAACCTAATCTACGGCAGCGGTTATCAAACCGCTGTCATAAATCTACGGCAGTGATTATCAAATCACTTTCATTGATCTATGGTAGCGGTTATCCAAAATCGCTGTCATAGATCTACGGCAGTAGTTCTATAACTGCTGTCGTTGATCTATAGCTGCGATTTTTGATAACCACTGTCATAGATGAAAAATAATTTTTTTAAAAATATTATATAATTTTAAAATTTAATATTCATCTTTATTATTCATTATCTAAATAATTATTATTAGAGTATTATCGCAAAAGGTCATCTCGATTCGATGGCCCAAGCTTCATCGATCAAAAAAATTTGATTTCGACGATTACAAACGATGATGCAATGATCTAATAGATGAAGATCTTTCATGGATCCAAAATCCTACAATGATGATCTCGATGATGTTTGTAGCATACTATCAAAATTTTACTTTATTCGGATATCGTTATCATGGTCAATTTAGTACGAAATAATTTCGACCGTTAAATTAGAAATAAGCGATCAAAGGATTAAATGGCATTCGATTATGAGATAATTTTTTAGTTAAATGATCTTTGTTATAATTTTAAATATTTTATATGATGATGATAGTAAAATTTAAATTATTTTTGTATAAACTGTTCATGTTAAATAGATATTATAAAAGCACGAGCATAACAACCAGTGAAGTTTCAGAATGGTTATCAGAAGACGTATAATTTTAGATCGTTCTTCATCTCACGAGTTGAATTTTATAATTACTATCATAAAAAATGATTAAAATAGTAGCCAAGATTATTTATAAAAAAAAATTATCTCATAATCGAATATCGTTTGGTCCTTTGATCACTCATTTATCATTTAACGGTCGAAACTAATCTATACTAAACTGACCAAGATAATGATATCCAATTAAAGTAAAATTTTGATAGTACGCTACAAGCATCATCAAGATCATCATTGTAAATTTTTGAATCCATCGAAGGTCTCTATCTATTAGATCATCGCATCATTGTTTGTGATCATTGAAATCAAATTTTTTTGATCGATGAAGCTAGGGCCATCAGATCGAGGCAATATTTTGCGAAGATACTCTAATGATAATTATTTAGATAATGAACGATGAAAATGGACATTAAATTTTAAAAGTATATAATATTTAAAAAAAAATATGGCAGCGGTTATAATTAATCGCTGTCATAAATCAGATTATAGCAATGGTTCCTATTAACCATTGGTATAGATCGGACTTATGGTAGCGATTACAATAAATCGCTGCTATAAATCGACCTATGGCAGTAATTTTTTTATAACCACTGCTATAGGTCCGACCAATGGCAGCGGTTTTCTCTAACTGCTGCTATATGTCGGACCTATAGCAGCGGTTAACGAAAATTATTGCTGTTGGACCTATGATAGCGGTTTCGAAAATCATTGCCATAGTAAGCGTTGCCATAGACCATTTTTGTAGTAGTATCAGGGCCATTCCATAGGGCAAGCATACTTTATTTCTTAATGCAGCCTCTCTCATCTGATGCATCGTAATATCGGATAGATTTATCTACATCCCCTGAACTATCAAATACATCATACATAGTTCTCTCTCAGATACAAAGTCATGTCTAGCCAGTTTGGGTATAAAAATTCCACTGATGATATGATGAAGAACCCTCATCTCCACTGATAGTGTGGATGCCAGTTCATCTCCTATAATATCATCTCTATCCATAATTAATCTCAAATCCCTCTTTTTGTCAGATAATTTATCGGGCACAAAATCTTCTTTTGTGATATCAAAAATCTAAGCTAAACTCTCCTCAGTCACCTCAATTTGTATACCTTTGACTGTACTTATAATTTTAGGAGATCTTCCTTTAAGATTTTCATAGAACTCTCTAACCAGCTTAGGGTACGTGGGATGTCCATTGTACAAAAATTTCTCCATCCCATCCTACCAATCCAAGTCCCAACAGAAAAATTGTAACTTTTGAAGAAATCAAAATCAATTCTCCTTTCCATTGCAATGACTCTAGTGGCCATCCTACCGATAGGTGAACATGGCGAAGGAGGTGAGTTCGGTATACCTCGATCCTATTGAGGTTCTTCCTAAACAGATTCTTCCGAACGGGTTAAGAAACCGCAGATGGTTAGGATGCTGCCCATTCTATTCAGACTTTTCTTCTCCTCACCTGTTCTTCAGCTCCATGGGTATTACAAACTTTCCACACTCCACGCCTTTCTTCAATCATTTTATCCAAAGTCGGCCTTTGACTTTCCAAATCGAAGGAAATAGATGGTAGGAAGACAAGCAATACTGTTGGATTGGATTTGAAAGGATGAGAGGCCCTCTGCTCATTGAGACGAAGGTTTTTTAGAGCATCGTGAACAGTCACGGATCCCTTTTAACCCTAGTAGCCCCCGACCCTCGAGTCGACTCATGGTTTTGGACTAGTTTGCTCGAGTCGACTCGAGCAATAGTTTTGAAACCTTTAAAGTTTCAGAGGAGATTTGTCATTCAAGTAATATCTAGTTATTTTTCTAAATATTGATCATTAATTTTATATATAATGTTTAATTCATTTGGATTTAATTTGATTTACTTAGAATTATGAAGAATGAAATTTAATCAGGTTGATAGCATAATCCTAAGTCTCTTCTAATAATGCTGAATTTTGCTTCATTAAGGGGTTTTATGAATATGCTAGCTAATTATTTATCATTATAAATAAATTCAAGCACCACATCATTATTTTGTACATGATCTCTTATGAGTGATGTCTTATCTCAATGTGTTTGGATCTTGTTGAATTGGGTTCTTGGTTCAATTGATTATACTTGTGTTATCACGTCTTATAGATATCATATTAAGTTTGAATCCAAAATCTTTTAATTATTGTTTAATCTAAAAAATTTATGCACAACAACTTTCAGCAGCTATATATTCAGCCTCGGTCGTTGAAAGTACTATTGAGTTTTATTTCTTACTAAACCAAGAAATTAAATTTACTCCTATGAATTGACATGTGCCACTAGTGCTTTTTCTATCAAATTTGCATCCAGTATAGTATCAGAGTAACCAATTAATTCAAATTGAGATGCTCTATCATACCATAGTTCTACATTAAGTGTCCTAGATAAGTATCTAAAGATTTTTTTAACAGCAAGCAAATGTAATTCTCTAGAGTCTGATTGATACATAGCACACATGCAAATATTGAATTCTATATCTGATCTATTTGCAGTAAGATAAAGAAGTAAGCCTATCATACCTTTATATAATTTTAAATCTATTTTCTTACCTTTTTCATCTTTGTCAAATTTGTAGGATGTACTCATTGGTGTACCAATTAGTGTTGAACTCTCCATCCCAAACTTCTTGCGTATTTTCTTTATATATTTTGTTTGGTTGATAGAGATTTTCTCTTCATTTTGCTTGATTTAGAGTCTGAGGAAGAAGTTTAACTCTTCCATCATGCACATCTCGAACTCACGCTGCATTAGCTTAGCAAATTTTTGACAAAGAATTTCATTAATGGCACCAAAAATAATATCATCCACATAGATTTGTACAACTAATAAATTCTCATCTTTTTTTTTAAGAATAAGATTTTATCTATATTTTCTCTAGTAAATTCATTATCTAGTAAGAATTTACTTAATCTTTTATACTAAGCATGTGGGGCATGTTTTAGATCGTATATGGCTTTATGTAATTTGAATATATGATTTGAAAATGCATGATTTTCAAATCTAGGTGGTTGTTCAACATACACTTCTTTTGCTATATAACAATTAAGAAATACATTTTTTACATCCATTTGGTATAATTTAAAATTCATGAAACATACAAAATCAAGCAATAGTCTAATGACCTTTAATCTAGCTACAGGGGCAAAGGTTTTACCCAAATCAGTGCCTTCTTTCTGATTATATTTTTTTGATACTAATCTAGCCTTATTACTTATAATGGTTTCATGTTCATCCAATTTATTTCTATATACCCATTTAGTTTTAATTATTGGATTACTACTACAAAAAAGTGCTACGGTAGTGGTTCATAATCGCTGTCGTAGTCCAAAAAATCACTGCCATAGGCTATGATAGCGATTTTTTAACAGCTGCTACTACGGCCATCGTTGTAGCTCTACGGTAGCGGTTATTTGAATTGCTGCCATAGATAGCCTATTGTAATGATTTATAAATCGCTGCAATAGATCAACCTATAGCAGCGGTTATGTAATCGCTGCCATAGTTAATCTATAACAGCGGTTACATAACCACTGCCATAGATAATCTATAGCAGCGATTTTTTAACCACTACCATAGGTCTAATATAGTGGTTGGCACCATTTGCATCCAGAATCTATGGCAGTGGTTGGCATGAATATGACAACGATTATAAAAAAAAAAAATTATTTTTTTATATATTTTATCTAATAAATATAGATATATAACATAAAAAAATATAATAAATATAAAAATTATTTTGAAATGCTAAAATTTTATTATCGAATAAAATTTATTATAATATTTTTTTAAAAAAATAAAATATATTAAAAGTCTCCTAAATCTACATCATCGTCGTTGTTGTCGGGAGCTGGAGCTGGAGTCGAAGTTGGAGTTAGAGTCAGAGCTGGAGCTAGAGCTGGAATGCGGGCCAACATATCCTTGAAGTTCATGACTATAAAATACGTGCTGAGCAATGACATCATGTCTCTCACAATGCCCTCCAGATAAGATACGCGCTCAGTCCGATCTGCTCGCATCGCAACATGATCTGTCCGTGCCAATGCCTCCTCAAGCTCCTCCCGACTGACGACAACAAAAGTCTATGAGGAGATACTCACCTCAGATCAGTAGCTTATCGGCGTGTGTCCGGGCCTGCATCAAATCCTCCCAGAGTGCTCAGACCCCATGACCTGAGATAGATGGTCATGGAGCCTAGAGGTATCTAGGCCCTCGCTCGCAAGCACATCTAACTGATCCTATAATTATAAATTAAAATAAAATTTTATAAAAAAATTTATAATACTAAATATATATACTAATATATTTAATACTTATAAAAATACGTCCTATCGCGGCGTTCATCGATGTGTCCGTCTTGTCCGTGCGGTTGGATCGAAAGATCTCGCTTCGATTAGGCATCACTCCAACTCTTATCAGCTATAATAAAAAATAAATTTATCAGAAAGATGATAAAAAAATATAAATTTAATTTATCTAGTAAGATTTAGAATTAATTACCTCTCTATGCACATGATTGGCCATAGACTCGTGGCCTAGAGTGTGCATATGCTCCTGGGCTGTACGATTCTTCGAATTCTGATGGAAGGTAGCCTAACAAGTATTCAAATAAATAATAAATATTTAAAAAATATTTAAATAAAACTTTAAGTGTATTAAAAAATTTAAAAGTTAGAAATTTTACCTCAAACTCTTGGCTCCTCCAGTGTCTAACCATCCTCTCCCACTAACTCGAAGGATAGTTCTATATCCAGGGAACAAGCTCCTTCAGAGTGTCTCATCGGTGCTCGAGCCATCCTCTGTGGAGCTTGACTTTGTAACCCCAGTACAACTCTTCAATCTTCTTCAGTCGGGCATCTCAAGCCCTCTCATGATTGGGAAAATCGTACCTTCTCGACATAAATTTATCAAAAATTAGTTACAAAACTATTCTAATCAAACATATATAGTATAAATATATAAAATATATAAATATAACTAAGATGCGCGTACTTACCCATATCTCTTTCCATATCCGATTCCTGATGGCAGCATTCATCAAACATCGATCTCTAGGCTCTACGAAAATGATGTCCGACCACCTCACAAGCACTCCAAAAAAGGAATGCATCTCCCACATGGTCTCTCCTACCAACCTCCCCTCCATATCGTAATAGACCATCAGTTGATGCTAGCAGTTCCACACGAGTTTCATACGTGTGGGATCGTGAAATATCCGGTTGGATGATACACCTGCAATGCAAATATGTTATGCAGATATATAAGTATATAAATACTATATAAAAAATAAAGTTGTGTTAATATAATAAAAACATACACTCAGATGCCTGTATAGTAGCATGTACCTCAGATATGGTTGACGGTAGAAGCTCAGCTGTCGGTGGAGTAGATGCTATCGGTGGAGTAGATGCCGTCGGTGGAGTAGATACCGACGGTGGAGATCCCTGAGCAGTCGATGCCAAGATGGATGGAGTATGTCAAGGTGGATGGAGTACAGCATCAATAAATAGTCTCTAATATGTGCACTAATCAATTAATGGATCTATCATTATGCAATATAATAAACAAAGCAACATGATATAAATATCCAAAAAATATTATGCAATAAATTCTACAACATGAATTACATTCATAAATAATTAAGGATGAGCAACAGTCATAGATCCGATCTCTTGCGTGAGCCTTGGTGTTAATCCAGAAATCTGAAAAAAAATAAAGTAGATGATGGTGGCACCTTAGGGCTTAAAGTTGAAACCTTAAAGAGACATATCAAATCTATTCACTCGGAAGCTGAGTTGGCTCCGTGCTTGAGATAGCCGGCTCCATGCTTGAGACATCCAACTAGGGTCCTCCCCCAGTCGGCTTGATCACAGCCCGAGCCGGCTTGGCTGCATATCCGAGCTGACTTGACTGCGTATCCGAGCCGGCTCAGCTGTGTGCCATCCCCTTGATCTCTCCCTTTCTCGATCTCTCTCATCAACGACGGCGGTGAGGCCGAACCCCTTCCTTCCAGCTTTTTCATCTCTCGATCTTCTTCTCTCCCTCTCTCGATCTCTCTCACCGATGAGGTCGGACCCCATCCCTCCCTCTCTCACTCTCTCGATCTTCCTCGCCGACAAGGCCGGACCCCATCCCTCCCAGTGATGTCAGTGAGAACGGACCACCCTCGCTCCCTCTCTTGCTCTCTTGATCTTCCCAACTCTCCCTCTCTCGATCTCCCTCGCCGATGAGGTCGGACCTCCTACCTCCCAAAGATGGCGGCGAGGCCGGACCCCCTCCCTCCCAATGATGGCAGTGAGGCCGGATCCCTCCCTTCCTCTCTCAAGTATAGATCCATCGAATATTTGGGTTTGGATCCGATACCGAGTAATTAAAATTGGGTCTGAGATCTGAAATATCCAAATTTCGATCCGAACCCAATCCATTGACAGAATCTTAGTCCACAGCCATCGATATGGCACGGCCCAAGGCTACCACCACAGGTACGATCCCAAAAACTATGGCATGCAGATAATTATAATATTTATAATAAATATTTATAATATTTATTATAAATATTTTATAAATTATTATAAATATACATGATTAATAAATAATACTTATAAAATTAAAAAAAATTATACCTACGGCTATAGAGAGTGGGTCACACCGAAAGCTCTCGAGGATCATCCGGCGATGATGCTAGAGGAGGGCGACGGCACTAGAGGTATAACCTGTGAAAATAAAAGCAAGATAGTGAGATAGAGAAGAGAGAAAAAGAGGAGAGAGAGAGAGAGCAGGGGCGACGGGGATGGGGGCCAGGGGGAGGGGGCACAGTGATGATGAGGGCCGAAGGAGGCTTCGCACTCATCGGAGGAGGGTCAGAATGATGGTGGTGGGGGGGGGGGGGTTGAAGGATGGAGGGGGGCTCATCAGAATGGGGGGTTTGGTTCACACCGGGGTCGGAGGAAAAGCATGGGAGAGGGTATCACGAGGGGCCGGCCAAGGGTCGAGGGTGGATGAGGGTTCACCATAGGGGGGATTTCATAGGGGGTTGAGGGAGGGTCGAATGGGGGTTCACTGTAGGGGTGTTTGTTGGGGGACCAAGGGAGGGTCAGATGCGGGGGCAGGGGGTGGGTTTTCACGGAGGGCCGAGTGAGGGTGGAGGGGGTTCACCAGAGGGGGTTTCGTAGGGGGGCGAGGGAGGATGGGATGGGGGTTCGTCGGAGGGGATTTTGCTAGAGGCCAAGGGAGGATCGATGGAGGGATGGGGGGCTGGGTGGGAGGTGGTGGGTGCGAGGAGGGTGGCCAGGGATGGGGGCCGAAGGGGGAGGGAGAAGGAGGGGCGGCATCGATCAGGGGAGGGAAGGAGGGGCGACGCTGGCTCAGGGGGGAAGGAGCCTCACCGATGGCGAAGAGGAGGAGCGAGAGAGAGAGAGAGATCGAGCAGGAAGAAAAAAAAAATTTAAAGATTTTTAACCTAACTACGGCAGCGATTTTTGAACCACTGCCATAGATCTATAGATGGTGGTTACTGAAACTGCTGCAATAGATCTACGACGCAGTGATTTATAACCGCTGCTATAGATCTATAGCAGCAGTTTTTAGTAACCACTGCCGTAGGTTGAAAATAAATTTTTTCTTATTTTTTTTAAATATTATATAATTTTAAAATTTAATGCTTCATCTATCATTGTTCATTATCTAAATAATTATCATTAGAGTGTCATCATAAAAGATCATCTCGATCCGATGGCCCTAGCTTCATTGATCAGAAAAATTTAATTTCGATGATCATGAATGATGATACGATGATCTGAATAGATGAAGACTTTCGATCGATCCAAAAATCTTATAACAATGATGATCTTGGTGATATTTGTAGCAATACTATCAAAGTTTTACTTCAATCGGATATCGTTATCTTGGTCAATTTAGTATGAAATGATTTCGGCCATTAAATTAGAAATAAGTGATCAAAGGGCTAAACGGCGTTCGATTATGAGATAATTTTTTAGTTAAATAATCTTTGCTATAATTTTAATTATTTTATATAATGATGATAGTAAAATTTAAATCATTTTCATATGAACTGTTCACATTAAGCAAATATTGCAAAAGTACGAGCATAACAACAAATGGAGTTTAAGAATGGTTAT